>OZ024743.1:158294922-158469922 GCA_964016885.1 Eledone cirrhosa
AAGTAACGAAAGTAAAGGGAAAGGGGAGAGGGTGACAGACTCTAAATGACAAACATTTTAAAGCTTTTTTCCATGCTAAAGCTGTGTAGGCCAAACTTCAAACTCATCATGGGGTCTTTTTTTAGGCAATGGTTTATGGTTGGATGCCCATCCTGATGCCAAACAGTGAAATGATTAGGAATATCATGTAAAACCAGGGAAGAAGATTAGAAATGTCAAATGACAAGGTGAATCAGTCATATAATGACTGATTGACTGAATATAACATTCCCAAAATAATATCAGTTATTGAGTGCTTTATACATTTGTTACTATATGTATGTATATATGTATGTATGTATGTACAGCATCAAGAACAACCTCAAAGAGCTGGCATTTGATATAGACAAATGAGATGAGATAGCTCTAAATAGGGCTGAGTGGAGAAAGTGCATAAAGGGCAGTTGCAAAACTTGTGAGGAATATCGTCTAGAACTTAAACAACTGAAGCGTCAGCTCCGAAAGGGTTGTGCTCACAGTCTTGATGAAGTCATCAGTAGTTGGACATTCAAAGACTGAAGTCACATGAAAGAATAACCACCCACAACACCACTCAACAAAGACCTGGTTAAACGCGTGTGATATGCAACAAAGTGTGTATAATTAGTTCCAGACTAAAAAAACACATGGTGGTACATAAAGCATGTGTCCCACAGGGTGACCCCACCGGTCCTGTAGAAAGCATAACTCTCTTCTGTGACCTGTGTCATAAACCATGCAGATCTGCAGTTGACCTACAAAGTCATCTACGAAGTCATGGATGCAGATGGGATGACAAAGAAAAATCTATAAGAGACAACAACCATCTGTGAAGATGCTGCAATCTTCATGTATGTATGTAAACAATGCCCTGGTATATCTCATGAAACAATCAGTGTCTCCACTGAATTGGTGTGCCCTGGGTGTGGAAAGGTGTGCTTGAGCAAATCTGGTTTCAAGAGCCACAGTCACAGCCATGTTCTGAGAGAACCAGTGAACTATGATCTCCACGGTATTGTAAGATGCAATGAATGTGGTAAAGAATGAACTGAAGCAACATGTAAAAGTACATGTGAAAGTACACAGGCAACCTGATGCCAAGGAGATCCATAATTGTCGTCAATGTGTCAAAGAGTGCAAGTCTCCAGCAGGCTTGAAAAGCCATATCCAAGCGTCGCATATGGGAATTTGACAAGCAATTTGCAATACTCTTAGTGTGTGTTTGCAGCTATCATGTATGTATGTATGGATGTATGGATGTATAGATGTATGGATTGATGGATGGATGGATGTATGGATGGATGGATGCGTGTATGTATGTTCTGGTTTTATTATTCTATGGATTGGCAGTATCGGACAGGGTCGGACGCCATGCTTTCCAGCATAGTTACGTCCCTTTACGATCTGAGGTCAAATCCCGCCAAGGTTGACTTTGCCTTTCATCCTTACGGGGTCGATAAAATAAAGTACCAGTAATGCACTGGGTAATTGCTGGCCTTGTGCCTAAAGTAGAAACAATTATTCTATAAATTTTAACCAATAGAGAGAGAGTTGAGACACAAGACTCTTTCATTGGAATTTAGACAATGCCAACTAGGTAAATATATCTGCATGTCTGCATGCGTGTATCTGTTTGTGTGTGTGTGTGTCTGTGTCTGTCTGTTTGTGTGTATATATGTGCATGTAGGGATGTTAATGTATGTGTAGATGTGTATGCTTTGAGTTATGTCTGCATGTGCATATATTTTGTATCTGTACAAGTGTATATACAGTTATTACACGCAGAATTTTTGGAATGTTTTACATATTTTTACTGTTCCATTAATGTACTTGTAATTTCCTAACTAGTTGTGTCTTTCTGATTCTGAGAAGCCCAGATTCTCAAGATTTGTACTGAGGCTGTTAGTAACATATCCCAGAGCTCCAATAATCACAGGTATAAATCTGAAGGTATAGTCAGAGTGGAGTATCTGCAGATTCCTCATTAGTTCTGCATAGATATTCTCACTATGTATGTATGTATGTACGTATGCTTGCCTCCACTACACATTGAAACATATGTAGAATTAAAATTATGTTTTAAGTCTAACTTGATTATTGTCTATCCATTTATATATATATGAAAAAATAATAATCACCAAGGTTCAATAATCTACCTTATATATACAACTCTTTCTATCTCCCCAAATGCAGGAATATTATATTTATAAAGGTTACACAGAGAGAATAGAAGAGAAGTTGATTAACGAAACAGAACAAGCCCATCTTTATTATGATGAGAACAAATATTTGGCCAGTGGATATAAATCTTTAGAAGAGGTCTGTAAATCTAATTCCTGTTTTCTACTGTCTGCATTCTTATGGTTTTGAAATTTTTTGCAGAGGGTTGGGGATGGAGCAGTTCTCGCTGCAGAAACTGTCTGGGGTTGGTCAGAGGAATATGGTTTATGTTTAGCTTGAACATATGTATGTAAGTCAATATCTACAAAAATGAATATATATATATAATAATAAAGTATATATCCCTACACGCAAAACGCATCCAGGGACACATGTATTGTCCAACCATATGCCAGAACATATACAATCAAGGTTTAGCAAATAAGAAAAAGTTTCAAAATAAATTTTAAAAAATTCACTGTACTCACTATGGTTACCTTTACCGAATCGGTTTCGAGTCTCAAAAATAAATGGACAGTCCTTGCGGCCTTCCATTGAAAAGATAAACTCTCGTCAGAAGGTTCTTTTCACTCGGAGAATATAAAATTCCCGAGTTCAAATTACGAACTGGCGCTATTCAAAATTGTTCCCAAGATGAGAATGAATGATGTGGAAGCAATTCTGTCCAGTGTCGTGTGTAAAGATAGAAGCAGAGGCAGGGAGGTCAGTCTACTACCACTATAAATAGCAGCAGTCAAAATGACAAAATTTTTTCTCAACCAAGAGGAGAACAATAATAATAAAGTATATATCCCTACACGCAAAACGCGCCCAGGGACACATGTATTGTCCAACCATATGCCAATGTCATTCAATGGCAGGTTAATAAATTAACGAGCCAGAATATATATAATCAAGGTTTAGCAAATAAGAAAAAGTTTCAAAATAAATTTCAAAAAATTCACTTTACTCACTATGGTTACCTTTCTTATTTGCTAAACCTTGATTATATATATATATATATATATATATATATATATGAGAATTACATACCTGCATACCTGATTACATAAATGTAAGAATGGGTTATATCAAATAATAATAATATTCAATTCGTTTGCAAGCAAACGGCCTTACTAAGCTATGATGTGCTCTGATGGCTATCACCATCCATTTGTTCAACAGTAGCATCGAGGAACAATCTACATGTTTCAGGACTGTATACCTCTATATATGTTGATAGCTATCAGGGCACATCATAGCTTAGTAAGGCCGTTTGCTTGCAAACGAATCAAATATGATCATTATTATTCGATATAACCCATACATTTATATGTATATATATATAAATATAGTTATGTAAGATAATATAGTTATGTATGATAATTATTTCATTTACCAAAGGTTTCACGAAGATAGACGAGCCTGATGCAGACATCTTCGTGAAACCTTTGGTAAATGAAATAATTATCTTATGTTATTTATTACATAACTAAAAAGCTCTGTAGCCTACATAGAGCACTCTCTTTTCCTGTACCTTTCCTATGGAAACACTTCATATATATCATCATCATCATTTCATCATTTCATTTTACGTCCGCTTTTTCCCCTGCTTGCAAGGGTGGGACGGGAACTGATTCTGGCTTGATTTCTACAGCTGGATGCCTTTCCTAACACCAACCTCATTTACAGTGAGTGCTAGGTGCTTTTTTGCCGTAGCACCTCCACAACCACTTTGCAGTGGAATGATAGGGACCCCAGTCCCTATCATCTCATTTCTACAGCTGAGTAAACTGGAGCAATGTGAAATAAAGTGTCTTGCTCAAGGAAACAACACATCACCCGGTCTGAGAATTGAACTCGCAACCTTTTGATTGCAAGGCCAATGCTCTAACCACTAAGCCATGTGCCTCCATATATATATATAAAATATATATATAAATATATCTCCATATATATATAAAAGAAGTAAAGAGATGAACCAATTCATCTGTGGGTCAAAAATTGTAATATGCTGCCAACTGAGACTTTGAAAATCAGTTTTTGGATGTGGTCTCAGAAGTTTTTGGGTGTAGTAGCAGCACTGACCCAGATATGTGGGAGCAATACTCCATTGTGTGTCTGATTTAATCTGTGTAAAGTATCAGCAACTAATGAAAGCTGGAGTGTTTCCTATCTATGAAAATGAAGACTGCACTCTGCATGTAGTTTTAGTTGTGTATGTGTGATGTATGTGAAGTTGTTGGGAAATATCATCTACTTACATCCGTACTAACTTTGAGAGTTTTAATTGTGTATTGTCCAAAGGTAAGGTGTTATATTACTTCTGTGGTGATTGTGATTATAGTTGAAGTAGTTTCTATATTATGCTGTGTTATGTATATGGTTTTACCACATTTCATTTCATACAGTTTTCATTTTATTTCCTTGAATTGTTGAATATTGTCAATAAAATCGCACTCTTATTTTTTGTGTATGAATGTGAATATGTATACATGTATACATGTCTCACAAGTGATCCCTTGTTTGCCAGGCTCTCTATGGCTAGATGCCCTTTCTATCACCAATCAATTTACAGTCTGTACTGGGTACGTTTTTTTGTGTAGATCACCAACATTAGTGAGGTTGACATGCTGTTATTACAACTTGACCCTTTTGGCAAGATTTTTTTTTTTTTTTGGAGGGGCCTCTTCCTATCGCCAACTACCTTGGCAATAGGAAGGTGTACTGCGTGCATTTTCCATGGCACATACAATTTAAATGATTATACAACATAAGTAAACATTTAAAAATTTAACAATTGATTCTCACTTTGAAATATCGGTATCAGAAAGTATCTCCTTTATTATCTTCTTTATTATACAAGGAAGATATACCTACAACATTTAACCCTTTCTTTACTATATTTCTATAACATATAGCCTTTCAATTAATCAATGAAGAATTTGAAGGGAATTACAAAAATTATTAATAATTTCATTATTTCGATAGTATTTGTTATATAATTTAACAAAAAGTTTTATATTAAATTTTGTTAGGTTTTAATCTAAATAGGAACCTTTAAAATGGGTGATTTTGTTTCTTAGAATTATAACTGGATCTGACCAGGTGGGTATCAAAAGGGTTAAACATTGGTGTTCTTTCTCTATTTTCTTGCTTTTTCTCCTTTTAGGATAGAGAACTCATTTCAAAACAATTGAAACAATGTGAGAACTCACTTTCAGAATTACAATCACAGTTACCAATTATAAGTAAGGAGAAAGATTTGTTACAACAAGAGTTAAATAAAGAGAAGCTAATATTTCAAGTTATCACTAACAGTAAAGAAGAATTGATTAAGGTTTGTTTGTTATTGTTATTATTTTATTATAGGGCGGTGAATTGGCAGTATCGGTAGAGGGTCGGACATGCGTTCCAGCATAGTTACGTCCCTTTACGATCTGAGTTCAAATCCCGCCGAGGTTAACTTTGCCTTTCATCCTTACGGGGTCGATAAAATAAAGTACCAGTAATGTACTGGGATAATTGCTGGCCTTGTGCCAAAAGTAGAAACAGTTATTATTTTATTATAATGTTGGTTGATATTTATGTTATTAATCCCCATCCCCAGAAATATGAAAGGCCAAGGTAAACTTTGCCTTTCATTCTTCTTTGGTTGATAATATACATAGCTGTCAAATACTAAAGTCAAGCTTATCAACAATGGCTGTTTCTAAAATGTTGTTCTTGTTAGAGTCATTGGTTTTAATTAACACCAAGAAGACAGTGAATTGGAAGATTCAAATATGTGCCTTTATATTCCAAATAGAAATTCTGCTAAAGTGAATTTTCTTTTCATTTTTTACATGACGATTATAAAAAATATTAAGTATTAGTCAAGTACTAGTAAAAGTGTAAGTTCTGGGATTGAGTGAATAACAGAGGGTGTTATTTGTGGTTTCATGCTATGACTTGGCAGATTGGTAGGCTACATGACCAAATATTCCTTGCTGTATTTAGTGAGATCATTTTATATTTTGTGTTCGAATTCCATTATATTTGGTTGTCTTTCATCCTTGAAGGGTTCAGAAAATAAGTAACAGTCACATATTGCAGTCTATTAAATTTAGTACACCTCTACCACTACACACAAACTTTTGAACTACCTGTACCTATGTTAGAGAGAGTGAACAGTCACCTTCAGAACCTTTCAACATCATGCACTTGGTTTGCTAAGGTTGTTCCCTCTTGTCCATGCCATCTAACAGTGTCATTGGGTGTTGGACGGACGGACCAGTTAAATTGCTTGGAGTTTGGTTTGGTCCAGACCTCCAGACAGACAAAAACTGGGATGAGGTGATGAGCAGGGTGGCCACTCTCACCCAGAAATGGGCCAATAGGAAGGTATCCCAGAAAGGTTGGGCAGAGGTGGTGAACAGATACATCACATCTGTTATCTACTATCGCTTGACCATCATGACTTGTCCAAAGCCTTGTCTGACTGGACAAAGCGTTTGCTATTTTGCTTTTTGTGGAAGGGATATGCTCCAAAATAAAATACAAATAAAAATAAAGTGAGCTGAAAACAAAAACAAAAAGAAACTGAGTAAGTATTAGTCTTTAATAATTGTTTCTACTTTAGGCACAAGGCCAGCAATTACTCAGTGCATTACTGGTACTTTATTTTATCGACCCCGTAAGGATGAAAGGCAAAGTCAACCACGGCGGGATTTGAACTCAGACCGTAAAGGGACGTAACTATGCTGGAAAGCATGGCGTCCGACCCTCTACCGATACTGCCAATCCACGAATAATATAAACTCATATGACATTTAGCAATTATATAAAAAACAGTGGTTGTATTCATTGACTTAAGTCCACCTTCGACTGCATTGACTGGACCTCCCTATAGAGATTGTGCTCAATGTTATCATGTGACAAACTTTCAAAGAACAAAGCTGTGTACAGTTTGATGCCAACAAATCCATGACCAACCTCATGTTTCCCGATGTCAGTGCTGTTTTCACTGACAATGATGCTAAAGCAACATATATCTTGTACAACATTGCCCACTTCACTTGGCCTTATGATCACAGATCAATGCGAACAAGACAGAAGTTTAACAACAGATGGCTCGCTAGCCATTGTGCATCTTGATGGCATTCAGATTGAGCAGATCTGTGAGTTCAAATATCTCAGCTCACTGGTTGTGACTTCTGCATTTGGATCCCTTCGATGGTGCATCTGGATGAAGCCTCATATCTCCCTGAAGACCAAGATCCATCTTTTTGGCATGCTGGTCCTACCTGTCCTCCTCTACAGCACTGAGACCTGGACCATCCTCAAACAAGACCTGAACAAGCTCAAGGTGTTCCAAATATGATGTCTTCATCAGATCCTTGGTGTTTCTCTAAGCAAAGCAACCAAATCTCAAACAACATCCGAGAACAATGCCAGCAGCAGCTGACTATTGAAGACTAAATCCAGCAACAGAGGCTACAGTGGTTTAGCCATGTCTGCAGAATGAGCACCAGAAAAGTACTACAACTTTTATCATGACAGAGACCTGTGCACTGAAGAAGAGAAGGATCTGAAATCTCAGTGCCTCGGCCTCGACCATGCTAAGGTGAGCACCATGGATAGAAAAGTATGCAAGAACATCATCGGAGTCCATCATATAGCATCACTCACAGCACCGTTTTGGTTGAGAGTACCACCTCCCCCAATCACCAGCTAGGGATAGAAAGAAGGAGTGTTTTATCCTTTCAAGAAGAAGAAGAAGAAGAAGAAGAAGAAGAAGAATAAGAAGAATGAGGAGGGGGGGGGAGACGGAGAAGGAGGGGGAGGAGGAGGAGAAGAAGAAGAAGAAGAAGAAGAAGAAGAAGAAGAAGAAGAAGAAGAAGGAGGAGGAGGAGGAGGAGGAGGAGGAGGAGGAAGAAGAAGAAGAAGTTACAACTTACTATATAATCTTCAAATCCTGCCTATGTCAACTTTGTCTTTCATTCTTCTGGGGTTGATAAATAAAGTGTTGGGATCGATGTGACTTACCTAAATTGCTGCCCTCATGCAAATGCAAGAAAGAATTATGGTTAGACTAGTAGATAGTAGATGGGTACACTAGTAGATGGGTACACAAGAGATGTAGCGGGATCTCAGGAAGCTTAATTAAGAATGTAGGATTCACATGCAGCAGCTGTGCTGAAACAGCAAGCAAACAGCCACAGGAAACAAGTACCACCAATCTCTGGGAGGGCCCTGTAGAAACAGTAGACAGCTTCTGCTACCTAGGTGACCGAATTAGCAACGGAGGTGGGTGCTCAGAAAGTACAATAACTAGGGTAAGAACGGGATGGAAGAAGTTTAGGGAACTACTACCACTGCTAGCTGCAAAAGGCTTCTCCCTCAGAATGAAGGGCAGACTGTATGATGCGTGTATCCGAACAGCGATGTTGCATGGTAGTGAGACCTGGGCGCTGAAGGTGGAAGACTTACGTAGATTAGAGAGAAACGAAGCCTGCATGCTCCGATGGATGTGTAACAGTAATATACGTGAACGACAAAGCATAAAGGAATTGAGAGAGAGACTGAGCATAAGAGGAATCAAATGCTGCGTGCAGGAGAGGCGGTTACGCTGGTATGGACATGTGATGCGTATGAAGGATGACAGCTGCATAAAAAGGTGCAGAGCACTAGAAGTTGATGGAAACCGCGGAGTGGGGAGACCCAAGATGACTTGGGATGAGGTGATAAAAGCCGACCTTACCCAACTACACCTCTCAAAGTCAATGACACACGACCGTGACTTCTGGCGTCACGCAGTAATACAGGGTACCCGACCTCCCATGGGTACATGCTGAAGCATATAAACAATATGCCCCCCCCCCCACCACCACCACCGCAAGGTGGTCGTGGAGGCGCCACGGCAAAAAAGCACCCAGCCCACACTGTGAAGTGGACGTGTAGGCGCCACGAAAAAGCACCCAGCACTCACTGTAAATGAGGTTGGTGTTAGGAAGGGCATCCAGCTGTAGAAATCAAGCCAGATCAGTTCCTGTATGAGCAAGGCATGGTCAGCCGACCAGACACTGCCCACAACAGGACAACCCGTCTAACCCATGCTAGCGTGGAAGAACGGACGTAAAACGGTGATGATGATGATGATGATGATAGCAAAATTATTAGAGGAATAGATAAAATGGAGAATACTATTCAATTATATACTTTTACATTATGAGTTTAAATCTCACTGGGATTGACTTTGGCCTTTAGCCATCTTGGGCTGCTAAAATAAGTGCTATTCAAGTACTAGAGTTGATTAAATCGATGAAGTCCTCAACACAAAATCAGTTGCCTTGTGCTTGCTTCCATCAGAAATTATTATTATATATTTTCTTATTATATTTCTGTTTTTAAATAGTGAGCTTTTATTTTTTATAATTATTTTGTACAACCTTAAAATGTTTAATATGCCTTAATATATTGTCTAGCATCTCTGCTCATACTTATTATCCTAATTATCATTTAATGTTTATTCTCCCTGCTACCAAGGGTTGACCAAGTCACCACAGACTATGTCAATACTTAATTAGAGCTCTCAGATGGACTGGGAGGTGCATCTCATATACATTCCCACACTTTCTAATTCTACAGACTGTACCAGGTGCATTTTCATGGCACCAGCACTAGGGATGTTCCCATATCTCTGACACAACTAAAGAGTCCTCTTGATCCTTTGCTTGGAAAGTTTTCTATAGCTGGATAAACTATCACAAACCGTTTTACAGATTGTATTGGCTGCATTTCATTGTTTTATCAACAATAGAGTATTTTGTCGAGCCCTTAACATAACTGAAATGTCATCTTGACCCTTTGTGTGCCATGTTTTCTACAGCTGGATGTCCCTCCTATTACCAACCACCTCGTGTATTTTTTCATTGTGCTAGCACTAGATAGGTTGCTGTGTTATGACTGAAGGGTTCTTCCAACTTCTTTGACGTGGTTTCTACAGCTGGAAGCCCTTTCATAACACAAACCAATATACAGAATGCATTGGATGCATTTTAGCATAACCCCAGAACTAGGTAGGCTGTCTGTCATTGTGTCAACTGAAGAACCCTGTCTACTCTAAGGGGGAAGCGGGGAAATATACCTGAATATTCTTCTTCACCCACTTATTCCTCAGAGGGTCATGGGGGAAGAGTCCTCAAATACTCCTTCCTGTGAATCCTGTCAGAAGCAACCATCTCCAATTGATCTGGTTGGATCTCCAAGTGAGACCAGTTTAACTCATGGATGTTATCCAACCATCTTGCTTAGGGGCCTACTCTTGGGTATCCTGCTAGTTGGTTTTGCCCATAAAATATGTCCAGCGATTCTTTGCTGAGACATTCAAACCACATGCCCATAATATCAGAAGTATAATCCTATGGGTGTATGACAGGGGTGGTTGCAAGTATGTCAAAAGTGTATAATAGATATTGTGAGATTTGACACGGTTATGAAAGGATGAATGGCAGTGATAATGAAAACAGCTACTAACTGTTATGTTTGATGTTTTATGATTTAAATAAGGCGGTGGTGGAACAGGGTAGAAGAGAGATGGAGTGGCATATACAGTGATAGTGAGGATAGTTACTATGGTGTGGTGTTGAAGGGATGGAAGCCACTTGAATAGGTGTTCATACTTTTACGTTGATAAGCAGGTTTTTCCTAGTATAGCATATAGTCAATCCTCTCAGCTTTTTAAGTCTGATCTTCACTATGTCATCCCATGTTCTTAGATCTAACTCTTTCCATGAGCTCCATCCACCATATCAGATTTTTCTTATACCGAGCTTTTCTCTCAATTCACCTTTGCTGCAATGCTCATGCACATTACCATTACACGTCCACCAGAGCATATTAGCTTCATTTTGTTCCAACTTTTGCGGATTTTCTGCAGGTAAGGCCCATATGTTGCTGTCATGTAGCATTTCAGTCTACATAGACATTCTAACCCTTCACTTTTAACTAAGTACTCCTCTTGCAGTTGTCTCACAAGGAAAATGGCATTAGTAGTACCCCTATCTGGTATAGAACCAAACTGCATCCCATCTAGAAAGATTCTGACTCTACTTAGTTGTGCTATAACCCTTTCAGAAACTTTAATGAGATGGCCCATGAACTTGTTGCCGCTATAATTACTATTGTCGTGTACATCTCCTTTGCCCTTGTAGCAGTTTATAACAATACTGCTGTGCCACCCTGTACTATTTGATTAATCATGCATCTAACTCATACCCTACCATGCTAGATGCTTTTAGCATCTCCACAACTATGGTCTCTATCTCACTGTTGTCTGCGTTTATGGCTGGACCCCCAGTTGGGGTTACATGGGGTAGGCTACTGTCCTTTTTATTCTCTTCATTCAGCAGACTCTCATAGTAAAACTTCCATGCCTCTTTTATTTCAGACACATTTTTCCCAACAACATTCCAATTTTATCTAATAAACTGTTTCACACGCCAGAACACTTCATGCTTCTGATTCTCATGATGTAATAGAACATGTGCAAACTTTTTTCTATTTTAGCTTCTCCTCTTGCTAAATATCCCTCTCTCCTAACCTTTCTTTGAGGTATTTGGTCTTTCTGTCTGTTACCAATTATTTTCCAGTCTTTCCAGGTCTGTCTTTGTGCTTTTATGGCTCTATCTGTCCAATCATTCTACTACCATGTCACTTTCCGTCTTACTGGTACCTTGCTCAATCTGCAGGCCAACTCTTCTTTCTTACAAAGTAGGATTTTTCTGAATTTGTTGCCAGCTAAGGATTCTTTTGGCTTCCAAGTCCTTCATTTCCAAATCAGCTGTTGCCTCTGAGTTCATCACACCTTAAGTCACAGATGACTAATTTGTTGCATTGGGAAGTGCTTAACATTTAACTCCATTTGTCTATCTCCTTTCCTGGTTTGAGACAAAGAGAGAATTAATGGCAACACTTAACTGGTACTTTATTTATCAACTTTGAAAGGATGAAAGGCAAAATTGATCTTAATATGATATGAACTCAGAATGCAGAGAGTGGAAACAAATATTATAATGCTTTCTATTCAGCACTCTACAAGTCTGCCATAAGGTGCATGGCTTAGTGGTTAGAGTATTGGGCTTACACCCATGAGGTTGTGAGTTCGATTCTCAGACCAGGCTGTGCATTGTATTCTTGAGCAAGACACTTTACTTTATGTGGCTCCAGTTCACTCAGCTGTAGAAATGAGTTGTGACATCACTGGTGCCAAGCTGTATTGGCATTTGCCTTTCCCTTGGACAACATCAGTGGCATGGAGAAGAGAGACTGGTAGTCTTCCACAAACAACCTTACCCAGACTGGTGCATCAGAGGGGAACTTTCTAGGCACAAATCCCATGGTCATTCATGACCGAAGGGGTCTTTACCCTTTTTACAAGTCTGCCAGTTTACTGCTTTGTTGTCCATAGTAATTATAATTAAATTTTGTTTATATTTGGTTACTTGTTTATTTATGAAGGAGAATACACTGCTGCAAACAAAAATAAACTCTTTACAATATGATGCTAAAACAAGGGGGAGAGAAGTTTCAAACTGCAAAAATGACTATAGGAAGCTGGAAGAGGAATACTCAGCTGTAAAAAAGGTAAAAAAAATATATTCATATCTATAAGCTACTACAAACCAATTGCCATTTTGTATTATTTTTGCCAGTTTTGATATATCCTCCATTAAAAAAGGCCTACAAAATACTCAAGTGAGTCATCATTCTATATACATTTCTTGTTATTTTGTTATTTGGTTAAATATGACAAGGTATTTCTTATTTTGTTTTTCTTTAATATTCCTGCTGAATAATTTATTCCATTTTGTGAAAATTTCATATATTTAATCTTAATTTATATAATGAATATAATTTACAAAAAAAAAAAATCAATAAAAATTAATCAGAAAGAAAAAAAAGAAAGACACATACACTCCCTCAATATTACACTACAACAGGGAATGCTGGTATTACCCTCTAAAACTTTTTGAGGCAATTCGAAACACTCCTAGTACTACCACAACAGATAGTGATGTTAAAGCGCTGAAATAGCCAAGCACTTTCACAGGCATCACATAATAATTGTTTCTACTTTAGGCACAAGGCCAGCAATTACCCAGTGTATTACTGGTACTTTATTTTATCGACCCCGTAAGGATGAAAGACAAAGTCAACCTCGGCGGGATTTGAACTCAGATCGTAAAGGGACGTAACTATGCTGGAAAAGCATGGCGTCTGACCCTCTACCGATACTGCCAATCCACCGCATCACATAATAATGAAATAAGATGAGCCGCCAAGAATGACAGAAACTTTACTGTCAAAAGACCAGTTTCTTCATACAACTCCAATATCACAGGCTGATAAATTTACCAGCTAAAATCTTCATAAATGAACTATACAGATCAATGGGGCTCTTTGTAAAAGCATTTTTCAGTATATTTGCTGCTTAGCCATAGATCAGCTCTATTTAAGCACCCCTATAATCAAAGACATTCCAACCATGACCAACTAGTCTTTTTGTACACCAGGGACTATATTTTCAAATCTGTGTGTCATTATTTACGATGGTACAGTGTGATATGAAGAAGATTTGGCTGGTAATTTTAACAGGTCAAGTGAATGCATGGAAAGTCCCTCTTTGAATGTTTTTTCTTCTGTGCAATTAAAGCTAATATACATGTTTGTGTGGAAGTGTAGGAGTCCACTTCTATTTCCTGATTCACATTAGGAAGGGCATCTAACCACTAAAAAAAGAATGAAAGTTTACTTTTATAATTAAAATACAAATAAAAATAATATGTGCTGAAAACAAAAACAAAATAAATTGAGTATGTAATAGTCTTTAATTATATAAACTCATCTGACATTTAGCAAGTGTATAAAATCTGCAACTGCAGATGCTTGATAATGTACTTACAGACTACATTGATATTTAAAGAACTCTGTGTTCACAATGGCTAGAAATTAAATAGAAAAATTGTACTGCAAGAGAAGAATTATGACACTAAATGCAAGAAAAATAACTGTAAAGAGAGAAGTCAGTTCTCATATTATTTTAGTTTGATGGTGCTTTCAATTAGAATGGAATTTCTATTCTATAGCTAAATTATCACTAGTATGTAACAAATTGTTCTCTAGGCAAAAGCAACCTCCTTACTCAGCAGAACTTCAGAAATATCTGCTGATATCTCATGATCATTATGTAATTTTTTTAAAAGTCTGTGAAGGCTCATATTTGTGAATGAATGATTCAGAGACCCCTTCTGCAGAAAAAAACAATAGTTAAGTTAGGGTTAACATATTTAATGAAGGAAGGATTATAAAGCTAACTAGAAATAATTATTTTAGTGAACTGTTGTTTTTTCAAACAGATAACTTCTTTGGGATATTTATTCACGAAGCACTTATATTTTTCTATGCTAACCAGTATACAATCTTGTATATGTATATAGTGGTTTTCTCATCACTTCCTCAGCAAATATGATGAAGTTTTTGCTTTGCTGATGAGGTCAGAATAAGACCAAAACATATCTAAGTTGTCTCCTATTTTTAATGAAATAATTAAACAACAGTATGGTTAATATTTTTTTATTATTGTTTCTCCCAGTGCATATTTATCTCTTGTTAGCTTTTTTTATTCATTCTCCTGACATTATGTGTAAACACTAACTTAACAATTAATAGGCCAGCTAAATATATCTCATATTTCATAATAGTCATATTTTTCTAATGCTTTGCAATTATTAGCTGAAATTTTCCTCATCCTATTGGTCAAACAATGGTTGTACCTATATTTTGGTCACAATATGTTGTAAAAAGAAGAACACTAAAATATAACGCAAATAATGCCTAAACACTCCTCCATATTAGAAAGGTTTCTCTCTCTCTCACACACACACACACACACTTTCATACACATACACACTCACTCTCTCTCTCTCCCTCTCTCTCATTAATCATACCAAGTACAGAGTATTGAAAGAGCATAGTAAAACAGGAAATACTATTTTGGTGAAGTGATTCTGCAAATGGATTCAATTCTCATTGCGATCGTTTATTTCCCTTAGACTGCTTGGAAAACTTATAAGCATCAGGGTCCCTATTTACATCACTGCTATGAGCCAATGAGAGAGCGTTTATGTTGTTGCACAACCTGCTAGAAATAGCAGCGAAATCTCTTTCAAATTATACCTGTTTTCAACAAAAAAGGAAAGACACATTGGATAAAGTAATCGCATAAAAACACGGTGAGAAGATGAGGTGGTCATGGATGGATCATATGTTTTCTCTACCAGGGTTGATCTGAGACTAAACAACAGCAATCTACAATATTTTTGGTCACCATTAATGGTTGTTGAACTTGCTTTCTTTGTATCATCTCAGTTCATAAACATTATTGATGCAGCCTGTTTCAGCTTTTGCAGCTTCTGCAAATACTGGTCTAACCACTCACCAAAACACAGATACATTACTATGCACTGTTATGTATACTTCTAGTAAATAATACTCATTTCTCTTGGGACAAAAGGCATCTAACTTTCCTCCACAAATTAATAATTAAACAAAAAAGAAGCAAAACCAAAATACATAAATAGATAAAAATGCTTTCAAAGAGACAATTGAGTCATCGTTATTTTTTTCTGAATAACTATATGAAGAAAAGTTAGGTTGTGTCAGTACATTCTCATATTGGAACAAACATACATACACATGTAGCCCACATATTCTGAGTTTCTATACCCACATATTTATTTATTCAGGCCAATCCTCTTTATTGTTCTTTTGCTGAAACATGCGGGGTGCACTAATCTGTTTAGCAAGGAAACCTTGAACTGAAAGTTTGGTAAACATTACCTGAAATCAATAAGGCTTTATTACACCATTGTTAAGTGGTTTGAAAAGATTTTAGAATCTCACAATTATTTGACATTACTTTATTCTGAATAATGACACGAATAGAGGTTGTATAAAGATAGTGACATTGCTTTTGTTGTTTTGTTGAAATTACTACTGTGTCTAGATCATCATCATCATCATCATCATCATACATCCACCTTTCCATGCTTGCATGGGTTGGACAGGTCCTTTCCAGCATAGCCCCCTTTCACTCATAGCATTCCTTTGTCATCTCTGTGAAGTTCAATGATTTGAGATCAGCTCTAACAACCTCTGACAAGATTTTTCTCAGTCTTCCTCTACTGCAGCTTCCTCTACTGGCATCTCCTGGCATTTCTTCACCTAGCAACCAACATCTATATGCATCATATATCCATACCAGTACAGTCTTCTCTCTGCCTGTCCTCATGAGAGATGTATGGGAGGCTTGGATGAGGTGGTGCATACTGTATATATGCTTCAGCTTCGGCCTGTGTCCGTACAAAGTTAGGTCTTATGTATTACTACATAACGCCAGAGATCTCAGACTTGTGACATTGCTTTTGAGAGGTGCAATTGGGCAAGGTCGGCTTTTATCACTTCATCCCAAGTCTTCATGGGTCTCCCCCCTCCAAAGCTTCCATTGAATAGAAACTGGTTGATTCTGCCTGTAGTTCAAAAGTCTAATCTTGTTGCATATCATGTCATGTTGATTTGGTTTGGGAACTACATTAAAGATACACAGGTCCGTGATTTACTCAATCACTTACAGAGTTAATTCAACAACTAAAGTACATCCTCAAAACTGATGGAGGGCTTGTATGTGTATGTTGAGAGTTATTGATGTGTAATTTTATTCTTCTTAGTCCTGGAGGAAGGGACTGGTGAGATTCGTGCATGCAATTTATGTTCTTCTTGAATAATTGCAAGTTGACAGATGCAGAAAAAACATGGGTAGGGAGTGTGTTGACAAATAACTTCATACTAATCAGTTAATGGCTTTTGTTTTGATGCCGATTAGGTGTGTTGCAGAATGTGGGAACAATTCTCCAATGTAGGTCTTACCTGAGCTTCGTAGAAGGTCAGTAGTTATTAGTATTAGTAGCACATGTGTGTCTTTTCTCAACTGAGGAACAATTAGAGTGAAATTTGGGTGATTAGTTAATGTTCAGTTTGAACTATTATATGTTCATTGGAAAGGATAGGACAAGGAAAGGTTTCAGATTATTCGGTAAAAAATGCATTTAGTATGAAAGTTTAGTGGCCCAAAAAACACATGGTGATGATGATGATATTGAAAAAAATAGAATAAGTTGATGTAACAAAGGGAATTTAAACAAAGCTAATATATATTCAGAAATTCAGAACGGTGGGGACTATTACAGAAGCAGTATATATATATATATATATATATGAAATTAAAATTTAGCTTTGGCATAGCTGTATATATATATATATATATATAGTAGTAGTAGTAGAGGTGCAATTGGATTGTGTTCACAGGCGGTATGCCAAGATGGGCATCCGATGCTCTTGGGGAGCAGAGTATCAATAATAATAAATTGGGAACAAGGAATCAGTATTGCACCATATACATATTTAATTACATATTACATATGTTTCACTGCCAATCAGCTTGTCATGCAGAATACATCAGCTTGTCATGTCAGAATACATATCCGGGGAGCTTCTGATTCCAGAGTCAGGAACGAACATTATTCGATCGTTCCTCGAGCTGATCAGCAGCGAAACATATGTAATATCATCATCATCACCGTTTAACGTCTATCTTCCATGCTAGCATGGGTTAGAGGGGTTTGTCTCATTTAGAGGCAAGCTAGGTCGGGTGTCAGTGTCTCGCTCATATAAGACTGTTTCTGGCTGGTTTTCTATGGTTGGATGCCCTTCCTAATGCCAACCACATTTACAGTATGTGCTGGGTGCTTTTTGCCATGTCTTTTACACAACCCCTTTACAGTGTGGGCTGGATGTTTTGTGGTACCAACATAATATATATACACACACACATAACATATATCTAATTAAATATGTATATGATGCAATACTGATTCTTTGTTCCTTGCCGAGGTTAACTTTGCCTTTCATCCTTACGGGGTTGATAAAATAAAGTACCAGTAATGCACAAGGTAATTGCTGGCCTTGTGCCAAAAGTAGAAACAATTATTTTATATATATAGGTGGATTGGCAGTATCGGTAGAGGGTCGGACGCCATGCTTTGACATATAGAGTTACAGCCCTTGCCATTCTGAGTTCAAATCCCACCGAGGTTAACTTTGCCTTTCATCCTTACGGGGTCGATAAAATAAAGTACCAGTAATGCACTGGGTATTTGCTGGCCTTGTGCCAAAAGTAGAAACAATTATTTTATATATATGCACATGGCTTAGTGGTTAGAGCATTGGCCTTGCAATCGAAAGGTTGTGAGTTTAATTCTCAGACCGGGTGATGTGTTGTTTCCTTGAGCAAGACACTTTATTTCACATTGCCCCAGTTTACTCGGCTGTAGAAATGAGATGATAGGGACTGGGGTCCCTATCATTCAACTGCAAAGTGGTCGTGGAGGTGCCACGGCAAAAAAGCACCCAGCACTCACTGTAAATGAGGTTGGTGTTAGGAAGGGCATCCAGCTGTAGAAATCAAGCCAGAATCAGTTCCCGTCCCACCCTTGCAAGCAGGGAAAAGCGGACGTAAGTAAAAAAAAAAATATATATATATATATATATATACATATATGTATATATATAGTGTGGCCAGTTAGTGTGGTTAAGAAGCTTGCTTTACAGCCACATAGTTCTAGATTCAATCCTACTGTGCAACACCTTGGAGAGGTGTCTTCTATCATAGCCTTAGGCTGGAAAATGTGTCAAGGGAAAAATGTGTCAAGTCCATCATAAACTTACTAATAACCCTTATTATTAGGTTTATGAAGTGTATGTTGTTGGATCAACTAATCCAATCCTTATATATGTGACTGTGTGGACATGTATATGAGTGCTTGTATGGCTTGTATGTGTGTGCATGTATGTGTATGCATATATATATATATATATATATATATATATATATATATATATATATATATATATATATATATATGTATATATATGTGTATATACTATGTATATATATGTATGTATATATGTATGTGTATACTATCTAATGTATCCTTCTTTATAAGTTACTCTAACTACAGCTGGTTCTGTTTAACCAGATCTTAAAATTCTCCTAGATTATAATCATAGCCCTCCTCCCTTTTTTCTGTTTTTCTTTTTCTCTTTCATTTTGCCCCACTCTTCCCCCCCCCCTGCTCCTCTCTGACACACACACTCTCCCTCTCTCTCTCTCTCTCTCTCTGTCTCTCTCTGTCTCTCTCTCTCTCTCTCTCTCTCTCTCTCTCTCTCTCTCTCTCTCTCTCTCTCTCTCTCGCCACTCATTCTTTAACTTCTTATTTTGCTCATTTCTCTTTTTCCCATTTTACTCAGCCTCCCCCATCCGCAGCCCATGTTTCTCTTTCAGTCATCACTTTCCCCACCCATTGCTCTCCTTTGTATACTCTCTCTCCCTCTCTTTCTTTCTCTGATTCTTACTCCTTCTTTCAAGCTTTTATTCTCCTCCTCTTCCTCCCACTATTTCTTTGACTTCTCTCACTTTCTCTCTCCAACTCTCATTCTTTCCTTCACCTCATCCTTCTTCTCCCCTCCCCCTTCATCAACGCTACTCCACCTTCTCCCTCCTGCCTCTTCCCTTCCCCAGCTACATTCCCTTCCTTTCTTTTCCTCCCCCATCTTGCTTTATACATTCCATCACATTTTCTCATTCCATCCCTCCTCCTAATCCACAGCCATTTCTGTTTTTCTCCAACTTCTTTCTCTTCTTTCCTCCCCTTCTCTTGCTATTTTCCTTCCCTTGCATTATTTTACCTTTCTCTCTCATTTACTCTCTTTATTTCCCTGCTTGTCTCTCCTCTTTCTCTTCTCACTCTCTCCCTCATTTTCTCTCTCTATCTCTCCTTCCCTCTCTCGCTCTCTGCCTCTCCTTTTCCTCCTCTCTCTTTCCCTCCCTCCCTTCCTCTTTCGCTCTCTTTTCTCTGTCTCTTTCCATTTCTCTCTCATTCTCTCTCTTCTTTTATCTTTTCTTCCTCTCTCTCTCTCTCCCTCCCTCTCTCAGCATTTTTTATTCTTTCTTCACATCCCAATTATTCTTTCTTTCCTCTACCCTCCACCCCACCTAATGTCCTTCAAATAGACTCTGTATAAACAAGGAGGGGGCTATGTTATGACAACTTATATTGTAAACTTGACTTTTTCTCTCTCACACTCACATACATACAAACATACACAAGCACACATGTATGTGACCCACCTACTCCTGAACTCTTGTGTAATCAGATTCACACGCACGCACACACACACACACACACACACACACATACACACACACATGACACTGACATTGTCTGGGATTTTATTTCAAGGAAGAGGAAGTAACTTTCAATATGCTCATACCAAAATATTCGCTGTACCACACCATCATTCACCCACTACTAATACTACTACTACTACTACTACTACTACTACTACAACAACTACTATTACTACTATTACTACTACTACTACAACTACTACAACTATTATTACTACTACTACTACTACTACTACTACTACTACTACTACTACTACTACTTCTACTACAACAACTACTACTACTACTACTACTACTACAACTACTACTACTACTACTACTGCTGATGCTGCTGCTGATGCACATACACATACACTAATAAAAACTCACTGGCACATTTATATATGGCGTCACGCAGTAATACAGAGTACCCGACCTCCCATGGGTACAAGCTGAAGCATATAGACAATATGCCCCCACACCCCCCACCACAAGGTGGTCGTGGAGGTGCCACGGCAAAAAAGCACCCAGCCCACACTGTAAAGTGGACGTGTAGGTGCCACGAAAAAGCACCCAGCACTCACAGTAATTGAGGTTGGTGTTAGGAAGGGCATCCAGCTGTAGAAATCAAGCCAAATCAGTTCCTGTATGAGCAAGGCATGGTCAGCCGACCAGACACTGCCCACAACAGGACAACCCGTCTAACCCATGCTAGCGTGGAAGAACGGACGTAAAACGGTGATGATGATGATGATGATGATTCACTATCCCTCCCCCTCTCTCTCTATATATATCATCATCATCATCATTTCATTTTACGTCCGCTTTTTCCCTGCTTGCAAGGGTGGGATGGGAACTGCTTATGGCTTGATTTCTACAGCTGGATGCCCTTCCTAACACCAACCTCATTTACAGTGAGTGCTGGGTGCTTTTTGCCGTGGCACCTCCACGACCACTTTGCAGTGGAATGATAAGGACCCCAGTCCCTATCATCTCATTTCTACAGTTGAGTAAACTGTTATATATATATATATATATATATATACATATATATATATATACATAGAGAGAGAGAGAGAGAGAGACAGACAGGGGGGGATAGTGAATATTTTTTCTGTATATATATAAACAATATATATTTATATATGTATATATACACACACACTCATACATGCACACAAATACATACACACACATATAGAATTATAGACAACTAAAAAAATATTTCAGTTTCTTGCTTTATTTTACTTTACACTGGCACACACACACACACACATGCACTTATGTACATACATACAAACATACATAAACATATAAACACACAAGCAAATACTACACCCCAATAGAGGGGAAAACCACCCAGGAGTAACTTAGGAACCCCACAAATTCTAAACCACCCTAATCTCCAAGAGCACCATAGGAAGGTGCCGTCTCTCTTCTTGAAACTCTCCAGCTACAGGTGCATAGTCAGAGTAGGCCCATTCAATTGATCCAAATTGATCAGATTCTCACGGAAGCCAGGTTTACTCCCTATCCTCTCTATGATGTATTGTATGAAGTAGAGGTTGTTGTGTATGGAATTGGTCAAAATTGCACACATCTGCACCCCTGCTACCAGGCTCTCGACAACAAGCACCAGCCTCATTGCTAGTGCCTTGGCCAAAATCTTAAACTCTGTATATAGCAGAGTTATGTGCCTGATCATCTAAAACGTCCCTCTTGTTATTGTTTTTCCTCATCAGCATTACTATGCCCCAACTCACAAAATTGGGAATTCTCCCATTCTGCTGCCAATTGCAGTACATAGCTTTAAGGAGATTGGATAACAAGTCTGGCATGTCTAAATAAAACTCATGGAGTAGACTATGCAAACCAGGGGATTTGCACCTCATACAATCGACCATGGCTTCTTAAATCTTGGCTGCTGCTTTGGCTTTTTGCAGCAGTTGCTGAGAATTGTAGCAGACTGTTGAGGTAGGAACTAAAGTCCACAACTGTCTTCAACACCTCACTCTCCCCAAACAGTTATGCAAAGTGCTGGTGAATAGCTGCACACATCTGCTCAGAATCAACCAGCACATGCCCATCTCAGTCCATCAAAACCAAATTGTGGTTTTGTTGCCAGGCTGCACATCAAACAGCTTTCAATCCCTCTTTTCTTAACTCTAACAATACAACCTTCATGTTTTGCATTGAAGAAATGGTCTAAAGCCATTTTTACCACTAACCCATCAGTTACAATGCCATTCCTAATCATCTCATCTAGTTTAGCTACTAACTTGCCCTCTTTTTTATTTTTTCCTATTGCTATTTCTTTATTAAATTCTATCGGTTCTATTCTAATCATTCTCATGAGAGCAGCCTACCACCTGTTGTCGATGACTTCCTCTGTCAGCTTTCACTTAACTAAACGGCTAATCTGGTCACTGTAAGCTTTATGTGGCAGGAATGATGCATTAAGCTTCCAGTAACCAGGTCCTTGTCTACATGTTCTATCTAGATTGACCATGCATATCACAAATTCATGGTTCGAAATTATGGACACCCTATTCTATCCTTATCAGCTAACTTAATGAAAAATCTATTTGTATACGATCTAGATGACCTTATGGGGACAACCACCCAGGGGCGAATCAGGTAACCCACCAATCCTGAACCACCTGACGCTTCAAGAGCACTCAGGAAGAGCATCCTTCTTCTCCTCAAATCAACCAGCCTACAGGCACATGCTCAAAGTAGACGCATTCACACAGGCCATTTTTGCCACATTCACCCACCTTTTAGCAAATGTACTGGAGGCAGCACTTCTCTCTCCAAGTGAAACTTGAAAACGTTGATGAGGGATTGGTCGAAGAGAATAGTGTCTGTCTTTAGTCATTTCAACCTGGTCCACCACACAACCTCTTTCGCTACTGCCACCAGAGTAAAACTGCCTGCCCTTCCCAGCCAAAAGAAGGCAGTGGGGCAATCCTCACTTTGGACTCGGTCGATAGCTAGATCCATCCTAAATGCAACAACAGTTGTTCGACATAACTCCACAAGTCAGTAATGCCAAAATCTTTAACTGTGTGTTTAGCAGAGTTATGGGCCTGAAGTTATCTAATGTATCCCTCGTATTATCGTCCTTCCTTATCAGCGTCACTTCGCCCCAGCTCACAGAACTCGTTCATTTGAACAAACTTTCCAGTTAAATAATCAATGACTGTGACTCCAAGAAAATCTAAACTATAATTAATAATTGTTTCTACGTTAGGCACAAGGCCAGCAATTACCCAGTGTATTACTGGTACTTTATTTTATCAACCCCGTAAGGATGAAAGGCAAAGTTAACCCACGACAGGATTTGAACTCAGAATGGCAAGGGCCGTAACTCTATGCATCAAAGCATGGCATCCGACCCTCTACCAATACTGCCAATCCACCCCTAAACTATAATTAATAATAATAATTGTTTCTACTTTAGGCACAAAGCCAGAAATTTGAAGGGGGAGGGGAAAGTCTATTAAATAAACCCCATTACATTACTGGTGCTTTATTTATCGACCCTATAAGGATGAAAGGCAAAGCTAACCTCGGCGAGATTTGAACTCAAAACAGAAAAAGGCCGTTACTCTATGCTGCGAAGCATGGTGTCTGACGCTCTACCAATACTGCCAATCCACCATCTATAATAATGGTTTCTAATTTAGGCACAAAGCTAGAAATTTTGCGGGGAGAATATTATCAGTTAGATCACCCTCAATACATAACTAGTATGTTATGTTATTTTCCACATGTGGCTCATGTTATTAAACTGGACAACTGTGAAGTTCAAGATCTTTTGAAAAATAAGCTCCTTTCCATGAGGAACTTCCAACATCACATTTACCTTCATTTTGGTTATATTCCCTTTCTTTTTTTTTCTTTTCTTTTTTGTTCCTTCAATCTTTAGTGTCTCTAACAATTTCCATTTCTTTCTCCATGATCTATTTCCTCTTCCTTGATCAGGTAAAACTGTTGCTTGGAGACTCTTGCTGGTTCTGTACTGGCAGATATAATAGATATGTCTTTTTTTTCTTGGTTCCCTATCTCATTGGCCTCAAGTGCTTGTGACACTAAGGATGAAATGATTGTTTCGGATATCGAACACAAGCATAAGGTCACATATTTGCTTATTTCAATTCCCCTACCCTCTAGAAGGATGAATGGCAAAGATAACCTTAACATATGTAGGTCTTAGTAATAGTGTTCTTGCTATGACAATCTCATTGTAGTTTTTTTTTACATAACGTCCCCAAAACTAAATTATCCAATATGTCCTTCCTTTTTAAATATGATAGGTCATGATTTGAGAGAGACTTGCCTGTTATTTCTAGCAAGTAAATCAACCACATTAAAGCTCACTTGTTAGCTCATGATAATAATGATAAGGATTCCATACATTAGTACAAGACTACAAATTATATAGGATATTTATAGTCATAGATATGTTACTCATTTTATTGACCCCTGGATAGATGACAAGAATTGGCAACTCCACCCAGACAACTGACAGATGGAGGTTTTATCTTAGTGCAGATTACCTTTCCTGCTACTCCAACATTTTCACTCTAAGATTAGTAATAATTGGGATAGTTTGGTAGTGTCAATTCAATTGGCCAATAGCACTTGACTGGTACTTAATTTATTCACCCATTTAGGAGGAAAGGCAAACTCAATCTTGTAGGATTTAAACTCAGAATATAAATTATTGTAACTAAATACTGCAAAGTGTTTTGTCAGCTGTCCACTGTGCTCTTCTAAGGTTAAAAATTATAGACATAATATTGAAAAATTATAGTGGTCTACATAGTTGCTTGATCTTCTAGAAATAACAGCCAAATCTTCTTCAAATTACAACCTAACATCTTGAAATTAGATGAACACATTTGATAATGTAGATACTCAGTGGGAGTAAGAAGGATGGGGATGTTCATAGCTGGAATACCTTTGATCATATATCTGCTCAGTCAAGGCTGCTATGGGAATAAACAACAACAACAACCACCACCAAGAGGTGTGAAACTTAATATTAACTTGGTAAATTGCTCTTTCTGCCACAATATCAACAATATTTTTACCCATGAGCTAATGAACGAGCCTTTAAGTGGTCACACAAACCTTTTAGAAATAGCAGCCAAATGTGCCTGAAATCACACCCTACCATCTTTAAACAGGTAAGGGCCCATTTAATATTACAGTCCTATGAAACTCTAGCAAGAGAGGATGATCATGGCTGGAATACCTGTGACTATATATCTGCTCAATTAAGATTTATCTATGCCTAGGCAACATTTTTCTTCCCTATCATTTCCCCCACTCCAATGCATTCTTGTATATTGGTGTGACTGACACTGGAGGCCTTATTGCCTATAGCGGGTCCTGAAGATTCTATTTTCCAACACAAGAAGGCCAGTCATAAAAGGCAGAATTTGAACTCAGAGCTGCAACAGATTCTGTAAGGTATTATGTCAAACACTCACAATTCCACCAACCCACTATACAGGGCTGGTATATTATTTATCAACCCCTTAAGAATGATAGGTAAAACTGACCACAACACGATTAAAACAAATACTGCAAAGCACTTTTTCCTACATTCTAATGACTTTGGCAATTTTCTGCCTTGTCAATTACATTTTTAACTTTATTATTCTTTATCCATTCCAGGTCAATAAAAAAAGTACCAGTCAAGCACTGGGCAATTCTTCTTCTATATGTCTTTCTCGCTTCTGTATACTCACTTCCTCTATCTTTCTCTGGAAGAAATTTGCTGTGTTTAGACCTGGAGCGGAGATGGGCTCAGTCAGATTTTTTTTAAATGCCCTGGAAACACCATATGTCAATACAGCACCCCTATGACTCCCTCAAGAGTTACGGGACCATGCATGCATTGAAGGAAAGGTAGCATAATCAATAGCAAAGATATCAATAATATTACTAGAGAAAAGAACAGTGAAATTTAGTTACATTGCTTTAAATTTTGACTATACCCCCGGCCACACTTAAATTTGTGGCCTTATGCCAATGTTAGGAATCAATATACAGTGAATTGAAATAATACCAGTAATTAACTGGCCCTTGTTTTATTTATCTCCAATGGGGATGGATGGAAAGGAAACCTACAATAGCAATTTGAACTCAGTTTAACGTCTATCTTCCATGCTAGCATGGGTTTAGATATATATATATATATATCTCAATATATATAATAGTTGGACAGAAGAGAGAGAATTAGAGTGATATATATATATATATCACTCTCATTTTCTCTCTTCTGTTCAACCATTTCCACTACAATAATCGTTTCTAATTTAAGCACAAGGTCAGAAATTTTAAGTCGAATGTAACATTAATTAAATCTAACCAGTAATTGACTGGTACTTTATTTTATCCATCGTGGAAAGAAATACAAGCAAAGTCCACCACAGTTAGAACTCTATAATAACTGTTTCTATTTTTGGCACAAGGCCAGCAATTTGAAGGGGAGAAGAAAGTTGATTAACTCAACCCCATTGCTTAACTGGTGTTTTATCAACCTCAGAAGTATGAAATAGAAAGTTAACTTTGGTAGAATTTGAACTTAGAACATAATGACCCTTAATTAAACACTGCAAAGTATTTTGTCCAATGGTCTGATGATTCTGCCAATGCATCTTTTATTTTTATTTTATTTTTTATGATGATTATAATGATGATGATGATTTCTTTAATGCCACAAGGGCTGCTAATGTAAAGTAGGGGGAAGTACACTATTACAAAGAGATATTACAAAATGATCATACTGTACAGAGTTTGTGGTTATAACTCTCTAAACATAGCCTGGGCTTCAGTTATTTAGGTGGTGGTGGTGGTGGTGGTGGTGGTGGCAATTGTAGTGGCGATAGTGGGAGGGTGATGGTGATGGTAGGGAGCAGTAGCAGAAGAGAAGAAGTTGGAAGTGGAGAGAGAGAGGGGGGGAGGGGAGCAAAAGTAAAAGGAAGAGGCTTGTTTAGTCCTACTGGCTTCTGATTTAGCTGACAGACATGAGGGTGTATGTGTGTATGCCTTTGTGTGTGTGTGTGTGAATCTCATGTTGTTGTGGTATTTCCTCAGGTTTTACACACTATACTACCATTCTTCTTTTAATCAAGTCCAGCAATTGACCAGATTTTACGAAGGACTGGTCTTTTTTTTTAATTTGTGATTTCTTAACACCTGAAAGGTATGTATGTATGTATGTATGTATGTATGTATGTATGTATGTATGTATGTATCTATCTATGTATCTATGTATGTATGTATGTATGTATGTATATATGTATGTACGAACATATATATGTTTCTGCATACATATGAATGTACATACACACATATGCATGTATGTATTATGTATATCTGTGTGTGTGTATTTATTGTGCATGTGCATATATATGTATGCATGAATATATATTGTATATGAACATATGTATGTATGCATGCATGTATTGTGTATGTACATATATATATATGTACAACTGTTATTGATGTTGTTGTTATACTATTGTTATACCATATCACACACATCACACTGAACAAAATTAATTACATATGAAGCTTCTTCTTCTTGTTCTTCTTCTTCTTCTTCTTCTTCTTCTTCTTCTTCTTGTTCTTGTTCTTCTTCTTCTTCTTCTTCTTCTTCTTCTTCTTCTTCTTCTTCTTCTTCTTCTCCCACTTATTCCTGAAAGGATAAAACACTCCTTCCCGCAGGGCCTGTCAACAGTAACTATTACCAACTGATCCAGCTGGATCCCCAAGTGAGACCAGCCAAGCTCGTGGATGTTATTCAATCATCTTGCATACGGTCTCCTGCCAGTTGGTTTTACCCATAGAATTTGTCTAGCAATTCTTTCCTGAGACATCCTAACCACGTGCCCATAGTATCAGGGCTGTGATGAGTCAATTTGGAGAAATTGATGCTCTACCTGGAGTGACTCTCTGATCTTCAAGCTACTCACTCTATTGAGTAATCTTACTCCAAAGACGCTTTGCTGAAACCCTATTTGCACATAGGATGCAATATACCAAACCACATGCACCAGCAAACACACAAACACTCACACATACTCATTTATTCACAAACACAATCTCACACTTATAACAGACTTATACTCAAACACTATCACACACAAACACACACACACAGACACTCACATATGCACACACACACATTCATACAGTAACACAATTATACATCAACACATGTATGTGTAAAAAAAAATAAACTCATGTCTACATTAACTAACAATATATATACATTATATACAAGTAAAATATAAACGCACATGAATGAATGGATCCTTCATCAATTGGATTTCACAGATGAGTATTCCAGCTGTTTGATCAACTTCGATACCTGCTCAATGTATTTGTGTATAACACACCTGTCTCCAGGGGTGGGGGAAGTGGGCACTCTAATTCACGATAATTCTTAAGTGGATTTTCAGAATAAGAATAAGAAAATAATAAATATTTCTTTTAGAAATTCTTCCAATTTGTTGTAAACATCAATAATTGTTTCTACTTTTTGGCACAAGGCCAGCAATTATCCCAGTACATTACTGGTGCTTTATTTTATCGACCCCGTAAGGATGAAAGGCAAAGTTAACCTCGGCGGGAATTGAACTAAGATCGTAAAGGGACGTAACTATGCTGGAAAGCATAATCCAACCCTCTACCGATACTGCCAATTCACCGCCCTATTGATGTTGTAAACATCAATAATGAATTGGTAAATGATGGGTCTAAATAGCTAAGAATTTCACAGACACGTGTATTCTGAATGTAATCCTCAGGTAGAATTCATATGATACAGTGTGTATCATAGGGATGGCTCTATAAGTTACAAGTACAGTTCATCTCATGGGCTTCCTTACAGTATCCAACTATCTAACTTCATTCACAAGGCTTGGGTCAATTTTGAGCTATGGTAAAAGACACAGGCCCATGATCCCACAGAGTGACATTTAAACTGGGAACTCAGAGTTAAGAAAGCAAATTTCATAACAAATCAGCCATGCCTGCACCTATAAATACACATACACATTGCCAAACTCACACACATATATATATATGTGTGTGCGTGTGTGTGTATGTCATTGCCTCCACCAACCGGGCAGCTGAACCCATGTTTTCAAGGCCCAAGCCCAATATATGGCTAGACTCTTCACTCAACAAGGGTACCCACCAGCCCTGGTCCAGTCCATCCTCACCTGAGCCCGTGAGGTTGATTACACCACCGCACTCACACCACGCCACCACCCCCTAACAACCAGCTACCCTTCACCCTTACCTACCACCCTACCACTTTGCCTCTCAAGAGGATGATCCGCTGTCTCTTCCACAACCTCCGGTCAGACTCCTCTACCTCATCCATCTTCCATCTCCCACCCCTCTCCTCCATTAAGAGCACACACACAACCATCATAATCTCCTCGTCCACAGTTCGCTGCCCACTCCCACTCTTCTCCCAGATCCCAGTCCTGCTCTCAAACCCACTGCCTCACCAACACCTCCACTCTCACCAGACACACCAGCCTAACTTTCCACATTAGGGACTCCTTCCACTGCACTTTCACGAGTCTTGTTTATGGGATATGATGCGTACAATGTGGTGCCCTCTATATTGGCCAAACCAGCTTCTGTTTGGTGGACAGATTTGCCAAGGACCTCAGGGACATCCGATTAAGCAGCCCATCCCCCATCACCGAACATTTCTACTCCGCCCAGCCCTCTACTGACCAGCCTCGTCGCATGCACTGGACCACTGGAATCATGCCTCAGTGGGAAAGAGCACCTTATTTTTTCTCTTGACTCCTTTACCCCACCTGGAATAAACACACCACATGCTGGCATGCGCACACACGTGCATGTGGGCCATGCCCATGTGTTCATGTATGCATCCACCCATGTTGGCATGGGTTTGTGTATGCTCGCACATGCGCACCTCCACCTAATAAACACTTTGCAAGCATCACTAACACACCCTCTCACTCACACATGTACGTCTGCACATAAGTATATGTTCATATGTATCATCATCATCATCATCATCACTGTTTTACGTCTGTTCTTCCATGCTAGCATGGGTTAGACGAGTTGTCCTGCTGTGGGCAGTGTCTGGTCGGCTGACCATGCCTTGCTCATACAGGGACTGATTTTGGTTTGATTTCTACAGCCAGATGCCCTTCCTAACACCAACCTTATTTACAGTGAGTGCTGGGTGCTTTTTTCCATGGCATCTACACGTCCACTTTACAGTGTGGGCTGGGTGCTTTTTTGCTGTGGCACCTCCACGACCACCTTGCAGTGGGAGGGTGTGGGGCATATTGTCTATATACTTCAGCTTGTACCCATGGGAGGTCGGGTACTCTGTATTACTGTGTGACACCAGAGGTCACGTTCGTGTGTCATCGCCTTTGAGAGGTGTAATTGGGTAAGGTCGGCTTTTATCACCTCATCCCAGGTCTTCTTGGGTCTCCCCACTCCGCGGTTTCCATTGACTTCTAGTGCTCAGCACCTTTTTATGCAGCTGTCATCCTTCATACGCATCACATGTCCATACCAACGCAACTGCCTCTCCTGCACACAGCATTTGATTCCTCTTATGCTCAGTCTCTCTCTCAATTCATTTATGCTTTGTCATTCACGTATATTACTATTACACATCCATCGGAGCATGCAGGCTTCGTTTCTTTCTAATCTACATAAGTCTTCCACCTTCAGCGCCCAGGTCTCACTACCATGTAACATTGCTGCTTGGATACACGCATCATACAGTCTGCCTTTCATTTTGAGGGAGAAGCCTTTTGCAGCTAGCAGTGGCAGTAGTTCCCTGAACTTCTTTCATCCCGTTCTTACCTTAGTTATTGTACTTTCTGAACACCCACCTCCGCTGCTAATTCAGTCACCTAGGTAGCAGAAGCTGTCTACTGTTTCTACAGAGATTGGTGGTACTTGTTTCCTGTGGCTGTTTGCTGCTTGCTGTCCCAGCACAGCTGCTGCATGTGAAGCCTACATTCTTAATTAAGCTTCCTGAGATCCCGCTACATCTCTTGTGTACCCATTGTTTGCATTTGGGGCAGAGAATGGAGTTCCAACCTACACCTTTCCTACATACTGAGCAAGGCCATTTCCCTGAGGGGATCTGGGTTCTGTTTTCTCGTCTACCTACAAGGACCTTAGTCTTTGTCATGTTGACTTTGAGACCCTTTCTTTCTAGTCCCTGCTTCCAAGTTTGGAATTTCTTCTCTAGTTCTCCATAGATTCAGCTATAAGTGTGAGGTCATCAGCATACAGAAGTTCCCATGGGCATCCGGTCTTAAACTCCTCCGTTATTGCCTGCAGGACTATGATGAACAGGAGAGGGCTAAGAACAGAGCCCTGGTGGACACCAACCTGTATGCTAAATTCCTCACTATACTCATTGCTAATCCTAACTTTGCTGACTGCTCCCTTATACATGGCTTGTACAGCTTTCACAAGCCATTCATCTACTCCTAGTTTTCTAAGAGCTCACCAGATTACAGCACGTGGAACTCTGTCAAAGGCTTTCTCGAGATCGACGAATGCCAGGTAGAGTGGCTTACTTTTAGCTAGGTACTTTTCCTGTAACTGCCTCACAAGGAAGAGGGCATCAGTGGTGCCTCTTCCTGGTACAAACCCAAATTGCATCTCATCTAGTTTCACTCGGTCCCTAATCAACTGTGCTATAACTCTTTCTGTTACTTTCATGACCTGGTCCATCAGCTTTATACCTCTATAGTTTCCTCTATCTAGTGCATCACCTTTACCTTTGTAGCAGTTGACAATGATGCTACTGCACCAATCTTTTGGTATGACACCTTCTAGTATTACCTGGTTAACAATACGTGTGGTTATAGTGTGACCTACAGACCCAGATGCCTTCAGCATCTCAGCAGCTATACCCGATGGACCGGTTGCCTTCCCCATCTTCATATCTTTGATTGCCTTACTTACTACGCTGCTGCTGACTTGTACTGCTGGCCTCTCTATAGGGTCTGCTTGGGGTAGGGTCTCTTCTTCCCATGGATTCTCCTCATTTAGTAATCTATCATAATGGCTCTTCCATGCATCTTTCTTCTCAGCACTTGTGAGGGCAAGCTCACCTTTATCATTCCGGATACACTTCTCTCCAATGACATCACAATTCTCTCTGACACACTGCCTCGCAATCTTGAACATCTCCTGTTTCTGGTCCTCACGTTGCAAAACATGCTTGAATTTTCTATCTTCTGCTTCCCTCCTAGCTAAGTATACTTGTCGCCTAGCTTCCCTCTTGGTCTCTATGTAATGTACCCTGCTCCCCCCATTCTTCCATTCTTTCCATGCCTGTCTCTTGGCCTTAACTGCCTCATCTACCTTATTGTTCCACCACCAAGTCACTCTCCTCCTGCTTGTGGTCTTACTCCAGCCACAGACCTCATCCGTCGCCTCTAGTAAGTTATTTTTTTAGGAAATCCCAGTGCTCTTCTACATTGAATGTCTCTATCTGTTCTTCTTTACTGTCGTAGGCGTTGAGTAAAATATCTTTAAATCTGTTACTGGCTGAGGGGCCTTTCAGCTTCCAGATCTTTCTTCTCCAGGTTGGCCTCTGTTTCCAGGTTCGTCTAGTTCTGACCGTGAGGTCGCTGACAACTAAGCTATGTTGGGAGGTACATTCCTCACTAGGGTAGGCTTTTGTGTTTACGACCGTCCATTTGTCACGTCCTCTGATGAGGATAAAATCTATCTGACTAGAATGCTCCCCTGATCTATAGGTGATCAGGTGGTTGTCGGGTTTTTTGAAGTTTGTGTTACATATCGACATGTCATTGGCGTCGCAGAATTCCTGAAGTCTGAATCCTTCTTCATTTCTTGTACCAACCCTGTGGCCTCCATGGACTCTATTGAACAGTGTTTACCTATGTGTCCGTTAAAATCTCCTGCGATGATTAGGAAGTCATTGTAGTTTGTTAGAGCAGTAGTGTGCATTAGGGACTCGTAAAACCTATTCTTAAGTTCGTCTGGCAACCCCGATTGGGGTGCGTAAGCTGATATTATTGTGGTAATTGTTTTATTCAGGACTAGTATGAGTTTAATGATTCTTGCATTTACCCTGTACACTGAGATTACTTTATCTACCCACTTGTCAGCTAGTAGTATACCAACACCACCCATCCCATCGTCATTTCCAACCCAGAAAAATTTATGTATATATATATATATAACTCTGCTAAGAGTATTGCAATCGCTTGTCAGATTATAGAATTTGGTGCACTTTTAGGCTACCGCCAGCCACACGAACCTGTTACATATCCTGAACAAGCAATGCTTGGAAGGTTTTTTAAGTGGGGAAAGGCCTTGCACTTGACCAATCCCACTCTCTGAGCATCAAAAACACTACCCGAAAAGGAGAACTGGTCAACATCATCGGATGCTTCCGAAGACGCAGGTTTTTTTTTCAGAGTCTCCCTCTCCTAAAAAGGTGTTTTAACAACAACTGGTGACCTTTCACTCCCATATATATATATATATGTACTCATGTGTGTGTGTGCTTACTCATCTGCATGCTCACACGTCACCAGCACTACCACCACCACCACATTTATACACACACCACCAATGCTGCCAGTACCACCAGCCCCTCCATACGACTTTGACCCCTCACACCAACTTTCTCGCTCACCGACCACACATCTCTTCTACCTCAATCCCTTAAACTCTATCTGACCACTGTATATAATCCCCACCTCCCAGTTCTTCCTTAGAACTCTGCCACCAACATCTCCCCCACACTCCCTGCACTACCCATCTTCATTTCTCTATTCCATTTTAACCCCCCCCCCCCCCCCCCGCCAGTGTTAAACCCTCCCCCGCACGACATTCACTCAGTCACACCAGCTTCCTCCTTCCACTTCTGTCCCCTACACCTTTTCTGACCATTGAATATAACACACACACATTCCCTAGTTATTCCTTAGAACTCTGCCACCGCCATCTCACATGCACCCACACACACGCACACACTTCCACCCACACACTCCCTGCAGCTATCCACAATTCCTTTCTCTATCCCATTTCACCATACATCTACCCCATTCAACTCGGCCTCCGTCACTTTTGAACTCCTGTATTTCACCCATCTCAGAGCATACACACATACACACATACACACTTACACACATACACACATACACACATACACACTTACACACATACACACATACACACATACACACTTACATACATACACACATACACACATACACACTTACACACTTACATACATACACATATACACACATACACACATGCAACCAACAATCACACATCTCTACCAAACACACATACCAGCATAAACACGCTCACATCTCTACCAACAACACACTTAACACCCACACACATGCAAACACACTGTAATGTGCACTCCACCTAAACATCAACTGCACATCGATCTCCCCCACCTCGCCCCCACCAGGACATTAGACCACCCCCTCTCTCCTCTTTATTATTCTTATTTTTATTGTTTATTTTTTATTTTTGTAATTTCTTCCTAATATTATTTCAAATACCATTTATTTATTTTTATTTTTTGCATTTTTCATTCTTTACCGTTATTTTCTTTGCTATTTTCCTTTTGTGTTATTCCTGAAGGGCAAATGCCTGATACATTGTCTATGTAACTCTTTCTCCAAGCGTGAAACTAATACACTTTATGTTATTTGACGCACACACACACATATATATATATATATATCATCATCATCCTCATCATCATCATCGTTTAACATATATCTTCCACATTAGCATGAGTTAGACAGGAATTGTCCCACTTGTGGCAAGATTGATCAGGTGACCATGTCTCGCTCGTATAGGACTGTATCTGGCAGGTTTTCCACAGCTGGATGCCTTTCCTAACACCAACCACATTTGCTGTGTGAACTGGGAGCCTTTTTTACCGTGTTTCCTACACGACCACTTTACATCATGGACTGGGTCCTTCTTTGTCATGATACCCATACAACCTCTTTAGTTTGGACTGGATGTTCTGTGGTACCAACATAACCTTACAGAGAGAGGGTGGTGTTGGTGGGAGTGGGAGGATGGAGTAGGGGTAGTGGGTTGGAGTGTATATTTGGTTAAGAGGTGCCTACTGACTGTAGGTTTAACTTTGTACATAGAGAAGGCGGGTCTTCTGTATTACTGCGTAGCGCCAAAGGTCTCGATCCAGGGATATTGTATTAGAGAGGTGTAAGGGTGCAAGGTCAGATTTTATTGTGGTCTCAGGTTTTTCTGGGTCTACCTACGTTGTAACTTCTATCAATTTTTGATCGCCTTGCACTTTTTTATACAGCTGCCGTCTTTCATATATATATATATTTTTTTTTTCATTCATCATCATTTTACGTCCGATTTTCCCTGCTTGCAATATATATATATATATATATATATATATATATATAGTGAAATAAAATAACAAGGACGATTGGTTAGTCCTTCATTACATTTATTGGTTTGTGACGGGCGTTTTGCCACTGATCAGCTCAAGGTTCGATCTGTATCGATCTATCCTGACTCTGAAGTGAACCTAAACATCAAGTGCTCACCCGGGTGAACCTACAGTAACTCCAAGTTACACTCCCTGGATATATATATATATATACAGGTAAAATTCCATTATAACAAATACCATTATAAAAAATTTTTCAGAATAGTGAAATCTTTTTCAATCCTCGCGGTAAACACAAAGAAACGCTCGATTTATTTTGGTCGATCTCATTATAAAGAATTTTAACAGACATGATAAAAAGTACTCTATTCAATACCGAAGTAAAATTTAAATATTTGCCTTTCTCTTTTCGTAATTCCCTTCTCTCTCACCTGACACATCCATTCAAAAGCACCTATCCACCTGACCTCTCCCTCCCATCCTAGAGTCTTCTCCTATGTATACTGTCTCTATTTGAGAAATTTAATCACGTCTGATGATCCTGTGAGTGTGCAGATGAAACTACAGAATAACAAGACTCACTCCTTAGCCATAACAAATGAATGATGGCTGATTGAATATACATGTGCTTTTTCTCAAAAACTTTTTTCCTTTCCTTCCACTTCTCCCTTTCTTTCTATCTTTCTATTTCATCTTTTATTTCCCATCCTATCTTCTGATGAAGGACTGATGTCTGAAATGTAAAGACTCTTTTCCTACTATAGCAAATGTTAAATTAGTATATTGCTTTGTTGTATTGTGTTATGTGCTTTGTTGTTTCTGTTTTACAAGAAGTTACTGTTGCATGCCATCATGATTACCACAGTGATGTGAAGCATTCTTTATATTTTGGAGACTCATCATTCATCAGAAGATAGAATGAGAAATAAAAGATGAAATAGAAAGTGAGAAGAGGAAGGAATGGAAAAAAACTTTTTTTGAGAAAAAGAACAAGTGTATTCAATCAGCCATTTTGGAGAAAAAAACATTATATATATATATATATATATATTTATTAAAATAACAGATTAAAGTTTAAGCAAAGAATCGCTGCTTCAGAAGATCCCGTTAAGGGTGAAAGCAGCGATTCTTTGCTTAAACTTTAATCTGTTATTTTAATAAATATTTGCTCTATGGTTCTTATATATTTGATATATATTTTCCTTATCGAGCCCTCTTTGGATTTTAGTCTTCAATTTTATTATTACTATATATATATATATATATATATAGTTTATTGGTGTGTAACATTTAGTTAGTATTGGTTCACCAGTTTCAGCACCTAATATGGGTCTGGTTGCTGATGTGGTATTCTACATTTGGTATTACACCATAGATGGTATTCTTAAGAAACAGCGTGTTAATAATCCACAGGTCTGTATATATATATATATATGTTCATATATGTGTGTGTATATATCATCATCATCATCATCATTTAACGTCCATCTTCCACGCTAGCATGGGTTAGACGGGAATTGTCTCACTTGAGGCAAGATTGGACGGGTGACTGTGTCTCTCTCGTATAGGACTGGTCTGGCAGGTTTTCTACGGCTGGATGCCTTTCCTAACACTGCGAGGTTTTTACCGTGTTACCTACACGGCCACATTACAGCGTGGACTGTGTGTTTTTTTGTTGTGACACCTACACGACCTCATTAGTTTGGACTGGATGTTGTGGTACCAATATAACTTTACAGAGAAAGGGTATATTCATATATGCCTGTGTGTGTATATATATATATATTCATATATGTCTATGCATATGTATATATCTATATGTCTGTGTGTATATATATATATTCATATATGTGTGTGCATATGTATATATGTATATATATCTATCTATATATATATAGACATAGATATGATCAATTTACATCTGATTTCCATGCTCATATGGGTTGAACAGGTTGTTATGGATCAAGTCAGTTCGTATTTGTAAATGGGTTGGAAAACCATGTCTTACTTGTACATTCCATTCTTTTCTTGTTTGAGTGTGTGTGTGTATGTATATATATATATATATATATATATTATAGTTATATATTCAATATTACAAAAAAAACAAGGTTAACAACTTACATTCATATATAAATAAAAATATATGTACACACACACACCCTAACACCCCACACAAGCCCAACACCCCATCCCTCACCATCATCCCTAGATCTACCTCTCCAATCCCCACACACGTTCCCCATCCAAGTCCCCAGTCCACACTGTAAAGTGGTCATGTTGGTGACATGACAAAAGGTGCCCAGTCCACACAGTAAAATGGCCATGTAGGTGTCACTACAAAAAGCGCCCAGCCCACACTGTCAATTGGTCATGTTGATGACATGACAAGAAGTATCTGGCCCACACTATAAAGTGGTTGTGTACACATCATGGCAAAAAGTACCCAGTCCACACTATACAGTACACACTGTAAATATGGTTGGTGTTAGGAAGGGCACCTAGCCATAGAAACCAAGCCAGAACCAGTTTTATATGAACCTGATCTGACTTGCCTCACAATGGGACAACTCATCTAACCCATACACACACACACACACATACACACATATATATATATATATATATACATATATATGTCATCATCACCATCATCATTTCATTTTACGTCCGCTTTTTCCCTGCTTGCAAGGGTGGGACGGGAACTGATTCTGGCTTGATTTCTACAGCTGGATGCCCTTCCTAACACCAACCTCATTTACAGTGAGTGCTGGGTGCTTTTTTGCCGTGGCACCTCCACGACCACTTTGCAGTGGAATGATAGGGACCCCAGTCCCTAACATCTCATTTCTACAGCTGAGTAAACTGGAGCAATGTGAAATAAAGTGTCTTGCTCAAGGAAACAACACATCACCCGGTCTGAGAATTGAACTCACAACCTTTCGATTGCAAGGCCAATGCTCTAACCACTAAGCCATGTGCCTCCATGTATATATATATGTGTATATATATATATGTGTATATATATATGTATATATATGCATGTATATATATATATACAAATATGTATATATATATATATATATATATATATATATATATGCATGTATATATATATATATACAAATCTGTATATATATATATATATATGTGTGTGTATGCGTGCGTGTGTGTGTGCATGTATACATTTATATATATATATATATATATATATATATATATATATATATATATATATATACACTTTTTTCTTTGTCCACTTATTAATGGGAGGCTTGTCGGGGCAGAGTCTTCAAGCATGCCTCCCAGTGAGTCCTGTCAGAAGCAACTCTCTCCAATTGATCCAGCTGGATCCCCTACAGAGACCAGCTGAGCTTATCTTGTTCAGGATCTACTCCTGGGTCTCCTACCTGTTGGCTTTGCCTGTAATAAATCTGTTCATCAATTCTTTCCTGAGACATTCTGGCTACATGTCTATAGTGTCAGAGATGCGATCTCTCAATTTAAAGTAGAGGCTCTAACTGAAGCAACTCCCTGATTTCTGAGCTTCACACTCTATCAAGTAATATTACTCTAAAGATCATTCAGAGGAACCCCATTTTGGCTACATATATGCAATCATATTCTTTCAGACATTACCCAAGATTCTGACTGTCAATCTATAGTTATCTAAGTATGTATATTTACCAATGTATCAATCTTCGGACAGGAACAACAATAACAACAAAGCACAAATTCCAAGCAGTCCAAAGATAAAAAGGTAGATATGTATATATATATATATATATATATAAGGAGAGAGAGAGAGAGAGAGAGAGAGAGAGAGAGAGAGAGAGAGAGAGAGAGAGAGAGAGAGAGAGAGAGAGAGAGATGGAGAGAAAGAGGTAGGTGGGTAGTTAGTAGGTAGGTAGGCACAACAATGTCATTGAAATTTAGTGGCTACTAGACCACCCGTGATCCTTCGGGTCACGTTCACTTTAAAATATTTTTTTAAATCATGTTCATTTAAAAATAATTTTTAAATAATTAAAATATCCACAGACATGTATATAATGTAAAATGAAATTGGAGGTCCATATATATATGCTGTAATCAAAAAATTATTTAATCAGATATTTTTTCCTATAAACTTTGTCATTCTTTGAGTACTTTTCTAACATACACACAATGATGGCAATAAGTATGTTCTTTATAAAACAAATAGGCTCAAGTATTTATAAACAATGATCATTTGTATACACTCTCATACATATATATATATATATGTGTGTATATGGACACACATACATACTAGTATATATATATATATATATATATGTGTGTCTGTGTGTGTGTTTATGTGTGGATGAGTATATGTGTATGTGTATGTGTATGTGTATGTATGTCTTTAAAGTCAATCACAAGTCAGGAGGCTCATTAAGTCAGTGCTTATCCTGATATCATGGTGTGAAGTGACTGAAAATACAAGACTGGACAGGACGCCAGTTATTCACAGTGTTAAACCCCCAGCTATTGCTGGTACTCATTTTCAGCTAAATATACTGGAGCAACGTGAAATAAAGTGTTTTGCTCAAGAACACAACATACAATCCAGCCCAGGAATCGAACACAAAACATTATGATCATAAGTCCGACACCCTTACCACTACGTGTATGTGAAATACATGATGTCATTTTCAAAATACTTACAGTTCCTCACATTCAAACAAACATACATGCATGAAGAGCACATACTGGCTTACTTGGAAGTATGTACAGACACAAATACATATACTTAAACAAATAGAGATAGTTGTGTATATCTCTCTACACACGCATTGCACACACACACACACACTCTTTCTCTCTCTTACATATACACACAAATATACACTTACACATCCACATCCAGACATACACAGAGGCTATTGATAGCTCATATTTCAGGAAGCAAGAAATAATCTATTTCGAATTATTAGTTTATATATAACTTATACTATAAAATGTTTTGACATGTAAAAGTCACAGTGACGATACAGAAGATATATATATATCTGTGTGTATGGAAGGGGGGGGTGCATGTGGACGTGTATCTATGTATGTATGCATGCATGTGTGTGTATGTATATTGTATAACTATGGATGTAAATATATATGTATATATCTGTGTGTGTGCATGTGTGTTTGTATATATATATATTTGTGTATATATATATATTATATATATGTATGTGTGAATGTATGTGTGTGTGTGTGCATGTATGTGTTAGTCCCAGGTTCAATCAGGGGTAACCACAGTAAGCAAGGTACTCAATACATTAGTAGTGTGCATACAACAAATTTAATATAAAAATAGCTTCTAGAGGACTAGAACTATTTCAGATGATTTCCTTCGAATGAAACAGTTCTAATCCAGTAGAAGCCATTTCTATATTAAATTTGTTATATATCATCATCATCATCATCATCAACGTTTAACGTCCGTGTTCCACGCTTGCATGGGTTTGGACGAGGGTTCTCCCACTTGAGGCAAGAGTGATTGTCTTGCTCGCATAGGACTATCTGGCGGGTTTTCTACAGCTGGATGCCCTTCCTAACACCAACCACATTTACAGTGTGGGGCTGGGAGGTTTTTACCGTGTTGCCTACACGGCCACATTACAGCGTGGACTGTCTGGCAGGTTTTCTACAGCTGTATGCCCTTCCTAACACCAACCACATTTACAGTGTGGGGCTGGGAGGTTTTTACCGTGTTGCCTACACGGCCACATTACAGCGTGGACTGTGTCTACACGATCTCATTTGTTTCGGCCTGGATGTTGTGGCACCAACATAACTTTACATTGAAGGGGCGGTGTGGATGGGGTGGGGTGGGGTGTATTTTGTTAGAGATGCCTACTGGCTGTAGTAGGTTTTACTTTGTATTTATATATATATATATATATATATATATATATATATATATGTATATATATATATATATACACAAACACACATGCACATACACAGATATATACATATATATTTACATACATAGATACATGTGCACGTGCGCACATGCATACATGCACACGCACACATACATGCACAAACACACACATATATATATAAAGTCATTCTGGCAAAGACCAAAATCCTAGTGATCAGAAAAGAAAACAGGGCTCTGATCCCCTCAGGGAAATGTCCCTGCTCTGTGTGCAGGAAAGAAGTAGGTAGCAGCTCAATCCTGTGTCCCAAATGCAAAATATGGATACACAAGAGGTGTAGTGGAAAATCAGGCAGACTAGCAAAAACATAGACTTCATATGTGGATATTGCACAAGGGCAGTAAGCAAAAACTCTCAAGAAACAAGCTCTTTTAGATACACAGAGGACCCCATAGAAATAGTCATAGCTTCTGCTACCTGAGTAACCAAATCAGCAGCAGCGGTGGATACATAGAAAGTACAGTTGCCAGAGAAATGACGGGACAGAATAAGTTCAGGAAGCTGTTGGTGTTGCTAGCTACAAATGGTTTATCACTCAAGATAAAAGGCAAGAAAATAAAATAAATATGGATCCGCTTATGAGCAGGGAACAGCACAGTTAACTGACCTGACCTTCTCACAACAGAACCACCCACTTCCATACTGTCAACGTGGTTGGTGTTAGGAAGGGAATCCAGTTGTGAAAAAATGGCCAAAATACAGTTCCATTTGAACAAGGTACAGTGCAGCCAAATGACCAAACATGCCTCATTGTGTGGTCAACCCATCTGACTCCTGCAAACATGGAAAATAAGATATTAAACTAATAATTATATTAAAACTCACCCTAAAAACTTGAGTTGTTCTATACCTTGGAAATTTCTATCAAGTTATTACCACTATGTTAGTAGAGAAAGAGAGAGAGAGAGGCGGGGAGAATGGTTTTGGTGTTGTACTTAGTCAAATAATATGATTTTAGATTGTATTGAAACTGAAACAACTATATAGTGGACAACTATATAGTGGACAACTATATAGTGGAACAGTCATAATAATCAGTTAAGACAGACATATGTACTTTTATATTAACTGTTGTTTTACTGGTAGTATCATTGAATATGAAGTGTCACAAAATTTCATCATATGCCAGTGACCTGGTCACTGACACTGTTACACTACATCTACTTATATGTATGCATGTGTATTTATGTGCCTTTGCGTATTTGTGTTTGTGTGTGTGTGAGTGTGTGTGTGTGTGTGTGTCTGAATGTATGTGTGTGTGCATGTGGTGAGTATACAATATCTTTATAACATCTGCTTCTTTTCCATGCCAGTATGGGTTGGGCAAGACTATCTGAAACAGCATTCTACAACTGAATGTCCTGCCAGATATTAAACCTTACATGTATTTTTAAATAAGGCACTTGTTCCACTGAACTTCATACATCATGCTGCTGAGCTGTAGGATATATTGTTTATGCAGGGACAATCAGGTAACTCCACAGGCTGCCCAAGCAATGTCAATGTAAAGATGTGAGGTAACAAACGCACACACACACATGCACACACACATATGTATATATAAATATTTTTAAAAAAGAAGGGTAAAGACCCCCTTTGGTCACAAATGACCATGGGATTTGCATCTAGAAAGTTTCCCTCTGAGGCACAAGTCCAGGCCAGGTTATATGTGGAAGACCAGCAGTTGCCCATGCATACTGGCCTCCCCTCTCCATGCCTCCAATGTTGTCCAAGGGAAAGGCAATGTCCGATACAGCTTAGCACTAGTGACGTCGCAACTCTTTTCCTCATTTCAATAGCTGAGTAAACTGGAGCAACGTGTCTTGCTCAAGGACACAATGCATCACCTGGTCTAAGAATCGAATATTTATATATATATATATATATATATATATATATATATATATATATATATATATATATATATATATATATATATATACATATATATATATAGATATAAGCATCCGAAGCTACAATGAACCCCAGAAGACAGCCAATGAATGGGAAGTGTCTGTGGATTTGTCTCTTCTAAGTTTTCTGTTTCCTGTATTTATCCCATGTGTTCTTTTAATATTATCATACAGCCTAATTTTGAAACCTAAACTGTTACATGTGTGTGTGTGTGTGTGGTGTGTGTGTCTGTGTCTGTGTCTGTGTGTGTGTGTGTGTGTGTGTATGTATGTATGTGTGTATGTATGTGTGTACAAGGTATGTATGTGTATATCAAGTACACTCTGCAAGGATGGAAGCAGAAAGTAATAAGTTTGCACGTGTTTTATGTTGTAAGGACCAAAGGCATGCGGTGTTCAGGAATTTGTGGCAGTGAGTCAGGGAAAATCAAAATGTTGTTGCAGTCGAGTGTATTCAAAATGACAGTGGCCCATTTTCCCTCACTGTTGCTGAAAAAAAAAGCATGGACGTGCCATTATGAGTGATTTGAATTAGGAGAATGAATAGGTCTTCCCCAAGTAGAGCCAACTGATGAACCAGCCACCAGAGTTAGTAGATGTGTATTAAGTAAGGTAATTGAGGATATAAAGATGAGCAAATCAGTTGGATCATCAAGGATACTTGCTGAGATGTTGAAAGCATCTGGTATAGTGGACTACATGTTTACCATCTGTATCATAAACCAACTAATATAGGATGGTGTCATATCCAATGACTGGTGCAGAGAGAGTGGGTGTTCTGAAAGTGCAGTAACTAATGTGAGACCAAGGGGGAAATATCAGGAAGCTACAACTTCTGCTGGCTAAAAAGGGTTTCTCCCTCAAGACAAAAGGTGGATTGTATGATGCCTGTGAGAAAATTATGATGCTACATGAGACTTGAGCCTTAAATGCAGTGGATCGGCAATGATTGAAGAGAAATGAAGCAAACATGAATGTGTAATGGCATGAACGACAAGGCATTAATGGTCTAAGAGAAAAGCTGAACATAAGAGGGTATACAAGAGAGTAGATTGTGCTGGTATGGACATGTCTTGCATTTGGAAGATGACAGTCACATAACGTAGTGCAGGGTATTCATAATTAATATAATCTGCAGAAGAGGTAGACTAAAGAAAATTTGAGATGATGTGATAAAGACTGTGTGTGTGTGTATTTATCTCCTTATGTTTTTACATTGACACTACTGGTGCAATGATAATCTCTGTAAAGTGGTATAGCTGGTGCTACAATAAAGTATACCCAGGACAGACTGTAATATGGTAGAGTTAATGCCACAATGAAATGCACCCAAAATGATCTATAAAGTGGTAGTGCTGGTGCCTTGATAAAATATATCCAGTATGTACTGTAAAATGGTTGGAATTAGGAAAGGTAACCCACTGTAGAAACTATGCCAAAATGGCACCTGTGAGTATAACATAGTCATTAGATCTGTCATAATCTTAGAATGTAACAACCATTTCAACCAATACCAACTTAGAAAATAGATGTAAGCCAATATATATGCATGTGGAGCATGTGGCTTAGCAGTAAGGGTGTTGGACTTATGATCATAATGACATGGGTTTGATTCCTGGGTTGCTTGTGGTGTTCTTGAGCAAAATACTTCATTTCACGTTGCTCCAGTATACTCAGCTGAAAATGAGTACCAGCAATAGCTGGTGGTTTAACACTGCGATGGACTGGCATCCTATCCAGTGGGGAATCTTGTACTCTCAGTCGCTTCACGCCATGAAACCAGGATAAGCACCGGCAATGAGCCTTCTGGCTCAAGACAGACTTTAGACTTTTATATATATATATATATATATATATATATATATATATATATCATCATCATCATTATCATTGTTGTTTTTACAACAACTTTCCCATGCAGGCATGAGTGGAAGGGGACTTTCTGGAGCAATGTGTTGATGCTGGATACCCTTCCTGACACTAAGCCTTTTAGTTAATTCTTATAACAAGCAGGGATATGGTGGTGTAAAGCTATTGGTCAGCCCTTGAAAAAGCAGAAGACATTTATCTAAAGTGATACACATTGAGATCAATCCGGAAGCCATGTGGCTGTGAAGCAAACTTCTTAACGAAACAGCTACACAGCTGTATGTATGTGTATGTGTGGCAGTGTGTGTGTATATACTCAATTGTAGAGTGTATTAAATCAACAATAACAACATAAACAACAAAAGCAGTAATGTAGCTAGCCAGTCACTCATTCAGTCACTCCTAATCAATGGTTAGTCTGTTCATTACAATTAACAGGGTAAAGAATGTTGTTGAGTGTAAGTGGTGGTACTCTGGTAGTCTCCATTCTCTATCAGTTGTAAACTATTAACAGAATGTTAAGCTCTTTCCCTGATCTTCCAACCTCTACCACATTTCTCTTACCCTCTCTCTTACACACACACACACACACACACACACACACACACACACACACACAGAAGTATCATGTCTTTCTCCCACTTTATTTGCTATTGTCTTAATAAATAACTCTTTTGTCCATTCAATTCAGATCCATGCAAGAAATGAGTCGTTGTTTAGATAAACACTTCTCTCTCTCTCTCTCTCTCTCTCTCTCTCTCTCTCTCTCTCTCTCTCTCTCTCTCCTCTCTCTCTCTCTCTCTCTCTCTCTCTCTCTCTCTCTCTCTCTCTCTCTCTCTCTCACTCTCTCTCTCTCTCTCTTGTATAATGATAGGTCCTAGAATTGGTAAGATGGTAAGATATAGAGATGATAGACAAGTATGAATCATTTAATAAACATTGGTTTGTTGCTTGTAGCTGCATAGCCCTAAACAAGGAACCAGATCATGTAGATCCATAATCAAAAGCATTCTAGCTTTTCCATCTAGACATTCTCCATCTGGTCTCTCTACAATTTAGTAATATGTTAGTATACCACCTTTAGGTTAACTCTGTTTATCTATCTCTCTGTGTCTAACAATGTTAGAGAAGTTCCCTTTTCTTCCATAACATCTTTCACTATCTCTAACTCATTCTTATGTTTTTCACATATTTACAATAAACAAAAACATTTTGATATATGTTGTATACGCATGTACATACACACACACATATGCATGCACACACACACTCACACATACACACTCACACATACACACTCACACATACATATACACTACTAAACTAAAACTATAAAAAAGCTACAACCATCACTCACGGCCAAGTATAATTTGGCAGTATGTACCATGATTTCACTAAGAGTTTAAGGTACCCATGCAGTCACAAGCAGGCATAAATACCCTCCAACCCTCCCTTCTTTGATCCAGTAGAACATCCAGGATTTGACAACTGGAAGTTGAGAGCAATGCACCAGCAGTTCTGATACTTTCTTTATCACCCCAAAAGGATGAAATAAAACTATACTTCAGCAGGATTTGAAGACTGACAAATCAACTACCTTCCATACACACACATACATATATAGTCCAAACATGCGAGCATGGACAAATTGATGCTAAATGATGATGATGGTGTGTGTGTGATAAACTTAAATAATACATTTATAAGTATGACAGATAAAAAATAGGAAGTGTAGTTATATAATACATATCACATCATTCACATTCTCATATATACAAACACACTTAGCACTGCCTAATATATCCAACTAAAGACAAAATGTTTAATTTAGGAAGAAGTCACTAAGTGTGTGTTTAGATGTAAAACAAATTGGCGTGTTAAAACTACTGACTGTCAGCTTTGGGTGGTGCACTGAAAAATGTTAGGCATTGAGAATAAAACTTCAAACTATTTACTTTAGCAATGTTGTTATTGTGGATGTTGTTTAGGCCTAAGTCAGTCCTAATTCACCAGATTTAGGTATGGTTCAATGCTGTTATAGCCATTGTATCAATATAAGAAACAATGATTATGAGCTTACGGTACTGTACTACAATTTACATGGTGATGATGTGCAGCTTCACTCTTGTCTTTGTGCTGTGTTACTGATACATAACTCTTACTTTAGTCCATTCCTGTCTCACAACCATCAGGTTAGCAGCTGAAACCTCATTCAAATTAAATAAAACACTATTATGCACAAGTTAATGAGAGAACATGTATGCAGTCACCCAACATGCTACAAATAGCAAACAAATCTCCTTCTAACATCTGGACAGTTCAGTTCTGGATAAATTATGAGCATTCTGGATAATTCACTTCCAGTTAAATTATGAATATTTAGGATAATTCAGACCTTTTGCGTTGAGAGATAAAGTATCTTTATTTAGAACTCACCATCATCATCATCATCATCACCATTTAACATCCATTTTCCATGCTAGCATGAGTTACACAGGTTGTCCCATTAGAGGCAAGTTGGGTCAGGTGACCAAGTCTTGTTCATAGAGGACTGTTTCTGGCTAGGTTTCTATGGCTGGATGTCACTCCTAATGCCAACCACATTTACAGTGTATGCTGGATGTTTTTTGTTGTGACACCTACACAATCACTTTACAGTGTGGACTGGGTCCTTTTTGTTGTGACAACTACATAACCACTTTACAGTATGGGCTGGGAGCTTTTTGTTATGACACCTACACAACCACTTTACAGTATCAGCTGGATGCTTTTTGTTGTGATACCAACATGATAACTTTATAGTGTAAGGGTAGTGTGATCAGATGTGGGAGGTGTATGGAAAGAGGGAGGGAGGGTAGTAGTTAAGAGATACATACTAGATGTATGTTTCAATCTGTGTGCTTGGGAAGGCAGGTCTTCCGTATTGCTGCATAATGCCAGAGATCTCAGTCCCATGTCATCGTCTTCAAGAAGTAGAATTAGGCAAGGTCAGCTTTTATCACCTCATCCCAAGTCTTCCTAGGTCTCCCCACTCTGAGGCTTCCATCGACTTTGAGTGCTCTGCACCTTTTTAAATAGCTATCATCCTTCATATGTATTATATGTTCACACCAATGCACTCTTCTCTTCTGCACACTGCATCTGATTCCTGTTATAACTAGTTCCTCTCTCAGTTCATTTATGCTTTGCCGTTTATGTATATTACTATTACACATCCAACGAAGCATGCAAGCTTCATTTCTTTCCAATCTACACAAGTCTTCTGTACACAGTGCCCAGCTCTCACTACCATGCAACATTGCTGTTCATATGCATGCATCATACAGTTGGTAGTAGCTCCCTGAACTTCTTCAATCCCATTCTTACTCTGGCTACTGTACTTTCAGAACACCTACCTCTGCTACTAATTTGGTCACCAAGGTAGCAGAAGCTATCTACTGCATTTACCAAACCTTCTAGGAATTTGATAGTACTTGTTGCCTGTGGCTGTTTGCTGCTTACTGTACCGGTGCAACTGCTACATGTAAAACCTACATTTTTAGTTAGACTTCCCGAGATCCCACATCTCTTGTACACCCATAATTTGCATTTGGGACAGAGGATAGAATTTCTACCTACACCTTTCCTACATACTGAGCAAGGACATTACCCTGAGGGGATCAAGTTCTGTTTTCCCCTCTACTTACTAGGACCTTATTCTTTGTCAGGTTGACTTTAAGACCCCTTGTTTCTAGGCCCCGTTTCCATGTTTGGAATTTCTTCAAAAGTTCCACAATAGACTCTGATATGAGTGTAAGATCATCTATGTATAGGAGTTACCATGGGCAGCTCGTCTTAAACTCCTCTGTTATTGCCTGCAGTACAATAATAAAGAGAAGAGGGCTAAGAATAGAGCCCTGGTGAATGCCAACCTGCACACTAAATTCCTTGCTATAGTCGTTAATCCTAACTTTTCTGACTGCTCCCCTATACATGGCTTTTACAGCCTTCACAAGCCACTCATCTACTCCTAGTTTTCTAATAACCCACCAGATTATGGCATGGGGCACTCTGTCAAAGGCTTTCTTCAGATTAACAAATGCCAAGTAGAACAGCTTACTTTTAGCTAGATACTTTTCCTGCAGCTGGAGGACAAGTGCGCCTTTGTCATCTTGGACACACTTTTCATAATTTTCCTAACGCACTGCCTTGCAATCCTGAACACCTCCTGTTTCTGGTCATCACACAGCAAAACATATATATATATAATGTGTGTATGTGTATATGTGTATAAATGTTGCATGTCTCTCTTGATGGAAGGTATCTCAAAACATCTTCAGTCTTATTGGTATTTATATATATATATAATATTGTATTACACCCCCATTATTGTAATGACAAAAGCAATTTTTAGCTTTTGTTTTGACATTTTTATTATTTCCATTATTAATTTTTTATACTGCAGGAGCTCTTCGTTATATCTTTTTTTATTTTTTATTGAACCATCTGATAAGTTTTTGTTTTGCTATCTGATTATGATGGCCAAGCAAAATTACATTGCTATATTATTTATTGTACTTTACAGTAAAGTCATTCTTGCAGGAGAGAGGGGAAGGAGAAGGGATAGAGAAGAAAAGAGAGGAAGTGAGATATGTATCAAGTTTGTTGTGTTGGTATAAATAAAATATTGAAACTTCTCGTGAACAAATTTGGATTCATGTGATAGAAGTGATATGATGAAAATGTCTTCTTTACATGCAGAATAAATGGTGCTAAGTCTTAGTCTTCTATTATAATTTCTTTCATATCTAGGATTATTTATAGTTATATTAAAGAATGTGGTGATTCATGAGTCTTTTTTTCCTTTCTTTCTCTCTTTTTAGAGACAATCAGACAATCAGTCAGGTTAAGATATTCATAGGATCAGCCATTGGTCAATGTGGCAACATCAGTCTTACATCACAATTATCAGATTCTTTCTCTCTCTCTCAATTTGGCTTGCTCCACCTCACTATCTACATCTTTAACCTTTTTACATTCTGAGTTCAAATCCTGCCAAGGTTAGTTTTGCCTTTCATCCTTAGAGGGTCAACAAAATAAAGTAGTGTGGTCAATTTAATCCACTTTCCTATCCCCAAAATTTGTTGGCTTTAAGTCTAAATCAGAAGCCATCATTATTATTAGGGGTAGGGCGGTGGATTGGCAGTATCGGTAGAGGGTCGGATGCCATGCTTTGACATATAGAGTTACGGCCCATTCTGAGTTCAAATCCCGCCGAGGTTAACTTTGCCTTTCATCCTTACAGGGTCGATAAAATAAAGTACCAGTAATGCACTGGGTAATTGCTGGCCTTGTGCCAAACGTAGAAACAATTATTATTATTAGGTTCGGTGGATTGGCAGTATCAGTAGAGGGTTGGACGCCATGCTTTGCAGCAAAGAGTTATAGCTCTTTATGGTCTGAGTTCATATCCCGCCGAGGTTAACTTTGCCTTTCATCCTTACGGGGTCGATAAAATAAAGTACCAGTAATACACTGGGATAATTGCTGGCCTTGTGCCAAAAGTAGAAACAATTATTATTATTAGTATTGGTAGAGCCTAAGACACCATGCTTTGCAGCATAGGAGTTATGGCCCTTTACATTCTGAGTTCAAATCCCGCCAGATTAACTTTGGCTTTCATCCTTACGGGGTCGATAAATTAAAGCACCAGTAATGCACTGGGATAATTGCTGGCCTTGTTCCAAAAGTAGAAACATTATTATTATTATTATTTGACTATTTATCATGACCAGCTTTGATGTTGCTTTGGGTCAGTTATTTAAGGTAATACCAGGCTACAACTAGTAACCTAGGGTTACTCCAATTTTTCATATCCATTCCTTGTCATTTCACTACTGCTGATAGTCCAGATACTTTCTCTATATTTGAACTGTTCCCAATAGATATGTCGTCTAAAGCAGTTTAATTCCTGGTGCAAAATCTATCTTTGACAGGTAGTTTTCAAGGTTCTTTGCCACCATACCAAGAGCACCAATCACCACTGGGATAATGGTGACTGTCTTCACTTCATTACTCCAGCATTTCAAGATCTCATATTTTAAGTTGATATAAACCCCTACTTTCTCCTCTTTTCAGTCAATTCTGTTGTCAAAACAACACGCTACATCTAGGAGGATATAGTTTCCTTCCTTCTTCTCAATTACAACAAAATTTGGTTTGTTTTGATCAATCTTCAGCTCAGTCTGAATTGGGAAGTCCCATAAAAGCTTTATCTCATTATTATTATCAAATCAACTAACCAAGCCCGAGCCCATGAACAACTTTCAGAAATCCCTGGCCTGGCAGTGCTACCAAGGAGCTTTGCCAGTTCAAGATAACCTCTAGAGACATTGAAGTGCTGTCAGCTGGGCCTGTCCGAGGTGCGTGCAGGGCGATGAAACCATCCTGCATGCACTCATCAAGTGTCTGAGTATTCCTGACCTGTGGGTTTATGTCGAACACTTGCCATCACGTGTAGAACAGATCTAACTATCTACTGAGTCCATTGTGAAGATCGCACCATTGTCCTTCTTTAGAGGGGAAGGACAGGAAGTTTTTATCTGCCTGGTCTCCATGGCAAAAGAGGCCATGTGGTGGATGCATTTGAAAAGGTTGAAGACAGCCACCTTCCTCTTCGGCGAAGCCCTGATTAACTTTTTCAGATTTTATTTGAAGAGGAAAATCAGGGTGGAGAGGGAAGTGCTGCCTTCAAACCAGTTTGTTGAAAGGTGAGTGAGAGTGGTGAGCAGGGTCCATGTGAATAAGCCTGCCTTGAGCATATGCCTGTAGATTTCCGCCTGCATTATCTTATCAACTTCCAATATCCCTACATACTTATAACCTTCCTCTTCTATTTGCTTCATAACTTTTCCTGATGGCAGCATCAACCCACCCAATGCTTTTTATTTTGCCTCTTGCCTCTGTTTAAGATTAAAACACCACACTTTTTTAATCCAAACTCCGTTCTGATGCCAGGACTAAATGTATATACCATATCAATCAGGGAACCAAGCTGGGATTCATTCATACCATAAAGCTTGAGGTTGTCCATGAATTAGAAGTGGTTGATTTTTTAATGGCAACCTCTGAATTCATACCCAGCCTTAGCTTTTCTCAAAATCATTGTCAGTGGTATCATGCACAGTACAAACATCAGTGGTGACAGGCTGTTCCCTTGGAATATACCTCTCTTGATTTCTATTGTTCCTAAATCTCGTCCATATACTGTCAGTTCAGTCTTCCACTCTTTCATACTTTTGATGCAATACCAAATAAGTTAACGCATTCCATTATCCAAGACTGCGGAATCATGTCATATGCTTTGAGGTAATCGATCCATGCCATGGTCAAGTTGGTTTTCCTCCTCTTGCTATCTTTAAGTATTGTTTTATCAAATGCTGGTCCTTTGTTCCTCTGCACGTATGCTAGCACCCTTTCTGCTCATTGGACACCATCTAGTCTCGGAGACTTCCAGGAGCTCATCTTTTTGGGGGGCTTCCTTCAATGACTAATTCTGCCTGCTGTGGTCTAACTGTTGTTTGTTTAAGTTCTTCTAACCAGTCAGCATCCTTCTTGCACTCCTTCTCGTTACTCCAAATGTTGCTCCAAAACTTTTGGATTTCAATGTTATCCAGTATAATCACTTCATCCGTACACTATCCATTTATTTCTCAGTAAAATCTCTTTTGGTCTACTCTGAATAGTTTATTTTGATGATATTGCTTTATTCTGTGTTTGTATCTAATTATATTTGCTTTTTTTCTGAGACATTGCTTGAGTTCCTCCATTACTACTTTTTGGCCTTTTCTTTCAATACCATACTTCCTTTCCAGTGCTCTGTATTTTTGCTTTCATTTCTAAGCTCCCCCTTCTCCATTCAGACTATGATAGAGATGTCCTTCAAGAGGGTATCTATACTGGCCAGTATTCTTCTTTTTTGTCTCCCTTATTGTTTTTCTGTGCCTTGACATCTACATCCATATTTTCTGCTACAACAATGCTTTCTGACTTTATCAAGTCATTTGTTTCTGTAATGTTATTTTTTTATGCATTTTAGAACTTCATTCACCTTGCAAATATGATTCCTATTGTCCTCCTGTAACATTTCCTTTCTTTTGTCATACATTGCCTTCTGCTCACCTGTCATGTTTTTGTTAATATCATTGTCTTCCTGACCATCTACATTTCTCTCACCAGACAGATCATCTCTGCCCTGTTTCTATGGGTTACCAGAAATCTCTTCACCCTTGTCCTCTGCTGTAATTTCCCTTTTCTCAGTAAGACCTGCATTTTCACCATTTCTTTCACCGCTGTTTCCTGATACCCACCTTTTGATAGCTTCAAATACCACTTCTGTCAACCAGTGATCTTTTCTTATTGCTCTGGCTTGATCACATAACCTCTGCTCAGTGAATTGAAATAAGTCTCTTTCTCTCCATTCTTTATGCATTCATTGTTGGTATCCTTTGATAGGGATACCATTTTCATCCACAGGATTGTTCAAGTAGTAACACTCCATGATCACAATATTTACTTGTTTACTCCACCTCCATCGTGGTTGCTGATCCATTGCTGAGTAACAATCTGCTGGAGCCAGACCAAGTACTCCAAGTCTGCCGGGCACGATACTTTCACCATCGAGGGTTCCAGTCCCATTAATGCCATTTTTCTCAAATTTTTTTAATTTAACATAATCACTTATATGAGGTAGAAAAACAAATTGATTTAACATATGAGATAGCAATTATTAGGTTTCGCAACTACCAGTGTTTTTATTGTGACACCATCATTATTGTTATTATTATTTGGATTGGCAGTATCGGTAGAGGGTCGGACGCCATGCTTTGCAGCATAAAGTTACGGCCCTTTATGGTCTGAGTTCAAATCCTGCCAAAGTTAACTTTGCCTTTCATCCTTACGGGGTCGATAAAATAAAGTACCAGTAATACACCGGGATAATTGCTGGTCTTGTGCCAAAAGTAGAAACAATTATTAAGAAATCATTATCACAATTGTCACCATCGAACTCATCATCACCATCACCTTCACCAGCGTTATTATTACTACAATTATTGTAAACAACTTTTTCGTGGGAGAAAATATATGAAAATATATCTGCAGCTTTGGGGGAAGTATTTATGCTAAATTTTTTTAAGCTACTTTGATTGGCCAGTAATGAAATTATTATAATATAGTTGTGGTCATTGCTATTGTAGGTTGTGTTGGCGTTGTAATAATACATATTATTATTATTCTGTTGACGCATAGAGTTACGGCCCTAGGCAATTCTGAGTTCAAATCCCACCGAGGTTAACTTTGCCTTTCATCCTTACGGGGTCGATAAAATAAAGTACCAGTAATGCACTGGGTAATTGCTGGCCTTGTGCCAAAAGTAGAAACAATTATTATTCTGCCCCTGTCTTTTTGTATTATCCTCTATATGTAGGACCTTGTGGCCATTATTATTATTATTATTAGTAGTAGTAGTAGTAGTAGTAGTAGTAGTAGTAGTAGTAGTAGCAGTAGTAGTAGTAGTAATCTTTTTTTCTATATTGTTCCGCCCTCGTATTCACTTAACAAATCACATCACAAAAGTTGATAGGTAAATAAGTCTTAAAATAATTGAGAAAATAAGTATAACAGCGTAGGAGTAGGAGGAGGTAAAAAGAAGTATTAAGGACTATAAAAGATATGAATCAATTTTGCATTAAAAATATTTGAATGGTATTAAATATTAAGTTTACTCTAGAAATTAAACAGGAAAGATATATTACAAAGACAAAAATTCACGAAGTATGTGAGTGGTACTTGTTAGAAATATATTTTGGATTTCATAGATGTTAAGTTTACTACGTATGCTTTCTAGAAACTTTTGAACACCTTCCTTTATGACACCTAAAGCTCCTATCACTACCGCAATAGTTTGTGTTTTAGGGTATCACATTCTGTTTATTTCAATTTCTAAATCTTTATATTTTGCAAGTTTTTCATACTCTTATACTGACATATTTCTATCAGATGGTACACTCATGTTAATGAGTAAGCAGGTGTTGCTTTTTAAATCTTTAATAATAATATCTAGGTGGTCTAAATAGCATGATCTGTGTGGATGGTAAAGTCCCAAAAGATTGTTGCTCCTTCAGTCTGAGTTACTGGTTGTGATTTGTGTTCATAGCAGTTTTCTGCATGTTCTGCATTGTATTTTTTTGTATATTATCCAGCAGATGTATTGCCCCACCCTATCATGTCTAATCTTATATTCAGTTGCTACTAGTATGGAGCATCCTAGTCAATTGCTTCAAACTGTACGTCACATATCCTGCATTTGGTCTGCTCCAGTGTTTTTATTATTATTAATCTTGCCGAGGTTGGCTTTACCTTTCATCCTTATAAGGTTGATAAAATAAAAGCACCAATAACACACTGGGGTCGATTTAATCGAGTATCCCCTCCCAAAACATTGTTGGCTTTGTGCCTAAATCAGAAACCATTATTATTATTATTTGAAACTTCCTTTGAGTTCTGCTTCTTTCCCAAATCATGCCAAGTGTCAACCTAACACCTGAGGTAAAATTTGATAATACACATATTTACAATCAATTGTCATACAAATGATGCCACAAGGGCACAAACAACAGTAAATGTCTTTGCAAGGTTTTTAAACTGATAATGGCCCTTCTCAGAACATGGACAGTGCCAGTCAGCACTATTTTCTGTATTTCTTGCAGAGATATTTTTCCAGGTATCCAATCCAAATATTTTTCAGTTCCCTTATTTTATCACTCCAAGTGTGCCGGCTATTATTATTATTATTATTGTTATTATTATTATTATTGTTGTTATTTCATCAAACTGAGACAGATCTTATGTCGTCAAATTTTACATACAGAAGTGAGTCATAACAAATGATCAAGGGTCCCACAATTCATCCTTCTTTCTACATTTGTGATGCTCTTCTCAAAGTTTTAGTTGTTTCTAAGAGCACTGTTTATTGCAACAAATCAGTCTGAATTTCCACACTAATCCTTGAAATTCAATTTTGGATTTTCTTCATTACCACACCAAGGACCTCAACAACTGGAATAAATTCCACTCTGTCCATTTGCCAAATCTGCATTATTTCAAATTTAAGTGGCTGATATTTATCTCCCTTCTCAACAACTCTGTCATCTCCTGGCACTGCTATGTCAATCAAGAGGCAGTGTTTTCTTTCTTTATTGACCAGTATCAGATCTTGTCCTCTTGCTGTGGATACTGAAGTCCCAAAGAAGCTTCATATTTGCATTGTACAGCACTGCCTTAGCTTTATGTTTGTACCTCTTCTCAAACCTCTCCAGTCCCAAATTTTCAAACAATTTACAATGTGCCTTGCATTCACATTGTCATGCCCCATTTTGTAATCCTTCAGTGCATTAACTATGTGGCTCACCGTTTTCCTGTTAAACCATGCATCCACACAGATCAAGGCCTCTGTTCCAATTTTCAAATCTAATTTCTTCACCCAGACTTGAGTATCTTCTCCGTTAATCTTTTTTCCATATGCTGCACTGATTAGCCATGTATCCTTTTCTCTTTCCATACTCTTATTGTTTTCTCTTGCATATTTATGTGTCTATTATCCTGACTTGTCTCATTCCATTCAAAAATTAGTTTTCACTGTTTTTATACACCACCCTCATTCATTTTCCTCACTTTTAATGCAATCCTCACATTCAATGAATCTCCTCCCTCCTTTGTTGGTATATACAGTTTATTTACATAATTCTTCAAATGATTAAAAGCTCCAGACATTGTCATTTTCTTACTAGTTTTCCTGTCTAATTCTTTGACCTCATCCTATGTCTATTTCAGTATGCCTGCTCCATATCACAAAACTGCAGCAGCCAATGTGTTTATTGTTGTGATCTTGTTCCTGCCATTCAATTTTGTTTTCAACACCAGCCCAGTCTTCTGTACTACTTGGTTGTACCTTCTTCCTCCATTTCAACCTCCTTTATTTTGTCCATCTCCAAAATCCCAAGATGCTTGTATCCATTCTATAGCCTTCATCACCTGTTCATTGGGAAGCTCTGTCCCATCAGTTGCAATTGCCTTCCTTCTTTGTATCACCATTACACCACATTTCCTGATGTCCAACTCCATACCCATATCACTGTTGTAGAGATACACTGTATTCACCGATGAATCAGTTTGATTCTGGTTCTAGCCAAACAGCTTGAAATCATCCATGAAATATAAATCATTGATTTTCAGTTGTTTATCACACCATTCATATCCCATACTAGTTCTTCTCAGCAATAGTGACAGCTGTATCAAGCATAAATCAAAAAGAAGAGGTGAAAGGCTATAACAATGAACAATTCCTCTTTTTATATTCAACCCTCCCAGCAATATCCCTGCAAGGCTCAGTTGATTTCTCTGTTTCCACACCTCTCTTTATAAATTCAGTTACATTCTTAGCAATTCCAAATATCTTTATGCACTCCAATTTCCAACTGCGAGGGACAAAGTCAGATACCTTCCTATAATCCACCCACAGCATGACCAATTTTTTTTGTCTCTTCTTACAACACCACAGTATTACTTTATCTATCAGCAGTTGGTCCTCTATAAAGCTGATCCTACATTCCTTTTGATCTTCTGATAATATACATTCAGTGTCCATAAATGTGTACATGCTCTTAACTGTAATCTCTGTCATTAATTTCCACAGAAATGGTAGACATGAGATCAACTGAAAATTGTCCACTGCATTCATTTTTGGGTGGATCCTTCAGATACAGGACAGTTCTGCTATGAGTCATCCAACTTTGTATTGGTCTCACACTATTTAAGATATCATTGAGTTCAATTGATATTTTTCTGGTCTGTCCTGAATGTCTAATTGTAACTATATTGAACTATTCTCTGGTCAAACTTTTTGTTTTTTGATGCTTTAGTTGTCAGTCTCTGTTTTAGCTCTTCTAAACACAACCAAACCCTTCCTCTCAATTATGTATTTTCAGTTTAGTTTGTAGCGGAACTACTTGCATGGCATGTATCCATAATCTATCTGTGCGTGATTTGGCTAAGTTAGACCAATCATAAGCCATGCACGGATATATATTTCAATTTCAGCCCAAACAAAGATTTTCCCGCTTTTTTTGTCTTCACCAAAAAAGTCTTTTCCCGCTTCTTTTGTCTTCACAAAACACCATTTTTGTCCTTAACGTTCGACCACTAGCCATTATGTAATGACAACAACTCAACTTAGGCCTGGCCGGCACCTTGGCCAGAAACTGTGCCTTCTTCTGCTTAAAACTTTTAATTTTGTTTGTTCTTTGTTTGACATGTCAACCCAGCTTAACTTTTGTAATCAGTTGTAAATAAAACTTGTAAAATATTATAAGGTCTTGTGATATTTTTACCATAGCCATAGCCTTTAAATGTGATATGGAAAAATCCTTTCCAGAGTTCTTAACACTACAGCAACAGATGTACTTCTTTCGTGGCTGCAAAACCTACAACCAAACTACAACTTCTTACATTCCTCTCTAATTCAAACATACATTTACTTTCAACTGTTACGTTACATTTCTTGCTATAACAATTACCTGGACAACTCCTCGTGTGCTATCAACAAAACAACAATAATAACTTTAATTCCTTTCTTATTAGTACTATGCCAATACAGCATAATATTATCTTTCTGCTAAAAGTTCTTTGTACTTCCTTTCATTTTACAGGCGATCCGTGTCTTTCTTTTAAGTATAATTACATCTCGTCTTAAAATCTTTATGTCCTCTTGAATCCTTCTCTTCCACGATGGCTCTGCTTTTTCCTTCAATTTACTCTTCAGTCCCAATGTCTTTGCCCCTTATGTTGCATCAACCATGGTTAAATCATTTATTTCTGTGATATTTCCTTCCTTCTTCTATGTACCAAATTAATCTAGTCACTTTACCTGTCATATTTTTCAGCCTACTAATATTCACCTTTTTTTAAATTTTTATAATCTATGAATTCTCTCTTTTTCATCATTTCCAAAATTTCTCTAACAGTGTTTTGATCTTCCATGCTTAATTCTTCCATATTTCCTGTATCATTTTCTTTCTTCATTATCTGTAGGCTCACCATCATTCCTTTTAAAGCACTTATTTTTATCAATTTCTTCAATTATACTTTCCTTTTGCACATCACACAAAAATGAAAACTGACAATCAATAAGTAAGAACATCAATGGAATAAGCATATACCCAGAAAGGTTTATTGATACTCATTTTTTTTAAATCAAAGAAGAAAAACATTCCAGGTATGCTGACAGCTATTTCTTGCAGGGTGGGAATCAACCAAAAGGGATTCACTCAGTGCGTTAGTTGTCAATGATCATGTTTCACGGCCAGCATCTCTGATTTGAACGCTGGTTTACACACACACACATACACACATGAACACGTACACACACACACACACACACACACACACACACACACACACACACACACACACACACACACACACACACACACACACACACACACACACACACACACACACACACACTCACACATATATATACCTTTAATCATTTTACTTTTATTAACATCATTTTCCATACATAGTAGTTGGAAATCATTCAACTACTCTAAAAAGAATATTAGACTCCTGATTTTTCCATAACAAGAATTTCTTCTTCTCACTCCACATAATGACGTAATATACTAATTTCACTTACAATTGTATAAATAACATTACAAATGGGGAAGGGGTAAAGAAGGGCAGAGAATGATGGGTTCTAGGCCCAGGATACAGCGGTGTTGGGACTGTGCCCTGTGGACAAAACTGCAGAAGCATTTCCACGGACACTGGCCAGTGACACTACTGCAACTACTCGCACCTCATGGGGCTCCTGATGTTCCTATCTATATCATCATCATCATCACCGTTTTACGTCCGTTCTTCCATGCTAGCATGGGTTGGATATATAATATAAAAGATTGGAACTCCCATCATCCTTTTGAGAAACCAGCCATGTTTATGCAATGGCACATGCTTAACAGTCAGGGGGAAGATGAACCATCTCCTAGAAGGTCACTATTCTTGACAGCAATCATCAAGGAGAAAATGAATTTATTCCCAACTTTCCTCTACTGGGCTGCCGTTCAAATTCTCAAGACTTCAGTTCCCTGTTAGAGCCAGTTTTGCTATAACCATAAATAAAGCTCAAAGTTTGAAAGTGATAGGATTGAATACAAGAGAATCCTTTTTTGACCTCATACTGTAAACTAAACAAAGCATCCAATACAGTTGTTTTCTCTTCTACCAGCCATCTCTTATCATTTACCCAGGTAAAGCTTGGTACACCAGCTAGTATTTTATAGATCTTGGAAGCAAACGTTTTAAGACCATTTTCTCTGCTGTAAGGGGGGTTAGACTTGTGGGCCCAATGAGTTTTCTAATCTTACTTACCATAGCTCCCTTTTTAAGGCTATGTTTTACTACCAGATGCTCATCCTGATACCAGTTCATTCAGTTGACTCTTATGGCACACAGGGATAATGTAAACCTATTATAAAACTTGGATACATATGACCAAAAATACCCTTATTAAACAAAAATACTTCTGCAAACATGGGTATTTTTTATTTATAAAACAAGTAACTTTCCACTAATTTCATCCCTTTAACATAAACACACCCTATGTTAGCTCTCTTGACACATTTTATCATAATTCCACTCACACTGTTTTACTTTCACCTATACAGTGGTTGGTAGTAGAAAGGACATCAACTGTAGAAACCATGACAAAAAAAGGGATGAAAGGACCCTTCAGTTCTGTCAAGGTCACAACAATCTCTCTGGTGTTGGTGACACAATTAAATGCACTCAGTACAATCTGTAGTGGTTGGTAATATAAAGAACATCAAGCCATTGAAAGCTTACCAAACAAACGGTCACAAGGACCCTTCAATTGTGTCAAAGACATGACAACCTATCTCGTGCTAGTGCCATGATAAAGTGTCCCTTTAGAAATTCAATTCCAACAATTTTAGTGGTATTTTTATGGGTTAATTCTTGGCTAGAAACTCCCAGCTGTATTTGGATACACAACGAAGGTGTGTCTATTTTCCTGAGGTGGATGAGTATCTGTTATTTGATTATTAACTAACTTACATTGGCAGTCAACCTCAAAATTTCACTTATATACCAATTAAGATAGAAGACAGAAAAAATAACAATACAAATAATAATAATAATAACAACCTTTAGTAGAATTCAGCTTTCTGTTAAACACTGATAAAGGTCACCCTGTTTAAAGACCAGAATCTGGTCTTTGAGCTCTGAGAAAAATCTTAATTGGTTAATTCACTAAGAAGGAAGTTGCCAATCTAAGATGTCCTATTCTACAGATAAATAAATATAACAAGAGACAGACTGATGATAGCAATAAATAACAAATGTACAATGTCAAACAATCCCCCCTCTCTGCCTAATCTTAATTGGTTAATTTACTGAGAAGGAAGTTGTCAATCTAAGATGTCCTATTCCACAGATAAACAAATATAATAAGCTACAGACTGATGATAGGATCACCATCATCATCATCATCATCAACATTATCATCACTGTCTAACATCCATTTTCCAAGCTAGCATGGGTTAGACGAGCTGTCCCATTGTGAGACAAGCCAGATCAGATGACTGTGCCATGCTCATACAGAATGACTTGGGCTTGGTTTCTATGGCTGGATGCCCTTCCTAATGCCAACCACATTTACAGTGTGTACTGGGTGCTTTTTGTTGTGACACCAAAACAACTACTTGACAGTGTGGGCTGGAAACTTGGGTGGGGGCAGGGCATGGGGATTGAGGTGGGGGTGTGGCAAATAACAAATGTATAATGTCAATCAATCCCCATCTCTGTCTAATGAACAGTGGATGAGGTTGTTGGAGAAGCACTACAATTGATAGACAACTGCCATTACAGTAAGTGGGGTGATGATTGTTATCTTCCACACATATACAGAGGCATACATACATACATACATACATACATACATACATACATACATACATACATACATACATACACACACATACATGCATACATACACACATGATCTGTGCGGTTTATGACACAGGTGACAGAAGAGAGTTATGCTTTCCACAGGACCGGTGGTGTCACCGAGTGGGACACACTCTTTATGTACCATCATGTGTCTTTTTAGTCTGGAACTGGTTCTACACACTTTGTGCATATCACACGCATTGTTTCGCCAGGTCTTTGTTGAGTGGTGTTGTGGGTGGTTATCCTTTCATGTGACTTCAGGTGATTAACATAACCAGCCTTTGAGAGGAGTACACTCTGACAGAAATTGCATGACCAACTACTGATGACTTCATCAAAACTGTGAGCACAGCCCTTCCGGTGCTGACGCTTCAGTTGTTTAAGTTCTAGACAACATTCCTCAAAAGTTTTGCAACTGCCCTTTATGTACTTTCTCCACTCAGCCCTATTTAGAGCTATCTCCTCCCAGTTGTCTATATCAAATGCCAGCTCTTTGAGGTTGTTTGTGATGCTGTCCTTGAACCTCATTTTTGGTTTGTGTTGAGGCCTTTTTCCAAGATGGAGCTCACCATAAAACAGTTTCTTTAGGATCCTGCTTTCTTTCATGCGGACGATATGCCCTGTCCAGTGCATTTGAGAAATGTTACTTGGGACTCAATGCTTGGGCATTCTGCTTTGATAAGAACATGGATATCAGGAGTTCTGTCTTGCCACTTGATGTTGAATATGTGCCTTAAACATTTCTGCTGAAAACGCTCAAACTATTTGATGTGTTTGTGGAATAGCATCCAGGTTTCGGAGGAGTATAAAAGAGCAGACAGAACACATGATCTATACACACACGCATACATACATACAGGCAGACAGACATTTACATCTATACATACAGATATATGAAGATTCAAGCTCTGTGACAAACATACAGTTAAATATACATACACACATGTTTACACAGACATTAGTATGCACATAGTAATCCAATTTTTAACAACTGATGATTACAAAAGAAAGGAAATAGCCTTACAGCAAGTCAACTGACCAATGAATATTTATTTATAATATTCCTTTCCATTCTGATTTCAAATCCCATTAGTGCCAACTTTGTATTTCATCTTTTAAGGGATAATCTTAATTGCCTACTATAACTCAATTTACACTTAGAGTGCTTTATAGGAATATGAAATTGATCCTAATATTTTCCTGGAATTTTATTTCATCAAAACGGGAAGGTTGAATTGCTAAGTTAACTTTGGCACCATTTTAAGTACTGTAAAACACTGGCAGTTGACACAGTGAGTATATTTACTGTGTACATATATGAGTCTCATTACCAAATAAGAAACCAATATTTCATAAAATCATAATAAATCGAAGCGTTAGAGATAATCTTAATGTCAAATGTCAATTATTTGAGTAGAAAAGGATTTGAGAATGGGTTTGCAGGTGGCAAATAGTGATACAGTTACCAGATATGATGGTTCGTTGTAATATAAGTGGGCACCTGTCAAATGAATAAGCAACACTGAGGCTACATAAAACCAAGGAAGCCCACAAAACTGGCAGGTCCAGGCCGAGCTACAGAACAATGTGAGAAACTTTGGTGAATAAAGAAGTAAGGGCCAGGTATGCAGATACTATTGTATCTAAATTCAGAGAACTCCCTGAGCAAACTGAGGATGTTGAAACAGATTGGAAACTGTTTAAATCAGCAGTTTCTGCTTCAGTTCTTAAATGTTGCAGATGAAGGTGGCTTGGTGTGATGCCAGGTGACAGGAGGACTCCTTTTTTCAATCAAGAAGTCAAAGATGCCATCCGAGCAAAAAAGGCCTACAAAGCTTGGTTTTGAAATAAGTCCTCCTTCTTGCAAATGTGGTACAAGCAGGCATGAAAAATTGCAGCAGAGACAGTAAAAGCATCCAAAGTTAAGACATGGGAGGGCTCTGGGTTTAAGCTGAAATTTGACTTCAGATCAGCAAATAATGTGTTCTGGCAGACCATCTGCTGATTTCGTAATAAGTCCACTTCCACACATGCTATTAGGAATATGTCTGGGGTTCTCCTATCTTCTGAGAGGTGCATCCTCATGAGGTTGAGAAAATACTTTGCTGATCTCTTAAACCTAATCACAACAGTATATTCTGATATACATTAGAGGCATCTGGGAGTGGTGACTAATCTCTTGGAGGCTGAGGTCACAAAAGCAGTTAAAAAGCTCAAATGTAGCAAGGCCACTGGGGAGGATGAAATTTGGCTCAAGATATTAAAAGTCTTAAATAGAGAAAGTAGTCTCTTGTTGACTCATGTGTGCCAGGTGGCCTGGAGCTCTGTAAAGGCACCTAAGCAATAACAATTGGAAGTGATAATCCCAATTTTCAAAAAGAAAGAGAAGAGAGACTACTCCAATTATACTCCTTGTTAATCCTCCCTTGTAAAGGCTATGTTAAGTGTTTGGCAAGGAAATGCCAGACACTGTCGAGTCCAAGTTAGCTGATAAACAGTTTGGTTTTTGCTGTTGATGCAGCACAGCCAACCAAATATTCACACTGTGGTAAGTCTTTGAGAAAAGATGGGTGTATTGCCAAGAGGTATATTCTTGTTTTGTCAATTTTGAAAAGGCATATGACCACGTTCCTCGGAACCTGGTGTGGAAGGTTGTGCAGGAGTATGGAATCAATGAACAGCTTCTCGTTTCCCAGGTGCCTCTATACAAATGCCTTAGTATTTGTATACAGATAAATGGTGCTAAATTGAAGCCATTCAATGTGGGATTCAGACTCCACCAAGAGTGTGTACTTTCACCTCTCCTGTTCTTCAGAAACTGAATTGACATGTGCAGCCAGATTGGAAGTGGTATCGTGATTGGCAGGTGTAGGATCAGTTGGAATTTGCAGAATACATGATACTACTTAACTCATCAGAAAGTGATCTCCAACATGTACTTGATAGGTTTGATGCCGAGTGTTGCACGCCTGGAATGAAAATAATGCTGCAAAGACTGAGATTCTCAGCATGGTACCCTGCCAAAAGCCTTCTAGATCAATAAATGCTTGTCACAGAGACTTGTCCATTCCACCAACAACTGTGTACTTTTGCAGCTGTTTCACTAGGAAGAGAGCATTGCTAGTACCCCTTCCTGGCACAAAACCAAACTGTATCTCATCTGGCTGAATCTATTCCCTAATTAGTAGCCCTCTTTCAGTTACTTTCTTAATGTGGTCCTGTGGTCCATCAACTTTCTAGTGCAGAGGTATGCACCAGGCAGTCTGCGGGTCACAATCCGGCCCGCCAGACCAGTTAGAGTGGCCCGCAATGACCGTTTTTAATTTTAACCTTGTAGGCTTATTTAGAATTATTTTTGTAACCGTAATACAATTTTCTGTTAGTTGACCTGATACAATTTTCTGTTGATGTAATACAATTTTCTGTTAGAGCTTCACTGATAGGGTTATGTGTGTTATAATTTCCCCGTTCCATGTTATGGAAAGAAGTTGTGGTGAATCTTTGGAATAGTGCTTAATAAATATTAATAACCCTAATGTTCCAATGTTCAAAAGTGGTCCACCAATGGAATATGTTACACACCTCTGTTCTAGTGTATCTCTTGTGTCCTTGTAACAGTTTACAATGATACTGCTGCACCAGACATTGGGTCTGGCACTATCCTGTATTACTTGATTGATTAGAAATCTGACTGGCATGTAACCTACCCTACAAGATATTTTTTTAGTATTTCTGCAACTATACCATAGCTGACTTCCTACCTTTATATTCTTAATCATTTTGTCTCCCATACTGGTATCTACTTTGATGGCTAGTCCCTTAGTTAGGTCTACTCCCATTCATTCTCTTCATTCAGCAATTTCTTATAACACTTCTAGTACTCTTTCTTTTCAGTATCGGTAAGAGCAATAGTGTAGTATCTTTCCAAATGCACTTCTCTCCAACAACATCTTTATTTTCTCTTAACACAATGTCTTATAATTTGGAATGCCTTGTTCCTTTGATATTTACATTGTAGAACATGTGTAAACTTCTTATTTTCTGTTTCTTCCCCGGCTAAGTATACTTGATACCTAGCCTTACTTTTAGTTATTTGGTATTGCTCTCTGCTTCCTGTAGTTTTTTAGTCTTTCAAAGCCTGTCTCTTAGTTTTTATGGCTCTTTCTACCCTTTCATTCCACCAACATGTAACCTTCTAACTTGCTGCAACCTTTCATCAACTCCAGATGTGGTTCATAACCTTCAGCAGGTCATCTCATAAAAAGTCTTAATTATACTCTGTTATAAATCTCTTTCTCCTCTTCTGTGATAAGTGTTAATTAGAACTTATGGGAATTTGAAGGTTCTTTCAACTCCTATGTCTATATCATTATCATCATCATCAACATCATCATAATCATCATTCGACATCCATTTTTCCATGCTTGCATGGGTTAGATGGGTTGTCACATTATGAGACAAGTCAGGTCCAAAGAACATGCTCATACGGTTCAATATTTTGGCTTGGTTTCTATGGCTGGATACCCTTCTTAACACCAACCACGTTACGGGATGGACTGAGTGCTTTTTATCATGGCACCAAAATTGCCATCTAACAGGGTGGACTAGGTGTTTTTGTCATGTCACCAGTACGACCACCTTACAATGGTGACTGGGTCACTTTTTTCATGTCACCAACATGGCCACCTTAAAGGTTGGATTGGGGGGCTTTTCTTGTTGTGGAATTGGATCAGTATACAGGGTGAACTTAATGCTTTTTGTCATGGCAACATCATTATGGGAGATCAGATGTAGAGTGTGTCCAGCTTTCATGATTATATATGTAGGTTGAGGAGGTGAGGTGTATCAGAGGTGAGGGTTTGGAGGGTGGAGTCAGGTAAGCAAGTTCAACATCAACAAGGTGCATGGGATATTTAGTAGGTGAGGGCAGGGTAATATGATTTGGAAAAGTAAATGAGTAGGGGTGAAAAGAAGTTGCATACAGACCGGTGTGTCCTCTCCATGTTTGTTTCATTTCATTTGTGCACATGGGAAGGTGAGTCTTTCGCATGACACCAGAGATCTCAATTCTGTGTTATCTCCTTTATGAGGTTTAATTGGGCAAAGTCAGCTTTTATCACTTCATCCCAAGCTTTCCAATGTCTTCTTCTTTCATAGTTACTGTTGACTTTGAGTGCCCTGCACCTTTTTATGCAGTTATCCTTCTCCATACATATCATATGTCCAAACAACTGCAATCTCCTCTCCTGTACATTGCATCTAGCCCCTCTTATGCTCAGTTTCTCTCTCAGTTCATTGATGCTTTGTCATTCATGCACATTACTATTACACATCTACCAGAGTATGTAAGCTTCGTTTTTTCACAATCTTTGTAGGTCCTCTGACCATATTGCCCATGTCTCACTTCCATGCAGTGTTGCTGTTCATACATTGTTTTTTGCCTACTAGGAATCTAGCTGATAGTCTCTTGTACACAACATACATTAACTTTCTTTCCTTCTAGCATCTTTAAAATTTCTCCTGGTCTTCCTTTGTGCATACATTGATGTTGGCAGCCCTGAAGTTTTAAATTTACCATAAGAGGTAAAAGAAGAGGATGATGAGTTCTTAGGGAGGATGATAAATTGATGTTGGCTTTCCATGTGTATGTTGGTCAGAAAACAGAGAAAATACTGGGTTAGGGTTGTTATGTATTTTGTATATATAAGTCCTTGTGTATCTCAGTTTTTAGAATAGATTCAACATACCCCTGCATGTCATAAAAGGTGACTAAAAGATTTGGCCTGAGGAAGGATATCTGCTTGGAAAACATTGTCTCAAAACATGCTAGCCAACAAATGCCACATGGAAAAGTGGATGCAAAAAGAAATATGTATATATTTGGTCAGGTTGCTCTCAAGTGCTACTGGTAACTTGTAACCTAAGCAACCTTGTTGCAAACCAAAATGGTGTTCGGCAAGGTTGTTCCATCACACTCCACATACTTGCTCTTCACCATATGGTATAACTCACGTCCACTTTTTCATACTTGCATGGGTTGAACGGGTTCTTCTCAGCACAGCATCTCTCCACACATCGCAATCCTTTGTCACTGCCTTTGTAAATCAAGGGTGTTTCTGGCCTATATAGAAATGATCCTTCTGTATGGTTTGGAGTTGTGGATATTGAATGCTGTTCACTGCAAGAGACTCGATAATAGATAGACCAGAATGCTATACTCAGCATACAACACCTGGAGATGTCTTCCAACAAACAAGTCTCTGTATGGATCTCTGCCTTGCATTTCTGATGTTGTGAGGCCAGCCATGTCACTTGCCTTGATGAACTCATTCAAATATTGCATCTCTGGACTCCAGATGTCAGTGACCAGGCTGTAGTATTTATGGTCTTAGCTTTGACAGGCCAGAGTCTTCTCAACCTACATAGCGGGCATGAACCTACAGTTATTATCAAATGAATATATTCCATGGACTACTCCTGTTTTGCTCACTCAGGTTTTCTAACAAAAATAACAATTACAAATTAAACACATCTAAGATTTAACTCTATTAATGTAGTGCACAACAGTAAAGGAAAAATAAAACTGGTAAATTAAAGCTAATTTCTCAAGACATTGTCACTGTAATTATCATTCCAACTTCACTTTTTGTATCAGCCTCCAGACGTAGGCTGGCATTTACGTCAAATATAAGTTAACAACTAAAGAAGGTAGCATGTGTTTGCATATATGTATATATATATATATATATATATATATATATATATATATATTTCCAAACCCATGCAAGTGTGGAAGATGGACGTTAAATGATGATGATGATGATATATATATATATATATATATATATATAATATAGATTTTGAGTACAGGAACTGGGCATATCAGAGTATTGACAATATTATACACCTCAACAACATATGTACTTGTCTATACCACACTAATTCGGACTGCCTGAAGAGGTCACAGCCAAAGATGGCTGTCACTGAAATATATATAGCACTGAAATATATATAGCAAATAAACGAAGCTAAATTTTAAACATTTGACTTTTTATTTAACTTTATTTTATTTTATATATATAATATATATATATATATATATATATATATATATGTATACATACATTAGCTGCCGAGATGCTGAAGGCATCTGGGTCTGTAGGTCACACTATAACCACACGTATTGTTAACCAGGTAATACTAGAAGGTGTCATACCAAAAGATTGGTGCAGTAGCATCATTGTCAACTGCTACAAAGGTAAAGGTGATGCACTCGATAGAGGAAACTATAGAGGTATAAAGCTGATGGACCAGGTCATGAAAGTAACAAAAAGAGTTATAGCACAGTTGATTAGGGACTGGGTGAAAATAGATGAGATGCAATTTGGGTTTGTACCAGGAAGAGGCACCACTGATGCCCTCTTCCTTGTGAGGCAGTTACAGGAAAAGTACCTAGCTAAAAGTAAGCCACTCAACCTGGCATTCGTCGATCTCGAGAAAGCCTTTGACAGAGTTCCACGTGCTGTAATCTGGTGGGCTCTTAGAAAACTAGGAGTAGATGAATGGCTTGTGGGAGATTATTGCATATAAAAGTTTACATATATATATACATACACATACATATATACATACATACATATATACATATATATGTATGTATGTTCACATGCATATACATATATATGTATATATAAATATATATATAAAGACACAGAAGCGAAAACCAACCAAACAGTGAGTGTGTTCTGTTATTAATTCTGGCAATATTATTACACAAATATGACCCTCCCCAAGTATAACAATATGTATATATATACATTATTGCATATAAAAGTTTACATATATATATACATACACATACATATATACATACATACATACATACATATATATGTATGTATGTTCCCATGCATATACATATGTATGTATATGTATATATAAATATATATATCATCATCATCATTGTTTTTACACCTGTTTATCCAAGCTTGCATGGGTTGGGCAGGTCCTTCTCGGCATGCTATTTCTCCACACATTATGATCATTTGTCATCGCATCTGTGATTCACAGTGATTTGAGGCCAGCTCTCACAACCTCTGCCCAGGTTTTTTGGGGTCTACCTCTACAGTGGCTTCCTTCCACTGACATTTCCTGGCACTTCTTCACCCAACAATCATTGTCCATGCACATCACATGTCCAAACCAACACAATCTTCTCTTCTGTACACCATCTCAGATTTCTCTTAAACCCAGCTCCTCCCTCAACTCATCCAAGCTCTGACTTTCTCTCACACATACATTGCACATCCAACAGAGCATGGCTGCTTCATTTCTCTCCTGTCTACTTCCTCTGTAGCTTCAGTCCATGTTTCACTACCATGCAGCAATGTAGCATTGTACTTCGCACACAGACACCATGCAGTTATCCTTTTTTCCTCCTATCCTTATTCTAGTTGTTGTGCTCTCAGAGCACTCTCCTTCATTTCTAATTATGTCACCTAGATAGCATAAGCTATCAACCACTTCCTGTAACTGAAATAGGTTTACATCATTGGCTATTTTCCTCTCAGTTCTGCTGTGCATCTTCAACAAACAAAATCTTCCCTTCCTGTTAGTCTACCCATTATCCCACTACATCGCTTGTGTACCAAAGATTTACATTGTGTACATCGTATTGAGTTTATGCCTACTCCCTTTCTACATATTGAGCAGGGCCACTTCCCCGAAGGAATCTGGATCCTATCTTCTCTCCTACTCACTAAAACTTAAGTTTTGGCTAAGTTTACTCTCGGGCCTTTTGATTCTAAATTCTGTTTCCATAGTCAGAATTTATTTTCTAGTTCTTTAATGAATTTGGCTATAAGGACCAGATCATCTGCATGGAGAAGTTCCCATGGGCAGCCCATTTTAAACTCCTCTGTTATGGTCAGAAGAACTATAATGAATAGTTGTGGGTTAAGAACTGAACTTTGATGAACTCCTACCTGTACCTTGAATTCCTCGCTAAACTCTTTTCCTTCTCTCACTTTGATGACAGCTCCTCTGTACATAGCTTGCACTACTCTTACCAACCATTCTTCTACACCTAATTTTCTTAGGGACCACCAGATTATAGAGTGGGGTGCACTGCCTAATGCTTTTTCTAGGTCAACGAAAGCTAGGTATAGTGGCTTATTTTTGGCTAAGAACTTCTCTTGTAGTTGCCTCACTAAAAAGAAGGTGCCTGTAGTATTTATCCAGGCATGAGACCAAACTGCATTTCATCTAATCTGACTCTTTCTCTAATCAACACTTTCCATCACTTTCATAACTTGATCCATTAGTTTTATTCCTCTATAGTTGCTCCAATGGCTGGCCCTTCTGTTTGACAAGTTAGGGGTAGTTTTTTTTCCCCTCCCATTCATTCTCTACATTTATCAGTCTCTCATAGTAACATTTCCAAGCCTCTTTCTTTTGAACATTAATGGTTCTAAATACACCGGTGTCATTTCTAACACACTTTTCCCCAACAATATACCAATTTACACTGACACACTACCTTGCAATGCAGAACACTTTGTGTCTCTGATCCTCATGTCTCAGAACATTGGCAAACTTTCTTTCTTAAGCCTCTCTCTGAGTTGTGTATACTTTTTACCTAGCTTCCCTCTTAGCCACTGGTACTGGTCTCTGCTACCCCCATTTTTCAAGCCTGTTTCCACTGAACTGTTCCACCACCAGGTCTCCCTCAGACTGACTGGTGTTCTACTCCAGCCACAAATCTCGTCAGTAGTTTGCAAAAGATTGTCACATAAGAATTTACAGTTGTCCCCTACATCATAGATGTCTACCTTGTCAATTCTCTAATCAAATGCATCCTGTAGGGCCTTTCTAAACTTATATTTAACCAAGAGGTCTTTTAGCTTCCAGATCCTCCATCTCCATATTTTTCTGCATGTCTTTTTCTGCCTCATGCTTATTTTGATGTCACTAATAACAAACTTGTACTGAGCAGTGCATTCATCCACAGGGAAGGCCTTAGTATTTATTACAGTTAGTTTGTCTAGTTGTTTAACAAATAAATAATCAATTTGGCTTTTGTGTTTGCCAGATTGATATGAGATCAGGTGGCTAGCAGATTTCCTGAAATTTGTGTTGCAAATGGTTAGTTCATTTGAATCACAGAATTCTAGGAGTCTCAATCTCTCTTCATTTCTTGAGCCATAACCATAGCCACCGTGAATTCGTCCTGGTACTGTCCCGCATGTCCATTGAAGTCACCCGTCAGGAAGATGAGGTCACCTTTATCAGTACTTGAAGTTGTCTGTAAAAGTTCTTCATAAAATCTGTGTTTTTGTTCATTATTCAGTCCTACCTATGGGGCATAGGTAGATGTAATTGTCAGCATTCTATTTCCTACTGCTAATCTAAGCGTGATAATTCTGTCACTTACTCTAACTACTTCTATCACTTTATCCATTTCTCAGCTTGTAAAACCCCTACACCTCCTACCCCATCATCATTTCCTATCCAGTAAAGTTTATATCCATGCTGTTTGCCTGTCAATCATCTTGCTGAGGCACCCCGCTATCTCACCTTTTGTACACACAAATGTCCACTTCTCTCCTCTCTAGCAGTTCCACAATTTCACCCGATTTACCTTTCAGGGTGCCAACATTGAAGGTGTCAGTTGTTATTTCCTTTGGTAAAAGTTTTATATATCTGAAAGGGAAAAGGGTTATGCCATTGCTTAAACATGGTCAAGGGGTTCTCACACATATAGTGCTTGAATTTGAGCAGCGCATAGCAACCAACCCTGACAGTAAGGTGTTCTGGAAGTATGTTCACTCAAAGCAGAGGCCTCACTCTCCAGTTGGTCCTCTTTACAATCCCCACACAAGCCAGGTTACTGACAACCCCAAGGAATGCACAGAACTCATTGCTGAATGCTATGCAGGCATTTCAATGTTGAAGACCAGAATGTACCATCTCCACCACTTCTTACATCGGATTCTATTACAACTATGGAATTTACACCTGCAGTGTTACAACGTCACTTTAAAAATAAATCCAACCATGCCTCTCCTGGTCTTGATGGTGTTATGTACCTGCTTCTCAAACATGGTTGGTACTTCCTTCTGCACCAGCTATCACGCTTCTTCCAATTCTGTCTGAACAACGGTGTTACTCCAAAACAGTGGAAAACTGCCAGTGTCATTCCTCTGTTCAAAAAGAGTGACCACACATCACCATGAACTATCGTCCAGTCTTACTAGCTGCATTGCCAAACTGATGGAATCCTGTGTCAGAGAAACACTTTGGAACTTCTGGAACTCTCAGTCTTATCCAGCCCTCGCAATTTGGATTTATCCCTAACTCTAGTTGCTGTGATCAACTTATCGAGTTTCTTGAAGACATCACTCAGATCACTGATGGCGGCTCATGGGTGGATATTGTTTACCTTGACTTTGCTAAAGCTTTCAATTCTGTGCCACACAAAAGATTTATGGCAAAACTCTCTGCAATGGGTGTGAAGGATGATCTTTTTAACTGGTTGAAATCCTTCATTCTCAGTCGAAGAGAGGTAGTCACAGTTCTAGGACAGCATTCCTCACCATATGAGATGTCATCTGATGTACCACAGGGATCTGTTCTTGGCCCATTTTTGTTTGTGGCATATATTAATGACATAGATGCCAACTTAAAGAATACCACAGCACTGAAATATGCAAATGACATCAAGCTGTACCTTGAGATAAAAAGGACAGATCCTGAACACTACAGATCTGCAATCTGACCTGGACACAATGCAACAATGGATCACGGACTGGCAACTGAAGCTGGCTGTGGACAAGTGTACCACTATGCATTTTGGAAGTAAAAACCCACTGGCCATATACTCCCTCCACAACACTAATATCAAGAAGTCTTCTTGTGAATGTGACCTGGGCATTACTGTCAGCAGCGATTTGTGTTGGACGAAACATGTCTCTAAAATTGTCAAGAAAGCCGAGGGTGTCTTAGCATCATTCAGCAAGACCTTTGTCAGCCGCTCTCCAGCTATCTATTTAAAGTTGTATATGGAGGCACATGGCTTAGTGTTTAGAGCATTGGCCTTACAATCGAAAGGTTGTGAGTTCAATACTCAGACCGGGTGATGTGTTGTTTCCTTGAGCAAGACACTTTATTTCACATTGCTCCAGTTTACTCAGCTGTAGAAATGAGATAATAGGGACTCCAGTCCCTATCATTCCACTGTAAAGTGGTCGTGGAGGTGCCATGGCAAAAAAGCACCCAGCACTCACTGTAAATGAGGTTGGTGTTAGGAAGGGCATCCAGCTGTAGAAATCAAGCCAGCATCAGTTCCCGTCCCACCCTTGCAAGCAGGGAAAAAGCGGACGTAAAATGAAATGATAGCTATGGTGCGGCCACACTTAGAATTTGCAACACCAGTCTGGAAACCCCTATCTTGCTCAGAACATTGACCTCCTGGAAACTGTTCAGAAACGTGCATCCAAGCGAATACACTCCATCAGGCATCTACCATACTCTGAACGCCTTGCTTCCCTGGGCATGGGTACATTGAAGCTCCAACGTCTGGCAACTGACTTGGTAAACACCCACAAAATTATTAACCATCTTGCCAACAACAACCCGAGTACCTCTTTGACTTCCATGTGTCTAACACACATGGGCATCCCAACAAAGTCAGAAAACAGCACAGCTCCCATGACTTTCGGAAACATTTTTTCACGCTCAGAGTTGCTGAAGCATGGAACAAACTACCTGCATCAGTTATTAGCTGTCCTTTAAAACCTCCATGCTTCCTGAGATTCGCCAACACTACACCTAATATTCCCCCTCCATTCACATGCACACATGTATATCATGATTCATACACTATTCACTTCCCTGACATTTGTATATTATTCTATGTACTATACATGCACCTTTGATGAGTTGTAGTGCACCTGAACACTGTACACAATAATTTCATTATTATAGATATGTATGTATATAAGTATGTATATAAGTATGTATATATCTATATATAACTCTGTGATTGTGTGCTTGTCTGTAATTTAATACAGCCAAAACAGTGCATAATGGGAAAATACTTTAAAAGGAAGTTGCCCCTGAAATGGGAATAGAAATGGAATAAAACAAGTTTCACATAAGTCAGAGCATGGGTTCCTGAGATATGGGTTTTTTTCCGGGTATCGTCATAGAGAGACAGAAAGATAGAGAGAAAGAGATAGTGGTTATAAAAGAGTAGATTGAAAGAGAGACATTGTGAGAGACAGAGAAGGAAAATGGAAGAGAGAGAAAGCTAGTGGTGTTGTTGAATGAAATTATAACCGGTGACTTCAAAAATCAAATATTTAGTATCCTGCTAAATAGAAAGGGTTTATAAGTCTGTGTGTTTATGTGTGTGTGTGTCTGTGACCAGTGTATATAGATCACAGACACCCACATATATATATATATATATACACACACACATATATATGCATACACACTCACACACACACATATGCGCGCACACACACACACACACACACACACACACACACACACACACACACACACACATATGCACACACACACACATATATATATGGGCCTTCCAATTTCATTTTACATTATATACATATCTGTATATTTTAATTATTTTAAAATTATTTTTAAATGAACATGATTTTGAAAAAATATTTTCAAGTGAATGTGACCCAACAGATCATGAGTGGTCTAGTATATATATATATATGTGTATATATATAAAATTAAGTATGTGTGTGTGTGTGTGTGTCTGTGTATTACCTATAGGGGCCTACATCTTACGACTGATTTTCATGAAACTTTACAGGCTCATAGATTAGTTATCGGGGAGTGTTTTCTATATATCAGCGTATCGTTTTTTTTTATTCCGGGGTCATTCTGCAGATAAAAATCGATAGGGGGGGGGGGGGGGGGGCGATCACCTTATTTTAGGAATCGAAAAATATGATTTTTGCCCCTAGCTCCCACATATTGTCACCGATTTCGTTCAAATTTTAAAGCAAAATAGAATTTATCATTGCAAAACCTATAATAGCTTTATATTTTGAATTTGTTGGTCAGGGACGGCGTGGCAGCCGCTTAAATATTCAAAAGTGCCACATTTAGACTCGAATTTCCACTTTTTCGGCTCTAGCTCCCACATTAATCAACCTACTTTGTTCAAATTTTACACTACGCTAGATCTGATTATTTCACGTCTTAAAATGGGAAAATACCACCACCTTTTCGCTCAAATTTCTGCTTTTCGGCTCTAGCTCCCACATTTTTCAACCGATGTTGTTCAAATTCGAAACTCCCTCCCCAGCATGCCCTTTCGTCAGTCACCCGCGTTTCTCAGTGATAGAGGTCATCACCACCCTCCCCCACATGGCCTGTGTGTGGCCATAGATGAGTCATCGAGAAGCAGTCGCTAAGATAAACACCTTTTCATTAAAGCAGATATTTTTTTACCTACCCAAGCAACGCTGGGTACTGCTGCTAGTATATATATATATAATAATGAAATAATAATAATGAAATTATTGTGTACAGTGCTCAGGAGCACTACAACTCATCAAAGGTGCATGTATAGTACATAGAATAATGTACAAATGTCAGGAAAATTAACAGTGTATGAGTCATGATATAATAATAATAATAATAATAATAATGAAATATTGTGTACAGTGCCCAGGTGCACCACAACTCATCAAAAAGTGCATGTACAGTACATAGGGCAATGCACAAACATCAGGAAAATGAACAGTAAACGAGTCATGATACACACATGTGTGCATGTGTATGGAAGGGGTACACCAGGTGTAGTTTTGGCATATTTCGGGAAGCATGAGTGTCTTAAAAGATGCAGTGTCTCGGCAGCTAACAACTGACGCAGGCAGTTTGTTCCATGCTTCAGCAACTATAAGCGTGAAAAAATGTTTCCGAAAGTCATGGGAACTGTGCTGTTTTCTGATTTTGTAGGCATGTCCACGTGTGTTAAACACATGGAGATCAAAAAGGTGCTCAGGGTTGTTGTTGGCGAGATGGTTAATAACTTTGTGGGTATTTACCAAGTCTATTGCCAGATGTCTGAGCTTCAATGAATCCATGCCCAGGAAAGCAAGGCGTTCAGAGTATGGTAGGTGTCTGATTGAGGTTATGCAGTTGGCTGCACGTCTCTGAACAGTTTCCAGGAGGTCAATGTTCTGAGCAAGATAGGGGTTCCAGACTGATGATGCGAATTCCAAGTGTGGTCGCACCATAGCTGTATACAGTTTTAAATAGATGGCTGGAGAGCGGCTAACAAAGGTCTTGCTGAGTGATGCCAAGACACCCTCGGCCTTCTTGACAATCTTAGAGATATGCTTTGTCCAACGCAAATCGCTGCTGACAGTAATGCCCAGGTCACATTCACAAGAGGACTTCTTGATATCAGTGTTATGGAAGGAGTATGTGGACGCTGGATTTTTCCTCCCAAAATGCATGGTGGTACACTTGTCCACAGCCAGCTTCAGTTGCCAGTCTGTGATCCATTGCTGCATTGTGTCCAGGTCTGATTGTAAGAAAGAGTTGTAAATTTCAGGATCAGTCCTTTTGATTTCAAGGTACAGCTTGATGTCATCTGCATATTTCAGTACCGTGGCATTCTGTAAGTTGACATCTATGTCATTAATATATGCCACAAACAAAAGGGGACCAAGAACAGATCCCTGTGGTACACCAAATGACATCTCATATGGTGAAGAATGCTGTCCTAGAACCGTGACTACTTCTTTTCGGCTGAGAATGAAGGATTTCAACCAGTCGAAAAGATCATCCCTCACACCCATTGCAGAGAGTTTTGCCATAAGTCTTTTGTGTGGCACAGAATTAAAAGCATTAGCAAAGTCAAGGTAAACAATATCCACCCATGAGCCGCTGTCAGTGATCCGGGTGATGTCTTCAAGGAACTCGATAAGCTGATCACAGCAGCTGGAGTTAGGGATAAATACAAACTGTGAGGGCCGGATGAGGCTGTGAGAGCTCCAGAAGTTCCAAAGTGTTTCTCTGACACAGGATTCCATCAGTTTGGCCATACAGCTAGTAAGACTGACTGGACGATAGTTGACAGGTGACATGCGGTTGCCCTTTATGTTACACACAGATGTATGTATATATATATATATATATATACACACTTAAAATTAACCTGGCTAAGACTAAAGTTCTAGTTTGTAGGAAAGAAAATAAAGCGGCGGTCCCTTCTGGGAAATGGTCATGCTCGGTGTGTAGGAAAGGCGTAGGTAGAAACTCCATTTTATGTCCTAAATGCAAAGTATGGATGCATAAAAGATGTAGTGGGATCACAGGTAAGCTAACTAAGAACATAGATTTTACATGTGGCCAGTGCTCTGGTGCAATAAGTAGCAGCAAGTGCCCACAAAATACTAGCTCTTTCAATTGCGCAGAGGGTTCTATAGAAATAGTGGACAGCTTCCATTACCTGGGTGATAAAATCAACAGTGGGGGAGGGTGCTCTGAAAGTACAGTAGCTAGAGTCAGAACTGGTTGGAAAAAGTTCAGAGAGCTTATACCACTATTAGCTGCTAAAGGGTTCTCCCTAAAAATGAAAGGCAGGTTGTACGATGCCTGCATACGAACAGCAATGTTGCATGGCAGTGAGACCTGGGCATTGTGTGCAGAGGATATACGCTGGATGTGTAACAGTAATATACGTGAACGGCAAAGCATAAACGAACTAAGGAAAAAATTAGAAATAAGAGGGATCAGATGTTGTTTACTCAAGAGAAGGCTACGTTGGTATGGACACGTGATGCGCATGAAAGTCGATAGCTGTATAACAAAGTGCAGGGCAATAAAGATAGACGGTAGCCACGGAATAGGCAGACCTAGAAAAACCTGGGACGAGCTGATAAACTCCGACCTCACACACTTACACCTCTCCAAAACAATGTCACTGGACCGAGACCTTTGGCGGTACTCAGTAACAGAGAAGACCCGCCTTACCTAAATACATAGTAAAACCTACTACAGCCAGTAGGCATCTCTAACAAAATACCCCCCCGTCCCACCACCACCACCCCCACCCCATCCACACCACCCCGTTCTATGTAAAGTTATGTTGGTGCCACACCATCCAGGCCGAAACAAATGAGATCGTGTAGGTGTCACGACAAAAAAAACACACAGTCCACGCTGTAATGTGGCCGTGTAGGCAACACGGTAAAAACCTCCCAGACCCACACTGTAAATGTGGTTGGTGTTAGGAAGGGCATCCAACTGTAGAAAACCTGCCAGACAGTCCTATGCGAGCAAGACAATCACTCTTGCCTCAAGTGGGACTACCCCCGTCCAAACCCATGCAAGCGTGGAACACGGACGTTAAACGTTGATGATGATGATGATGATGACACACACAGTTATATGTATATCACCATCATCATCAATATATATGTATATGTCTATATATATATGTATATATATATATATATAATAGGTATAAATTGAAATTGTAGCCACAGTTTAGCAGATTTTACAAAACTATTCTGATTTCCTGTGATTATATATGCCATATGGGTAAAATAAAATACTTGATAGAGAGGGAAAATATGAGATCGCCATAACTACAGGGTGTCCCAAAAATGTATACACACTTTGATTACTTGTACAGGCAATATAAGAATGCTGTATACATTGTCTGTATACATTGTTTGGGGACATCCTGTATATATGAATGTATAAATGCTACAATTAACTTCTTTTATTACTAAACAGTAGAACATAGAAAAACTGGAACAGACTCTTTTGCTTCTGAAAATGAAAGAGTTATTATAGAGTAATATTAGTTCAACATTATCAATTCAGTAAGATTTTATGATGTAAAATTACAAACATTTCTTTAGATAAACAGTAATTCAAAACCATAGAAACAGTATCTAGAAAAATCTGATTAGTAGTTCTTTCTTATTTTGCTATCATTTAAGATTTCCTCAATCTATTGAGTTAATTGATGCTGTTGTTTAGTCCAAAGTTATCCCTAGACCTGCAAACCTATGCTCAAAGGCATTCCAATTGTGACCATCCTGCTTTCTGTAATAGGCTTTGACTGGGCTGCTATTTCTTGCAGATCAATCAACCTCATAAAAGACTCCCCACTGGCATATTGTGTGTTAATTAGTGTTGTTATCGGCCTTCTGTTATATCATGACCCCTGCAAATATCTAATTGAATGCTTTAATATAAATTCTAGTATTTTAGGATACTAGAGGTAGATGATCTATCTCTACCTACATTTATTAGCTAGATATAATTCAGTAAAAACCTATACATTTAGAAATGTTATTATGACTTGATGAAAAAATATTTTTTTTAATATCCCTGGCAAATCTTCTTCTTCTTCTTCTTCTTCTTCTTCTTCTTCTTCTTCTTCTTCTTCTTCTTCTTCTTCTTCTTCTTCTTCTTCTTCTTCTTCTTCTTCTTCTCCTCCTCCTCACTTATTCCTGAGAGGGTTGTTGCAGCAGAGTCTTCAAACGCTCTAGCAAGTCCTGTCAGAAGCAACAGTTTCCAACTGATCTGGCAGGATCCCCGAGCAAGACCAGCTAATCCCAAGGATGTTATCCAACCATCTTGCTCAGGGTCTACTCCTGGGTTTCCTGTCTGTTGGTTTTGCCTGTAAATTCTGTCCAGCAATTCTTTCCTGAGACATTTTAACCACATGCACATAGTACCGGAGCTGTGATCTCTCAATTTGGAGAAGTAGTGGCTCTTCCTGGAGTGACTCTCCACGAGTGGATCTCCAAGCTATGCACTCTTTTGCGTAACATTACTCCAAAGACCCTTTCCATTTTAGCTGCTTGTATTCATGATTGTTTCTTTTAGTCATTACCCAAGATACATGACTATAAGTAAGGGTTGATACGAATACTGAATTGAAGACAGCAACTTTGGCTTTTACACCTACATCCCTGGCAAGTCCTCTTAATGGTTGATATTTCATCATAAGTAAGCTAGTTAATTTTGGAAAAATTTGAACCCTAATCTAGATAACAGTCAAGTTAGATCATGTATTACAAGTAAAAGGTAAAGAGAGGAGTCGATCATCAGATTGGACCAATGAAACTATGTGTTCATTTTTCTTTCCATTGTTCATTCTATCTAATACTATTCTAGTCACAACAGCTGACAGAAGGACATGGGATTTGAAATTAGTATGGACAAAGTTGGGTCAGATAGCACAAAACATCCTGTCCAACTCTTTAGCACCCTGGACTGGAACTTTATTTCTATTGAGCCCAAAAGGATGAAAGACAAAGTTGACTTTGGATCATACTTTTAAATCCATTATATCCAATTAATGTGTGCATTATACTTTGGGTGTATAAGGTATCCCAAGGCAAGTTTTAGCCTACCTCAGCCATCACCCATACATCAGGGAATTTATAGCTGGAGTATTAGACAACCTCCTATTTAGGTGGAAAAGTAAGGTTAAACGATTATCTTATATGACAGCATATATATATGTATGTGTATGTATGAATACATATGCGCGTTTGTGTGTATATGCAATATATATTGACATAAAACTGGGTGTATAAGATATATTGGTAGGTATTGAGGCAAAAGTTTAGCCCTAACATACCCCACAGTATTTAAGGTTCACATTTTCAAGCTAGAAGGATTTTTTTTTAAGGTTAGAAGGTTGTTTTATACAATAGCATATACAGTAAGTAGAATGATAATGTTTCTTTGGATTTTCAACTCATATTTCTTGAGTTTTCTTATTTCTAACTCTGAGAAGTTTATCTAAAGTAAGACATATTGGGTTATACTTTGTATCTTAAAGTGGTTCTGGAAGTTAGCAGAGATTAGTTTGAGAAAAGACTAACAACTACAGATATACAAAGAGAGATAATCTAATTGTTTATGTCATTCCATGTCATTTCATGTCATTCCATGAGCCATCAATGATAATCGTTTTGTGTGGTCATTAAATAGACAATGTGAGCGATCTTTCCTCAGGTAAATTTTGACAGTAGTTGATTATAACTTTAACATGTTTGTATCATCTTGCAGCACACTAATTAGGTGACAGAATGCTACTTAACTTTTAGTCCTATGACATGAACGTATGTTTTCAGTGTCAGTGTCATATGATTTACAATGGAATCAGCTTCAAGATATTGCTAATATTTATCTGAGTCAACAAGAGAAAACTTACATGGTCGCTCAACCTGCTAATAATAGCAGCCACATTTTACTCAAATCACATTCTACTGTCTTACCCCTTTAGCATTTACATTATTCTATATATTCTATTGTATGTTCATGGTATAGGCTTTATCTCACATAATATTGAATCTAAGAGATTTCGATATTATTTACTTTGAGAACAATACCTTGACATCAGTATAGGTGGCCAGTAATGGCCGGTTTAAACAGAAAGAGGTGAGAAAATTTTGGCTTTATACAGATGGTTTAAATGCTAAAGGGTTAAATAAAGAAAATAAAACACATTAGATAATCTAATTCTACATATCCCTAACAGCTATTAATTATAGACTTGGAGCTAAACAACAACAGCTACAACAATTAGTATTTATTTTATTGACCTGTGAAGGAATAAGAACCAATGTCATTTGTGAAAGAATTTGATTCCAGACTGTATGGGTATGAGATAAAGAAATATTGTAGGGAATTTAGTATGGCATTCTATCATTTCTGCTAATTAGCTAATTGTGTTTGTTTGTATTTTTGGAACCAGTTGTATCTACTACACTTTTCCTACTGTACAATATCGGCCTCACCTACTATGCAACTAAAAATCCCAGTCACTACAAATCAGACACATTGCCAGTCTGTTACCCTTGCTTGAGTTTCATTAATTTTAGTGGGGATTCATATTTTTATTATAATAATATTTTAATCACCATCATCATCATCGTCACGGTTTTTACATCCATTTTTCCATGCTTGCATAGGTTGAACTGAACATGTCCTTTTCAGCACAGCATCTCTCCACTCTACACATTTCTTTGTCATGTCCTCTGTGAGTCTCAGCGATTTGAGGCCAGCTCTCACTACCTCTACCCAAGTCTTTCACGGTCTACCTCTGCTGCAGCTTTCTTCCACTGGCCTTTGCTGGCACTTCTTCACCCATCAATCACCATCTGTGTGCATCCCATGTCCGTACCAATGCAGCCTTCTCTCCTGCACACCACCTCGGATTCCTCTTAAACCCAGCTTCTCCCTCAATTCATCTAAGCTTTGCCTTTCTCTCATATTTAATATACATTATATATAAATAATTGGATGGGCTTACACTCTTTTTGGAATGGTTAAGCCACTCCTGGTCCTTCTTTGTAAGTAGCTATGCAATAAATGCAAAGTCTCACTATATGATAATCTTATATAACATTGTTAAAACTGCACTACAAAGACTATGCTTGTACTTTACAGCTAAAAATAATTGCATCCTGATCAACTGCTGATCATCCATGAGGCCCAAGTAAGACCCATACAGGAGTATTTCTGGAATACTTGAGATCATGTTGCTACTACACACATAAATATCCTGAACAATTTCTATACTTGACAGCTTAGCAAAAATTCACACACAAACATACTTCTACCATTATCTCCAAACTAATTATCTCAGTATGTCTAAACTAATTAGCTGCATATGTCCATCCAACATGCCCATCTATTTCAGCTACTAAAATATCAGGGAACTTGGAGGTTGGGTGAGTAGCTCTGATACTGTTATCAAAACCAGAAAACTCAAGTATGGGCAGTATGCCATAAACTGCAGAAAATCTGGAAGTTAAGATTTAGAAGAGGAACAAAGATTAAGATTACTATTGGTTCCCTATTCTTGTATAGCAGCAAGGATATAGACTCACAAAATGAGTAGAAAATTGTCTTGGTGTTTGTGAAGTGGCAGCAGCTCATAAAAAATGAATGCCTGTACAAAAACCTCCCATCTAAATGGACATTGTGAATTGAGGAAGCACAGGGATTGGTCCTGTGGGATTCATGGCACAGATGAGGAAGCGTGGGGTGTGTCATATAACATACATTGACAACCTGAAGCAGAATATTGACCTGGAATCCACCCAAGAACTGTAGATAACAATGATGGACAGAGAAGTGTAGAATGGGAACTTCTAGGGCTTAGCCTAGCCAAGAGCTTCGCCCAACTAACTTATTGTTTGGATGAACTTTATAATTGCAATGCAAATTTCTTAATCATTGGACCATGTCTGCATCTACATATATTTCTTTGACAACCAGTGTGTTTGCCAATCTAGTTGATATGTAGTATTGAGGTTAAACCACTAAAGAAAGTGTAAAGCAGGGGAGATAAGTCTTCAAAGTTGGATGAGTTCAGATCGATTCAAAACAAGGCATGAAAACAGAAAAATGATATTCAAGAATATATTAATCACAGTTTAGTACACACAAACAAGGAGTTTAATAGAGTAGTTTACTAACCACATATTCTTGACTTTAATCTATTATATAAGTTTAAACTTTATAAACAATGTAGATAGTTGTGAAAATTATAGTTTTCAATGTTTGCCTCTGTTAATCTATTCTAAATTGAGATTTCAATAAAAGGCAATTACATTAATGGGCCTTATTATGTTTTTAAACAAAAGTTCATACAAAGCTTATTACCTGAATTTAAACCTATTACATAAGTTTAAACCTTATTATGAGTTTCAACATTATTGCATGAATTTAAGCCTTATTATTGTTATTTCCTGCGGTGGATTGGCAGTATCGGTAGAAGGTCGGACGCCATGCTTTCCAGCATAGTTACGTCCCTTTACGATCTGAGCTCAAATCCCGCCGAGGTTGACTTTGCCTTTCATCCTTACGGGGTCGATAAAATAAAGTACCAGTAATGCACTGGGTAATTGCTGGCCTTGTGCCTAAAGTAGAAACAATTATTGTTATTTCCTTCAATAAAAACTCTGCTTGTCTCAGTTTGCCTAACTGAAAAACTTCCAGTCCTACATCATAGTTAATTTACAAATAACAGAAAGAACAATTGACTGTAAATACAATTGCTTAAATAAGATCTATCCAACTTAATTTCGTATAGAAAAATTGATGCAAATCAGCAAAAAACTGAAACAAAATAAAAATGATGTTATGCAAAACTTTTTCCTAATCCTTGCTCAGAAATCTTTCTTCTTTTTTTTTTTTTACAGGTTTGTGAAGATCTTTCTGGAGAGCTGTGCACTTTAAAAGCATCTTATGAAGAAAAAATGGAAAACCTTAACTTACTAGAGAGTAACACCTCTTTAGTTATTCAAGAACACCAACTGATTCAGAAGGAACGATGGAACCTTGAAGAAACAGTGAAACAGTTAAATGAGGTAATGGTGTTCACATTATATATTTACACTTAAGGGTAGTGGATTGGTAGAGTCGTTAGAGCATTAGAAAAAAAAGCTTTGCAGCATTTCCTTATGGCCCTTTACCTTCTGTGTTCAAATTCTACCATGGTCAACTTTGCTTTTCATCCTTCCAGAGTCAATAAAGTACCAGTAAAGTACTTTTTTCTTCCCCAAATTACTAGATTTGTGCCTAAATTACAAATCACACTTAAGCAAACACTAATAGAGAAAACAGCATATAGAGCACTAGATGAAACAAAGTACATAATGTAGTCTCCTCAATTGATGGCAGCCATTTCCCATAACTTATGCTACAAACATCTTTAGGAAGGGCATGAACAGCAGGACTTGTCCTACAAAACATATGGTTATTATTCCTCATGGAAAGAAACCTCTATTTATTCATATCTTCTTTATTTTACATTGTCTATGCGTGCTCATATTTGCGTATATCTATCTCTCTCTATATATATATACTGAAACAGAAAATAGACTTGATTCAGAGGCAGCTCACAATTTGGTGTTATTATTGCATTGGCAGTATCGGTAGAGGGTCGGACGCCATGCTTTGCAGCATAGTTACGTCCCTTTACGGACTGAGTTCAAATCCCACCGAGGTTAACTTTGCCTTTCATCCTTACGGGGTCGATAAAATAAAGTACCAGTAATGCACTGGGTAATTGCTGGCCTTGTGCCTAAAGTAGAAACAATTATTGCAATGAACCAGGCAGTTCATCACAACAATAACACCAAATTGTAGGCTATCTTCAAATGAAGTCTATTCTCTGTTTATGTTTGCTACAATTCTGTAATTGATTACCTAATCTTTGCAATTTACACCTGATGATGTAATCAAAGTCTTACATCATGATTTGATGATGTAACCAGGTCATAGAAATACGTATTGTGATATTGTGATTTTACAACATTAAAAGAATATTTGGAATATGGTCTTATGTTGTATTTTAAATATTTAACTCCATTTTTGCACCAGCTACCTGATAGTACATCTACGACGGTTGATTTGCATAACATTGAGTGTTTTATCCTATTACATCAAGGTTTGCTAACCTGAATGACTAGATCTACCCATTAGTTAAGCCATCCAATATAAATGGTATATATATATATATGTGTGTGTCATCATCATCATCATCATCACCGTTTTACGTCCGTTCTTCCACGCTAGCATGGGTTAGACGGGTTGTCCTGTTGTGGGCAGTGTCTGGTCGGCTGACCATGCCATGCTCATACAGGAACTGATTTGGCTTGATTTCTACAGCTGGATGCCCTTCCTAACACCAACCTCATTTACAGTGAGTGCTGGGTACTTTTTCGTGGTGCCTACATGTCCACTTTACAGTGTGGGCTGGGTGCTTTTTTGCCGTGGCACCTCCACGACCACCTTGCGGTGGGGGGTGTGGGGGCATATTGTCTATATGCTTCAGCTTGTACCCATGGGAGGTCGGGTACTCTGTATTACTGCGTGACGCCAGAGGTCACGGGCATGTGTCATTGCCTTTGAGAGGTGTAATTGGGTAAGGTCGACTTTTATCACCTCATCCCAGGTCATCTTGGGTCTCCCCACTCCGTGGTTTCCATCGACTTCTAGTGCTCTGCACCTTTTTATGCAGCTGTCATCCTTCATACGCATCACATGTCCATACCAGCGCAACCGCCTCTACTGCCCACAGCATTTGATTCCTCTTATGCTCAGTCTCTCTCTCAATTCATTTATGCTTTGTCGTTCACGTATATTACTATGTATCTATATATACAACATAGCTTAACTAATGCCAGGGGATAAAAACTAGAGAAACCAATATTACTATCCTGATATTATCTTTGGGTACTTTTTAAATATTTTTTTCTCCTTGCTTTTGATTTTTGTTTGTTTATTTTTTTTAGTTTTGTTCTTTAATATTTATTTTTTAATAACTTCTTGAGTTTTATGGTTGTTGATGTTTTCTATTGTTAAAGAAGAACATATTATGGACTATATCTCTCTGTGAGTGTGTGTGTATCTGTGTATGTGTGTGTGTGTGTGTGTGCATGTTTCTGTATGTGTACATGTGTTTCTATTTGTGTGTGCATATGTGCCTATCTGTCTGAGCATATATATGTATGTGCAGATGTTTGTGTATGTGTGCACATTTGCATATATAAGTGTCTGAATATATATGTGTGTCTGTATATCAGCATATGTGTATATATATATATATATAAATGTAAACATAATTAGAAGTGAGCATGTGAATATGTAGAAGTATGGGTGTATTCGTGTATGTGTATATATGCATATTTGAATATGGTGTGTGTGTCTGTTTGTGTGTGTGTTTCCTTCCTAGCATAGATTGATGTTTAGCTTCAAGTCATCCCTGATAGAGCAGACCTGATATTTCTGTTGTAACCATCCCATAATTTATTCCTATATAGTATTTCAATGATTACAGTATCCAATGTATATTTCAAACAGAAGAAAATTATCGATAACTTGGTCTCGATACTCAACCAACTATCATTGTCTTTTGCATGGGTTAACAAGGGATGCATTCAGGCCTTAGGTAGAAAATATATTGCAGTCCCTATTCCCTGGCGTAAAAACTGGTGATAGGCCTGCAACTTGCCTGGGAGGCATGGGGTAGATGCACAAATATTGCACATCCTGAAACCCCAAAGAGAGTTCAGAAGGGAGCAAAACTTGACGATTGGAACCTGGAACATCACAACCCGTAAAGGTAAGGAGCAGGAACTAGTGGAGGAGGCTAGATGTTATATCTCAATACATAATGTATGAAGGATCTATTTTGATAATGCAGTCCTAGATACACTATGAATCAAATACTGAATGTTATGGCTGGAGTACCGTCCGTCGATCATGTCTGCAGGATTGTGACTGCATTGTAGATTACAAAAATAGGGAGAGCGATACAGAGAAAGAAACATAGTGTTCTCTTTTTTTCCCCCAGGGCAATATAATTTCCAATAGCCACTTATTTTGCGTATCTGTAGATATATGGTATTCTGCAGTTGTCTGTATATTATTGAACAGCCATCCAGGCCACCATACTTACATCAGCCTACAGTTGAATATACCAAACTTATTTTATCAACCGCAGCTTGATGAAAGACAAAGGCAACATCGACGATATTTGAACTTTGAATGGAAAAGGCTGTAATTAAATATAGAAGGCATTTTTATGCGATGCTTTGCTAATCTTGCAAATCCCTTACCTTTAGTGATATGCCCTTTTGAGAATACATTTAATGTTACATGTAGATAAAGCATATTAACCAGAACAGAGTATAGGAGCAGGGGAAAATAAATCCAGGGTACTTTTTGCATACTAAATATAATTACGATCGGGTCTTACATATGTAAGTTGAAAAACTTCGATAAAATGAGATTATCTGAACATTTGGTCTGCAAATATTCATATTGGTGTTTAAAATTTAAAACAACAATGGAGATAACACGAATAAGATTTGTTGAACGAAATTTTTGGCAAATGCAACTTTTCTACAGTAAAATCCTTCAACTTCTTGTTCTTGGGTCTACAGCTAAATTGAGAGTCCAGTTAATGATTTTTTTACACTACAACATGTGTATACTGTATATAAATTTGATTGAGGAAATATTCTCACTTTCGTAGTAACGTCGTGAAAGGGTCGATAACTCTAGTTTATGAGAGTTACTTCCCTTGCATCTAAGTACATATTTACTTCAAAAATTAATTCAGAGGATTGTTCTGTATATTAAATATATATATTTATTTATTTCATCAAATTATATGTCCGTGTAGGGTTAGTAAGCTATGACCGAGTAAGGGAAGTATCTAGTAATTCTTACTGTTGAGAAACGAAAAAATAAGAGATACAGAAATAAGTGAATATAAAAATAAAAATTAAATTCAAAAATAATTTAAATAGGGAAGGCCAACTGAAGTCAAAATAACAATAAAAAAAATAAAACAAAAATAGGAAGCAAGGGAAGCTGTAAAGCAGCTAGAAGATTCTGTTGTTGATTCTTTTCAAAATCTCCATGTACTCAAAGATTTTCTTTATAGTTGGTAGATCCTTTACAATATATTGTATCTCTAATCTTGGTACTTTTTAATAATGGAAATTATTGTGCACTACATCTCATCAAAGGTGCATGTATAGTACATAGAATAATGTAAAAAGGTTAGGAAAGTGAACAATGTATGAGTCATGATACACACACACTCACTCACACACACACATGCTTGCTTGCGTGTGTATGGAGGAAGAATATTAGGTGTAGTGATGGTGAATTTCAAGAAGCACTGAAGTTTTGAAGGCTGCAGTGTCCTGACAGCTAACAACTGATACAAGTAGTTTGTTCCATGCTTCAGCAACTCTGAGCATGAAAAAATGTTTCTGAAAGTCATGGGAGCTGTACTGCTTTCTGATTTTGTAAGCATGTCCATGGGTGTTAGACATGGAATTCCAAAAGGTGCTCAGGGTTGTTGTTGGAAAGATGCTTAATAATCTTGTGGGTGACTACCAAGTCAGTTGCCAGATGTTGGAACAAGGTGTTTGGTGTATGGTAGATGCCTGGGTGGGAGGTATTTGCTTAGCTGCAGGCCTCTAAACAGTTTTCAGGAGATGAATATTCTGAGCAAGATAGGAGTTCCAGACTGCTGATGCAAATTCTAAGTGTGGATGCACCAAAGCTATATACAGCATTAAATAGATAGCTGGAGAGCTGTTGATAAAGGTCTTACTGAATGATGCAAAGACACCCTTGGTCTTCTTGACAATTTTAGAGATGTGCTTTATCCAATGCAAATGACTGTTGACAATAATGCCCAGGTCACGTTCACAAGAAGTCTTCTTGAGAGTGGTGTTGTAGACGGTGTATGTGAAAGCTGAGTTTTTCCTCCCAAAATTCATGGTGGTGCACTTTTCCACAGCTAGCTTGAGTTGCCCGTCTGTAATCCATTGCTGCAGTGTGTCCAGGTCTGATTCAGGAAAGATCTATAGCATACAGGATCTGTACTTTTCATCTCAAGGTACAGCTTGACATCATCTGCATATTTCAGCACTGTGGCATTCTTCAAGTTGGCATATATGTCATTAATATATACAACAAACAAAAGGGAACCAAGAACAGATCCCTGTAGTACACCAGATGTTATCTCATATGGTGAAGAATGCTGTCCAAGAACCGGGACTACCTCTTTTCGACTGAGAATGAAGGACTTCAACCAGTTATAAAGATCATCTCTCACACTCATTGCAGAGAGTTTGCCATAAAGTCTTTTGTGTGTCACAGAATTAAAAGCTTTAGCAAAGTCAAGATAAATAACATTGAGCCATGAGCTACCATCAGTGATTTTGGGTAATGTCTGCAAGAGACTCGATGAGTTGACCACAGCAGCTGGAGTTAGGGATAAATCCAAACTGCAAGGGCCAGATAAGGCTATGAGAGTTCCAAAAGTTCTAGAATGTCTCTTTGATACAGGACTCCATCAGTTTAGTGATGCACCTAGTAAGAGTGACTGGACGATAATTGACAGGCGATGTGCGATCACCCTTTTTTAAATAGAGGAATGACACTGGCAGTTTTCCACTGCTCTGGGGTAACACCGTTGTTAAGGCAAAATTGGAAGAAGAGTGAAAGCTAGTGTGGAAGAAAGTACCCACCACGTTTGAGAAGCAGGTATGTAACACCATCAAGACCAGGAGAGGCATAGTTGCACTTATTCCTAAGGTGGTGTTGCAGCATTACCAGTGTAAATTCCACAGTTGCTATGGAATTTGATGTCAGAAGTGCCTGACATCAAAAATGCCTGCATAGCATTCAGCCAATAAGTTCTGCATATTCTTTCGGATCATCAGTAATCCAGCCTGAATGGGGATTGTGAAGAGGACCAACTGCAGAGTGAGGTCTCTGCTTTGAATGTACATATTTCAAGAACACTTTGCTGCCAGGGTTGGTTGCTATATGCTGATCATTTTCAAATACTGCCTTTTTTGCCATCAGCTTGAGATGGTTAGATGATCTATTGTGCTTTTTCTATTAATCTCTGATCTATGTAGTCTGTATTCCAGTTCAGTATCACAACGTTCTTTCCTGGCAAGTCGGACTGCTGCAATCTCCCAGCTTGCACTTTTGGGATGTTTTTTGTGCTTACATGGTACTGATGCTGCACATGCTGTCCATATTGAATTCAGAATGTTCTGAAGTGTAGTATTCACATCTCCAGAGTCGTAAAATTCAAGCCAGTTTAGGTGCTGTAGCTCAGTGGTGTAAGAATTCCAGATCCAAAGTATTGTTGGGGAGGTGGCTACTTGAGACCAGTTTGGATCCAGAGTGATTAAAGTCACCTGCAATGAAGGCATAAGTAGCTGTTTTCCTAGCAGCAACTCTGAGGATCTCAAAAAGCTGTGTGTATTGATGGTAATGGGGGGGGGGGCAACCCCAAGTAGAAGTGTTGACATGGTCTTACGTATATCGCAGGAAAATACTTCTTGTGATTGGTTCAAATCATTGCAAAGAATTGCTGAAAAGTTTGAATGAATGATGACCATCACACCACCACCACCATAATTAATGCAGTCTTTGTGAAACAAGTTGTAACCAGCTATGCTAAAAACACTATCACAGAGTAAAGAATGCACCCATGTTTCTGTGACTGCAATGAAATCAGGGTTGATACTTTTGACGTAATAATCAAAAAGATGGATCTTGTTGCCTAAACTACAAGCATTTAAGGACAATAATTTGTATCTGGATTTCAGCTTATGATGGTATATAGGGGATGGCAGGTTGTTCTTGGTTAGTTTCCCACAGCTTTTGCATTGCCAGCTATTTTGGGTACAATATGCTCAGACCAGCTGATATCCATTTTCCATGTCTCACCAGACTTAACAAATTTCCATATCTGCCATCGTTGCATAGGTTAAAATGATCAGCTTCAAGCTGTCCTCACTCTCAGACTGATAACTTTTACACTGGAACAAATAGTGCCAAAGAGTTTCTTGGAAGTCACCACAAGTACATAGGGAGGATTATCTATGACCAGTTCATGATAAAATGTCATTCAATGGTATATGTCCAGTTTGAAGCCAGCATAGTCTTTTTTTATTAACATTTCTCAGTGTCTGATATGGTTTAAATGTTGTCAGATCTCGTTGATAAAGTGGAAGATTCAAATTTGAGAGCTTGTCACTAGATGCTTCCCAATATTTTTCCCATTCTTATTCACTTGTGATAGATTTGGAATGTAGTCTATATCTATAGATTCCCTTTGTACTCCCTCCTTTGCTAATTCCTCTTTCCTTTGATATCTGTATGGCTTGGTATCTAAATCAATGTTATTTGTCTATTATTCTTTGAGAGCACTCTCAATATCTCTAACCCAAACCCATTTTTCTTGATTAAAACAGTTCTAGTTTTGATAAACTATCAGTAAATAGAAAACCGTTTTCCCCATGGCATTTCTTTAGCTGAATCTGTAGATAATATAATTCCCCATGACTCTGCATCATGTGATGTGAAATCACAATGTAATCTGAAGCTCATATCTCTAGTACTATTTTTAAAGACCAAGTAGCTCCACACCCAACTCTCTTGTCTGGATGTGCTCCATCTGTGTAACTGACCCAGTTGCTAAAACTGATTGACTGTGATAATGTTATAGAATTCTTTTGCTTCCTCTTTTGAGTTTTTAATTATTTTTATTTAATGGGGAAGCCAAATATTATATTGTTTTCTTTTGCATTTAAACTGCGCAGTTAGCAGTTTGCATTTCCGAGAATCAACTAAAAATAGTTATCTTAGGAGTAGATCTTAGATATCCCAATATAGTTTTGCCAATTAGGGTTCAAAATCTAGTAATTGCTTGAAGATAGCTAGCTGCCATACAAAAATTAAGTATCGATGACTCTCTTAGTAAATAATCTCAAGTGTTTATGTTAGGCAGTGGAATTTCTTTGAAATAATTTTGATTACATGCCATTTTGAGGTCATTTGTTTCAGTGAGTGGTTGAGATGAGTTTCCAATTTCAAGTCAGTTTGTAACCAAATACCCAGGATCTTTAAGTATCACATTAATAATTGATAGGTTCAGTGGATCAATTGTGTTTTAGAGGGATAATTTTCTTTTGCCTATTCAGTTGCAGTTGATAGGGCTGTGATTTTATTGATGAAGATGATACTAGATGAAGTATATAAGTTGACATCATCTACAAAACCTGATACTGCTACAATTTTATTTAGAGATGTAAACAAGTTCATTGTGTAGTATAGAAAAGACTGCGAACCCTGTGGGAGGCCCTTTAGAGGGTAAATAATTTAGCATTTTTCATTTCCAACAATCAGACTTATACAATGATTAGGCAGTAAGTTTTCAACCAAGTTACAAAGATAGTCGGGAATTTGAAATTGATGTAATTGTTTAACTAAAGTGTCATGAACTACGTTATTATAAACTCCCTTTATGTCTAGTGGGATCAAACTGGTTGATTTTTTCAAGAGTTTTGAGTTTCTGGTTAATGTTGTTATTTCATGTACACAATTCTCAGGGTTTTTATTAACTAGAAATCCAAACTTGGATTTGGGGGAAATGTTCATTGTCTCTCTTAGGTAAGATAAACTATTGCTTATTATTTTTTCTAACATTTTAGATAGATTACTTAATAGAGCTATTGAACAATATAATCTTGTAGGGTGATAGTAGTCCTTAGGTGTTGCAAGTGGTAGATAGTATTAGTAATGGAAAGACCAATGGAAACATTCCTTCATTCAATTTGACGAGTTCCAGCCTTCTCAGTAAGTGAATGAGGTCTGGAATCTTGTCAATTGATTCAATCAATTGATTACAAAGTTATTTGTTTGTAGTGAGTAGAGTTGGTTTGATTTGGTATTGTGGTTCATTGTTCACTTTTGTGTGGTAGAATTTGTGGTAGTAATAGTTGACTTGATGGGTGATTCTGTGAATTGCTCTCTCCCATATAAGCACTGCTGAAATGTTTGCGACTTATAGCAAATGAAATTTGTGCATATGTCTCAGTGAGTCAAGACGTGTGGCTGTTTTCGTTGCTATAGTCTGTAGTTGAAGGCTGAATGAGCTGCCATTAGCAATATCCGATGAATAATAACAAACATTGTTACCTTAATATTTTTTATTAAGAAATAACTTATGTCGAAGCTATTTTGACAATACAGGAAAATAACAAGGAATCAAGTGAATTATATGTTATGTTTGTGTGTTTGGTTTATGTGTGGATGCCGTAATAATCTGACAAGATGCATGAAACTCACTTTAATCAAAGTGCCAACTCTGTCGAGAGGGCTAGAGTTTTTTTTTTGCTAAGTGCTACATCCCTCTGCTTGCTGGAGCAAACTAGGTGTGATGTGTCTCTTTTGCATGATGAGAGCAGAATGGTTTGAAGAATGTCTTATCTTAAATAAACTGCCAATGACCTTAAATGTTTTCTCCAGACTAACTGGCAACAATTCAACATGAAGGAAAATGAACATCGTCGTGCCCAGAGGTCAGCATATGTGGAAACACAGACCTACTTTGCTAACATCAGTACATGAGTTCAAATTACTGATACAAATTTCTATAAATCTGAATGATGTTGAAATTTAATTATACTGTTAAATAATTTTAACATTATTACTTGATTACACTCAATGTTTCAATTATGATTAAATTAGAAATTTCATCTAGACCTGTGGTCATTTCCTTTTTTAACTCATCCTTAACTGTTAGTACCCTTGTTCAATAATAGGGTGAAAGTCTACATTTGGAGAGAGTGGAGTAGGGGTTTTGTAATTAGTATTGCTTTGTTAAAAAATTTATTCTGCAAATAGCAATGAAAATTTGGAAGTGTCTCAGACTACCTCACTATAAATATGATAGGGTATTAAATAATTTAAAACATGACACTAGAGCCCTTGCCTTTCCCTTCCTTTTCCATTGTCATAACCACAAAAGACACTTGAATTTTTTTACTATAATTCACTTTTATTTCATTCTTAACTAAATGCATCAACTATCATTTAAAACATATTATATTTCTTATTTCAAAAGCACATTAGTCAATGGTGTGATCTGATATAAAGATCAACATCAGACAGGATTAACATTCAGAATAAATTTGTAACAAGAAAAAACATATTACAAATTAAACAGGAATTTTAACAAACATGAAGGTTATAATAATGATAATGAAAATTATTGTGTACAGTGCTCAGGTGCACTACAACTCATCAAAGGTGCATAGAATAATGTATATAAAGTAATGTACAAATGTCAGGAAAGTGAACAGTGTAAAAGTCATGATATATGCACAGACACTCATACACACATGCGTGTATGTGTATGGAGGCGGAATATCAGGTGTAGGGTTGGCGAAGCATGGAAGTTTCGAAGGATGCAGTGTCAACTAACAACTGATGCAAGTAGTTTGTTCCATGCTTCAGCAACTCTGAGTATGAAAAAATCTTTCTGAAAGTCATGGGAGCTGTACCGTTTTCTGATTTTATAAGTATGTCCACAGGTATTCGACATATCGAATGAGAAACTTTGAAAATGTGAATGGTTTTTAAGAAGAATCTGTAAACTTTAAAATATAATTGATGTAAAATGCTGGTATATGAATAAAATTTAAAAACATTTATAAGTGAATAAATGAAAGGAATTATGTAGCTAAGTTTAAAAAGCACATAGAAGAGAAGAAAATAATCTAACTGATGATATTTAAGCTTAACAGATAAAAATAAAGAGAGAATCAATATATAAAAAAAAAGAGAAATTATAATGAAAATTGGTTTGGAAGATCCATTCTAATTTGAGCTGTTTCTTCATCTGTTGTTTTTTATGTTTTTGCTCTTTATGTTTTTTTTTCTTTCTTTTTGTGTTTTTCTTTTCCTTCCTGCCATTAGTCCCAGCAAATTTACTAATAGTTCATTAAAACCTCAACAACAAAAGAGCAAATCGGTGGTGGTAATTTAATCTTTTGTTTTAAACTATATTTGCAATCATTTTCCAAAACATATATGGAAATTCATTGTCCCACAAATACAGCTATTGGTTAAAAATGCAGAAATCAATAGACTATATATACTAGATATGTTGTTGTTGTTGTCTTCTTCATTGATTTACTCACAAAATTCCTCTCCTAATCCTCTTTTTCACAAATTGCCTATTTCCCCTCACTTCCTTGACTTTTTATATCTCTTTCCACCAACAATTTTATCATTATCATCATCATATCTTTGAACATAATAGTTTCTATGTCCTCATCATGATCATCATCCTCATTATCTTCATCACTATGATCATCATCATCATTATTCTCACCTCCAGCAACACCATTGTTATTTCCATCACTATCACCTCTGCCATCTTTCTGGTCCTTACCACTATGTCAATGCCAATGATGCCATTATAATCATCCTTACTACTGCCATTAATTCTGGTACCCCCTCTACCACTACCATAATTGTGGAGACCATCATCTTCATCATCATCTAATCAATGCATCAATTACCACCATGGTCAGGTCACTTCCATAATGACCGATCACTATCCATATCTGTAATGTTATATATCATCAGTTGCAGAACCATGCACACCATTTATTCTATGTTCCAATGTTCCATTGGTCAAATCTTTTAATGATAATATCTATTTAGTAATATCACTGTGTAAGTTAGCAGCCAACTTCATTTAATGTTAGCCAGTAAGTTATCATCATCTAATGCTGCCCTACATTGTAACATCACTGTGTATGTTGGGATTGAGTTCAGTTTAATTCTTTTATTGCTGTATTTCAATTAATTTTGAAAATAGCCAAATATTTGGAGATTTTCTTCTTCGCCCACTTATTCCTGAGAAGGTCATGGGGCAGAGCCTTCAAACACTCCTTCTAGCGGGTCCTGTTAAAAGCAGCCATCACCAACTGATTTGGCTGGATCCCCAAGCAAGACCAGCCAAGGTCATGGATGTTATCCAACTATCTTGCTTCGGATTTACCCCTGGGTCTCTTGCTGGTTGGTTTTGCCTGTAAAATCTGTCCAACGATTCATTTCTGAGACATTATAACCTAACCACATGCCCATAGTATCGGAGCTGTGATCTCTCAATTTGGAGAAGTAGTGGCTCTACCTGGAGTGACTCTCTGATCTCCAGGCTATGCACTCTATCGAGTAATGTTACTCCAAAGACCCTTTGGAGGAACCCCCATTTCAGCCACTTATATTCGTGATTGTATTCTTTCAGTCATTACCCAAGATTCATTACCATAGGTAAGGGTTGGCATGAATACCTAATTGAAGATAGTGAGTTTGGCTTTTACACCTACTTCCCTTCATCTGATTACCGAATGCTGATATTTGGAGATATTTAATAAAATTATATAAGCTGCTTGAGAAAATGTTCTTAGATGAAATAATAATTGTTTCTACTTTTGGCACAAGGCCAGCAATTACCCAGTGTATTACTGGTACTTTATTTTATCGACCCCGTAAGGATGAAAGGCAAAGTTAACCTCGGCGGGATTTGAACTCAGATCGTAAAGGGACGTAACTATGCTGGAAAGCATGTCTGACCCTCTACCAATACTGCCAATTCAACGAAATAATAATGAAAGGTTTTAATATAAAAATAAACATTTTAAAATGAGTAGTTTTGTGTCATAAATCTAGGGTGGTTCCAGTGAGTCTGGTATCAAAAAGGTTAATGTTAGCCAGTAAATTATCATCCATCATCTAAAACTATTGTTTTGTAACATCACTCTATAAGTTGACATTGAGTTGAGTTTAGTGTTAGCTGGTGATTTATCATCTGATGATGATGATGTTTTAAATAATAACATCACTGTGTAAATTGTACTGTATTGAGTTTAAAAATTTATGTTAGCCAGTGAATTATGAATTCTGTATTTGTTTTAAAATTACTGTATTTGTTTTAACCCTTTAGCATTTAAACTGGCAGTATGCAGCCAGAATTCTCTCACCTTTTTCTATTTAAACCATCCGTAATTGGCCGCTCATACTTATGTTAAGGTATTGTTCTCAAAATAAATAACATCAAAATCTCATAGTTTCGATATTATGTGAGATATTATGTAGATAAAGCCTTTACCATTAAAATCATCTCGTATATAGGCCCGGTTATGATTGTGTGATTAAGAAATTCTCTTTACAACTGTGTAGGGTTTAATTCTATCATCTGGCACTTTAAGTAAGTGTTTTCTACCAAAACCTTTGGTTGACTGAAGCCTCATTAGTGAAATTTCGTAGACAAAAACTGTGGAAGACCATTGGAGGGACCATTCTTGTTGTTGTGGTTGTGTCGTTAAGAAATTAATTATATAACCGCATAGTTCGGGGTCCAATACTACCGTGCAGCACTTTGAGTAAGTGCCTTTTACCATAGCCTTTGGTTGACCTAAGCCTTGTTCGTGAAATTTGATAGATGAAAACTGTATTCTTGTTGCAGTGTGGGCGCCTTAATCCATTATTTGGTTTAACACCATTACCTGGACCTAGTCCCTTGTGTTGTAAGAATTTAGGAAAGGTCTCCAATCTGAGAATTACTTTTGCTCTTCTTCCTATATATATTTTTATACATCTAGGACCAAATTATCTAATATGTCCTGCTTGTGTTAATATGGTAGAGTGTCATTTCAAGGAATTTGGCTACTATTTCTAGCTGGTCAAACTGCCTTGTAGAGTAGAAGTAAGGAACTCTCCACCTATGGGTGAAATTTTAGCCGCATTCAAATTTGAAACCATCCATTGGTGGTAGTGCCTACTTGTATATAAAATTATAACATGGCCAAATGGTTAAGAGTTCCTTTCACAATCATTAGGTCCTAGATTCAATCCTACTCCATGGCCTTGGGTTGACCCATGCCTTGAGAATAAAATTGGTTTAGACAGAAACTGTTTGGAAGCCCATCAGATGGACTGTACCTGTAATTCAAAGAGCCAACTTTGACACACGCTGTGTCATGCTAAATCTCCCTGAAAATTATATTGAGTACATGTGTCTGTGGAATGCTCAGTGACTTACACATTAGTTTCATCAGTGCACTGGAACAATACTTATCAAAACCAATAGAGGTCCATTTTCATTGTCATCACTATTTTTATACTCCAATAGGCTCTTATGCACTTGAAATTCGTCCGTGGTACTGAAATGTTTCCTCACCTTTCTTGTAGAGACTTCCTTGGATTGTAATTTTTAGTGGGGTCGTGATACTGAAATGATATAATTGTTGTTTAGCCCTAGGTCAGCTCTCATGTAGCAAATCTATGATGGAAGAGATTCCAGCTACAGCCATTCTGTTTTTTTTTATATAGCCATAGTGTAACTTGAAATATTTTGTCTAATGTGTTTTTTCCTTTGTCTAATGTGTTTTTTCAATATGAATGAGTAACTATATAGAAGCTCCCTCCTTGGCTTGTGTTTGTTATTGTTTAACACCAGGACAGCTCTGTAAGATCAAAGGTATTCCAACCATGACTAACACGTCATGCTTTTTTGGAGGGACAATGCATCTAGGACCACATTATTATAAATTTGGAGGCTACTTTTATTATTGTGTTGTTGGTAGAAGTCACAATGACGTGGTATTGGCATGTTATTAGAGATTTTGTTGTCAGTGAAGGCATGGGGCTGAATGGTTAGAGAGTTGGATACACAACCATGAGGTTGTGAGATCAATTCCTCAACATATCTTGAGCAAGACGCTTTATTTCATGTTGCTCCTTCTGCCAGGAATTGCAACCAGTAGATAATATCAGCAATGAAAATATTGTTTCCTTAGTTTGATCTGATGAGTTCCACCCCACTTGGTAAGTAAATGAGGTTTGGATATTGTTGATCTTCCGAAGTTGTCAGTATGGTATTTGTTGTTGATTAGTTGCCACATACAGACCTATGGTCAAAGGCAATACAGCCTTGACCAACCTATCTTTGTTGGGAGATTCTTTTATCTTATATTCTTTTATTTATTTCAGTTAGTGGACTATGGCCATGTTGAGGCATTGACTTAATTTAGTTCATCATATCGACCCAGTACTTATTTTTTTCAAGTTTGGTACTTATTTTATTGATCGTTTTTTGTTTTGTTTTTTTGTAGATCCACTAAATTACAGAACACAAGAACATAAACACAGACATACATATCATTATTATCATACATTTTCCATGCTTGCATGGGTTAGAGGGGTCCACGTCATAAGACAAGTCTGGTCAGATTGACCACGCCATATTTTGCTCAGACAGGACTGTAAATATGGCCGGCATTTTTACAGCTGAATGCCCTTCCTAACACCAACCATATTTACAGTGTGGAACTGGATGACCCTGTTATGAGGGAAGACAGGCCAGTTGGCCATGCTGAACCCTTCTCACAGCAGAACCATAGTTTGGGAGCTGCAACCTCATACACAGTGTGAAATTGGATGACCCCGTTATGAGGAGAGACAAGCCAGTTGGCCAAGCTGTACCCTGCTCACAGTGGAACTATAGTTTATGAGGGAGGTGTAGCTTTATTCATAAAAGAAGCCACGTTACTGGGCAGGCCTGCCATCAACCGTGTTTACTGTGTGGAGCTGGGGGGGGGGCCATTATGAGCCAAGTGCGGGGTTGAGTTGTCAACCCGAGTCTTTTGTCATATGTTGTAACACCAGAGGTCTTGGTCTATGTCATTCTCATTGGGAGATTTAGCTGAGCCAGGTCAGCCTTTATTGTTTTAGCCCATGTCTTCCTGAGTCTTCCTCTTTCAGGGCATCCTACAATCCGTAATGCCCTGCACCTTTTTAAACATCTTTTTAAACAGCATGTTTCACTTCCATGTAGTATTGCTGATCACACACAGGCATTGTACAGCTTGCCTTTTATCTTGAGTAAGAGACCTTTTGTAGCTAACAACGGCAGTAGCTCCCTGAACTTTTTCCATCCCGTTCTTACTTTGGCAATTGTACTTTCTGCGCAACCACCTCCGCAGCTAATTTGGTTACCATATATATATATATATATATATATATATATATATATATATATATATATATATATATAAATGCTGTGCTTCTGCTGTTACCGTCAACCAAATTCTGTTCACAGGGCATTAGTCACCAAAGACTATAGAAGATGTTTGCCCATGGTGCCATGCTGCAGGACAGGACCAAAAACTGATTTTGAAGCAAACTCCCAAACCCCTTAGCAATGCTTACACCTATACTCCATTATCCAATGTATCTTTTCCTTTCCTTTTCCAAGATGGTAGGCTGTAATTTGAGGGATATTTGCTTGCTATTTCTAGTAGTTGGAGCAATAACCACATTGACTCATAGTGATAGTTGTAAGTACTGGTATATTTTTATTATATTAGTGTAGTAGAAATAATAATAATCTGATAATTAATAATGAGTGTGTTGTTGATATTTTAGCATGTTTAAGTTGCTGTTGTTACATTCATTGTTATTGCAGTTGTTGTTGTTGTTGTTGGTGGTGGTGGTGGTGGTGGTGGAAGCAGTGACAGTAGCAGCAATGGCAGTAGCGGTAGCAGATGGTGATGGTGTAGCTGTTCTTACTGTTTCTACCTGTTTATTATCGATTTCAATATCCATCAACCATTGCAATCTGAGACAATTACATCAGCTCATGCATGAAAGAAGATTAGGTCTACTGGAAGTGTTGGTGATACAAATTAACCATCCTGGAGGCAATGTTTTTTTGAATTACTCAACTTTTGATAGCAACCAACCACCAAAGTGGTTTGATGGTAGAGAGCACACAGAATTATTGGTTGTGTTATTTGAGAGTTTATTTCAATCACTTTCTTGTGATATCAGATAACATCTCAGCTATTATGAAGAGAGCCAACAAGGGAGATCTCTATCTTGTTGTTTGCTCTGCTAGAAATAGAGGACAAATCTTCCTCAAATATCATACCTATCATTTTATATGCTGGATCTCCATCACTTCCAATGATGAGTGCTCTAGTTGGTTCAATCAAAGGAGCTGTTTGCTTGTGAAATTAGCGTGGAAGTGGTTGAGCATTCTGCAGACATGTGCATTCTTAACATAGTTCTCAGCAAGATTCAACTTCACACAATGTTTGAATTACTGGTATGACTCACTTTTGCTAACTGAGTTAACTGGAGCAATGTGATATAAGAAGTCTTGCTCAAGAACACAACATACCACCTGTTTCAGGAATCGAACTCATGTCCTTATGATCATGAGCTGAACACCCAAACCACTGAGCCACGCACCTTCATATATCTTATATAAAGAAGAATATATCAGACAATGTAGTCTCTGTTATAGAAAAAGATGAGTTGATCCTATTTGGAACGTCTTTGATCACAGATGTTCTGAATCAGTGTTGAGCTTTTGCTATATAATAACTAGAAAGTTATGCAGAAGCCCATCATATGGACTATACCTGTCCTCAGATGGTAGACTTAATCAACACCAGGTTTAAACACCACCATTTCACCTTTAGGCGTCTTTAGAAGAGTTCATTTTGTTGCTTGCATGCAGGCTAGGTCTCCAATTTGAAGATAATTCAATATCTTGATATGGTGCTTCCTATCAAAGCAGCCCAGATGTCCTAATTTCTAGTCCTTATTCCCTCCAAAAGTCTTGAACATCTTGAAAAAGGACATAGGTGCATCTCTCTCTCTCTCTCTCTCTCTCTCTCTCTCTCTCTCTCTCTCTCTCTCAAAGAAAGAAAAACAAATAACTGAGATTTCCTCTTAGAATTTATTTTAGAAACATTATAGTTCCGTATGTGAGTCTTGAAATTAACTAAAATATTTGTCCTGTGCTTCACATCAATTCTCCAGACCTTCTACACTACAGCTGCCTTGTATATCTGTCTGAATCCCACCATTTGTTTCATAATTCAGACTTCATTATTTGAAGAAGATTTACATGACTATACAGTTAATCAACTTGTCATTTTCTATTGATCATTGGTTGATTCATCTAGTTGGTTCATAATCATTGTTTCTTTGGTCTAAAATAGACAATTTTTCTTTCTTTAGATCTATTTTACCTGGGCTGTAAAAGTGTTAACTTATGTAAACCCATCAGCTGGTAATATGATAACCAAATCTACTTTAACCTCTTCAACTTTAAGGAAGAAGTGACTAAACATCAGATTCAATGCACAGTTTTTGTGAGGGTTTTTTTTAGTAATTGTGAGTATCAGAAACTATCTTATCAAGTAAAGCTGAGAAAATTGCCTTGTTTGTTTTTTAAGTAGTTTAAACTAAAACCGACATGATTCAGAGGGAATGTACTGTGTGGTCCCACTATACTGCATCTATAGATCTTATTTCACTTTGAATCTTTTAAGCAATCACCTCCATATCAAAGATCTCATTGACCATAACTGACTTAGAGTACCCATTAATAGCAACAGTAACAACATGTTAAAAGTCAAGGAAAGCTTCTATGTGGTCATATGACTTGAAAGAAATAGCAGTCAGATCTACTTAAAATTACATCATTCCATTTTTAATAAGGAAATGAAACATTAGAAAATGTTGTTCTGCATACCCACCAAACAGAAGAAATCACAACCAATTTAAACCACCGAATGTGCAAACATACATGGAATTATCTAACTAAAAGCTATTAAATGGGACATAATTGGGGCTTGTGTGTGAGAGTAACTATATGTGAACTAAAGAGGAAATCAGTGTTTAATTTCAATCTACAAATGTAAAAAGAATCTTAAATAAAATATTCTGACCTTGGACTATTTATTGATACACCTGTATAGTTTCATGAGACACAGGCTAGAAAGCAGCAGTAGTCTACTTGAAGAGAGTTCATCATCAACATCAACAACAGCAATGGCAACATTTTGATGTAAATATCATATAGTTTAAAATAACATCACTATTGAGTTAAATTTCAACTATTGGGAGAGGGAAGAAGCTTTAAAATTTTGTCTGCCATAACTTGGGACATGACCTTTTGAGTAGGAATTATGTCATTAGTTGATTAAGTTATTAAACCTTGTTGAGAATGTGAACAGTATTAACTGATTAATGAAGCTTACCAGATATATAATTGGATTAAATACTTGCATTGAATCTAAAATTGAACATAGTATTTTTATTGTAATTCCCTAGAGTTATTTTTTATACACTTTAAGTTGACAATAAATTTATCAGTCATGAAAGGTAGTGGATTGCCAGAATTGGTAAAATGGGAGACAAAATGCCACACAGTATATATTATTGTTAGTAGAGAAAAGTAGTGGGCAGAAGTAATGAAGGATCAACCATATGAAGGAGACGATTAAAGATTGTGACAAGTGGTAAGACACTATCCTGGTCTAACTCATGCAAACAGAAAAATGGGTAAAAAGATACAGTGTATGCCATTTTGTGATTACTGCTACATTTATAAGGTTTTATGTCATCAATCACATATATCCTTGTCGTTTCAAATCCCGTCGAGGTTAACTTTGCCTTTCATCCTTACGGGGTCGATAAAATAAAGTACCAGTAATGCACTGGGTAATTGCCAAAAAGTAGAAACTTGTGCCAAAAAGTAGAAACAGTTATTAGACGTACATATTCTCTGATGAGAACTCCAATTAAGGTCGAAAATTGTTTAAGAATATTCATAACTTACAGGGAAATACATAAATTTGACATGTTTACACAATTTGCCTAACTCATACAAGTATGGAAAATAGACATGAAATGGTAATGATGATAATGACAATATTAACCCTTTAGCATTTACATTGCTCTATATTTACTATAATATTTTCATGGTAAAGGCTTTATCTCACATAATTAACTCACATAATATTGAATCTATGAGATTTTAATGTTATTTATTTTGAGAACAATACCTTAACATCAGTATGAGTGGCGAATTTGACCAGCTTGAACAGAAAGAAGAAAGAGAATTCTGGCTGGATATGGCCGGTTTAAATGCTAAAGGGTTAAATTGCGCACTAAGCAGCCAAAGTATATGATCAATTTTTATTTGTACATATACAGCACAGAGTTTAACTGAGACTGCATAAATCTGTATATAAATATATAAACATATGTAGACATGTAAACATCAAATTTACATAATTCCCTGTAGATTGAAAGAATTATGAATATTCTTAATTGACTTTAAACCCTATTTAGGGTCTCCATCGGGGTATATGTACATCAAAATAATCATAAGGAAATAGGTAACTGAAAGGCTTGTAAATGTAATCATGAAAATTAATAATTATGAGGGTTGGCTGAAAAGTTCATAGGCTGAAAAGTTAATAGGCTGATCAAGATACCCCCCCATGGAATGACCAAATGAGGTTTATTATTTTTCAGGGCGGTGGATTGGCAGTATCGGTAGAGGGTCGGGGGCTATGCTTTCCAGTATAGTTACGTCCCTTTACGATCTGAGTTCAAATCCTGCCGAGGTTGACTTTGCCTTTCATCCTTACGGGGTCGATAAAATAAAGTACCAGTAATGCACTGGGTAATTTGCTGGCCTTGTGCCTAAAGTAGAAACAATTATTTTTCAATATAGTCCCTGGAAAGAAACAATGCAGTTATTAATAAGAAGGGTTGAAATTAATGCATACAAGATTTCACAGCTCCAGCATCACTCCCACATAGTCAGCCTATAAACTTTTCAGCCGACCATTGTAATTTTCATATTTTTAGTACCTACATTAGTGATTAATTTCAATATATATTAAATTGTGCACTAAGCAGCTGAAGTATATGTTAGATTTATACCTGTGCATATACAGTAAAGAGTTTAACTGAGACTTTTTAAGGTTTAGAAAGCGATATGCTACAGGGTGCATCAGTGTACAGGGTGCTTTTTATCATAAAATCAACATTGCCTTGTCAAGGCTAAAGAATCCTCTTTATTCTACATAGCCTCTGCTCCTTCAAGGCAAGCTTGAGCAAGAGTGTAGTTGGGGGTGGGGAATGAGAGTGATTACCAAGTGGCTGAAAGAGGAGAGAATATGGTTATGAGTATGAAGGGAGAAAACAGAGTGATAAGATGATAGGAGAGGTAGAGGGACAGTAGTAATTGCATGTTGGGTTTTGGCAGTGAATAGGAGATTGAGAAGAAAATAGCATAAGGACTGTAACTGAATAACAATAGGGATGTGTTAAGGTAGGAGAGAGGGATGGATAGCAACAAAGAAGGACGGTGGTGAGTATGTCAATTAAGAGCCTCATAGGGGAGAGAGATTAATGGTTAGCAGTTGAGGATGTTGCTATTGGATATAGACACAAGCGATAGATATTAACATATATGTGCATGTGGTATATGTTAACTAAGAATATCATGAAACAGGTAAAAGTGTAAAAGTGTAAAATATATATATATATTGTTATACTTGGGGAGGGTTATATTGTTGTAATAATATTGCCAGAAATAATAACAGAACACATTCACTGTTTGGTTGGTTTTCGCTTCTGTATCTTTTATATCTCCACAGTTAATTCATTTGTTTATCATTTGTTTATCATTGACTGACCAATGGTCAAAAATACAGATATAATATAGATATAAACACATATATATATAGTCTAACAAAGTTCTTTCGTTGCACATCTGCAACATCATCAGTGGTACTATTATGTCCCTCCTGTTGTATTGTATGTCTACGTCATTTTTATTTTATCTGCTTATTTATTTATTTATTTTTGTCTTCTTCTCTGTGCATGCGTTTGCGTGTATAGTGTTTCGTGTGTGTTCCCCAAATATAACAATAGTTGTTTCGACACACACTTTCATATCAAAAACCTCGCAAAACAAATATATATATATATATATATTAATAAAAGGAATTCCAACTTTGTCTGATTTACTCGTTTTATTTACAATCCTTTAAAATTTATAATGGTATTAGAATGAAATAGTATGGTAGAATATTAAATGTTAAGTGTTAATTGAACAAGTACTTTCATGCTTTCACAATCTTCAGGTTCATATTGTGTGGTGACAGTAAAGTTTGCAATTTTCAACTGTTGAAAATTGCAAACTTTACTGTCACCACACAATATGAACCTGAAGATTGTGAAAGCATGAAAGTACTTGTTCAATTAACACTTAACATTTAATATTCTACCATACTATTTCATTCTAATACCATTATAAATTTTAAAGGATTGTAAATAAAACGAGTAAATCAGACAAAGTTGGAATTCCTTTTATTAATATAATCTTCTATACACAATCATACACACCCGTGTATTCCTTTTATTAATATATATATATATATATATATATATATAATTATATATATATAATTATATATATAAACAAAATTTATTTTTGCTCTAACATAGCAGATACATAAATGCATTCATGAGTGAATAATAATAATATTGTAATAATATTATTAATATATCCCGCCGAGGTTAAGTTTGCCTTTCATCCTTACGGGGTCGATAAAATAAAGTACCAGTAATGCACTGGGTAATTGCTGGCCTTGTGCCAAAAGTAGAAACAATTATTAATATTCGATTTGTTTGCAAGCAAACAGCCTCTCAATGCCAAGTGTTCTAGACAACTAACGTCATCCTTTTCTAAAACATACAGTGACTGATGAAGGGTAATCACCCAGAAACATTAGTGTCTGCAGTTCTGTTTGCATGCCAACACAAGAGCAAGAATGAGGGACTCATTCTACTACATGGCTTTAAAGAGGCTGTTTGCATAATTGCAAACAAATTAAATATTATTATTGATATAAACTCAGATTACATTTATATATATATACATATATATATATATAGGAAAATGTTTAACCCCGACAGCAGAGCTCAAGCCTTTTCGACGGCTATTTCTGGACTAAATTAGAATTTAGAAAAATTCTAATTTAGTCCAGAAATAGCCGTCGAAACAGCTTGAACTCTGCCGTCGGGGTTAAACATTTTCCTATTACCCACGTATTCCTACTACCCTAAGTATTGAGTACTCTGCTGTGTTATGGTCCGTCTGGTCCCTTACCACACCTCCTTCGTTTTATATATATATATATATATATATATCATCATCATCATCATCATCACCGTTTAACGTCCATGTTCCACGCTTATATCATCATCATCATCATCATCAACGTTTAACGTCCGTGTTCCACGCTTGCATGGGTTTGGACGGGGGTAGTCCCACTTGAGGCAAGAGTGATTGTCTTGCTCGCATAGGACTGTCTGGCAGGTTTTCTACAGTTGGATGCCCTTCCTAACACCAACCACATTTACAGTGTGGGTCTGGGAGGTTTTTACCGTGTTGCCTACACGGCCACATTACAGCGTGGACTGTGTGTTTTTTTGTCGTGACACCTACACGATCTCATTTGTTTCGGCCCGGATGGCGCGGCACCAACATAACTTTACATAGGACGGGGTGGTGTGGATGGGGTGGGGGTGGTGGTGGTGGGACGGGGTGTATTTTGTTAGAGATGCCTACTGGCAAGGCGGGTCTTCTCTGTTACTGAGTACCGCCAAAGGTCTCGGTCCAGTGACATTGTCTTGGAGAGGTGTAAGTGTGTGAGGTCGGAGTTTATCAGCTCGTCCCAGGTTTTTCTAGGTCTGCCTATTCCGTGGCTACCGTCTATCTTATATATATATATATATATATATTATAAAGAAGAGAGGTGGTTTTATACAATAAACAGAGGATGTACATTTAAATTTAAAACCATCTCTCTTCTTTTATAATATTGACACTCCAGTTGATACCTTATTGATAATACTTTAAGGAACACAAGTCGTAGAGTGCTTATATCTTTTTACGACTAAAGTCGGTGGATTATTTGATCAACCAACTTTCTTCACTTGAATAATATATATATATATACAATATATATATATGTGTGCATATATATATATATATATATATATATATATATATATATCTACATACTCTGATGTGTTGACCATAGGTGAATAATGTATTGGAGATCAAATAACGCAACATCAAACGATTAGCGAACTCTAGACCCACATGATCAACGAAACAATTGTCAGTACTTTAAATAAAGCCCTTATTGTACAGCCAACCATGTTAATCTTCATTCTTTAACTATATATATATATACACACACAAGGAGGCCTGGAAATGTCATTATGAGACACTGATAAATGTGGAGAATGAATGGGACAGAGAGAAGTTACCCCCAGTAGATCCGACAGAGGGACCAGCTATTGAGATTGACGAATATAGGGTACAAGAGGCAATTAAGGAAAGGAAGAATGGTAAGGCTGCTGGACCATCGGGGATAGTTGCTGAGATGCTGAAGGCATCAGGAGAAGTAGGCACTAAACTGGTTGCACGCATCATCAATCAAGCTGTATATGGTGGTGTCACACCCAAAGACTGGTGCAGCAGTATTCTCATAAATTGCTACAAAGGTAAAGGGGATGCTCTGGAGAGGAGCAATTATAGGGGCATAAAGCTGATGAATAAGGTTATGAAAGTGGCAGAGAGAATATTAGCGCAACTGATTAGAGAAATGGTCAAATTAGATGAGATGCAGTTTGGTTTTGTTGCTTCGGAAAAGTACAACAGATACCCTCTTCTTAGTGAGACAACTACAAGAGAGGTTCTTAGAGAAGAATAAGCCACTATACTTAGCTTTTGTTGACCTAGAGAAGGCCTTTGATAAGGTACCTGGATCTGTCATCTGGAGGTCCCTAAGGAAACTAGGTGTAGAGGAATGGCTTGTGAGGACAGTGCAAGCTATGTACAAGCTATGTCAGTAAAGTGAGAGTAGGAATGGAGTTTAGTGAGGAATTCCAGATACAAGTAGGTGTACATCAGGGTTCGGTCCTCAGCCTGCTCTTATTCATTATAGTGTCTCCAAGCTATAACAGAGGAGTTTAAGACTGGATACCCATGGGAACTTCTCTACGCTGATGATCTGGTTCTAATAGCAGAATCAGTAGAGGAGCTAGAGAATAAATTCTGGCTATGGAAACAGCAGTTGAAATCAAAAGGACTGAGAGTGAACATAGCTAAGACAAAAGTGTTGATAAGTAGAAGAGAGGACAATACTCTGATTCTATCAGAGAAATGGCCATGTTCGATATGTAGAAAAGGAACTGGCATAAATTCCATAAAATGTACGCAATGCAGATCTTAGGTACACAAGAGATGTAGTGGGATAGCAGGCAAACTAACAGGTAGGGAAAACTACGTATGCAGTAGTAATTGCAGTGATAGACACATTTTTCCAATGCAGGTGGGTTCTATAGAAATGGTTGATAACTTCCAGTACCTAGGTGATCAGATTAGTATGGGAGGGAGGTGTTCCGAGGCCATAGTATCTAGAATAAGGACGGTTTGGAAGAAGTTTAGGGAGCTGCTTCCTCTGTTGACAAAGAAGGGTTTCTCCCTGCGTACGAAAGGCCGGTTATATGATGCCTATGGGCAGCAACTGCAGAGAATATGCAACGGCTGGAGAGAAATGAAGCAAGCATGCTCCGTTGGAGGTGCAATGTCAATGTGCGTGAACGACCAAGCATAGATGAGTTGAGAAAGAAACTGGGTATCAAGGTATAAGAGGGATAAGTTGTGGTGTGCAGGAAAGAAGGCTGAGATGGTATGGACATGTGATGTGCATGGAGGATGACCGCTGGGTAAAGAAGTGCCAAGAAATCCTGGTAGAAGGAAGAGACAGTAGAGGAAGACCACGGAAAACATGGGCGGAGGTGGTGAGAGCAGACCTCAGATCGCTGAAACTCACGGAGGAGATGACGAAGGACCGTGACAAGTGGAGAGACACTGTGCTGAATAGGACCCGTCCAACCCTTGCAAGCAGGGAAAAGCAGACATAAAATGATGATGATGATGATATATATATAATATATCATCATAATCATCATTTAACGTTTATTTTCCACGCTTGCATGGGTTAGACAGGTTGTCATGTTATGAGACAAGTCAGGTCAGGAGACCAGCATGCTCATATGAATCTGTATTTTGGCTTGGTTTCTATCGCTAGATGCCCTTCCTAACACCAAACACATTACAGTGTAGACTGGGGGCTTTTTGATTCTCTGACTCAAGCACACTAGTCATATTGGTCTGTCCTACCATTGGAACCAGTTCCTACCTATGATCAAAAACTGTAGCTCATTGTTGATGGACAAGGGGACCACCACCACCACCACTACTATCACCAGGTGGATATCTTTTATTACCACAAGGTATCAGCACTATTATTATTGTTGATATCAACTGTTGCTGTTGTTGTTAATTTCTTGCATCTCCTATATTGATTTCAGAGTTTGGAACATAAGAAACAAGACCATTTGAGTGAGCAAGAGAAACAGAATGAGATTATAGAGAATCTGAAGGTAAGACACATTTTTTGTATATAATAAACAGGAAAAATATGTGAATCTCTTCATTACACTACACTCTGGATAGGATGCTATTCTATTGTGGTTGATTTTTCTCTCTGCGGATTTGTTATTGCTATTGTTGATTAGCCCCCAGTTAGCTATAGTCAAACGGATCTATGAGGAAAGGCATTCAAGTCAAGACACCATCCCATCTTATTTTCAAAGACCATACATCTAGGACTGTATAATCCAGTATTTTATTCCTTTATTAAAGGTAGGGTATAACTTAAAGACAATTTTGCATGGTTGCTATTTCTAGCAGATTAAGTAACCATCGTGTATTGCCTACCATCAATATTCTGAGGTTAATTTAATCAAAACTTCACCTTGTTACCTTCAGACATCAACTATGTGTTTTGTCTAAAGAAAGAAATATATTTAATGGCATGTTTCTTGTTGCTGTTGTTATTGCTGCTAGTGTCCTTGTTATATTTCTTATTTGATTAGGGCTTATTCAATTGAGGGACATCCCTGAAAATATGAGATGCCTCCAAGCTTCCTTTTATTTGGTTTTCTAGTTTCTTCCCTGTGTACAAAAATAATTTGACTACTGAATTAGCCAATGGGAAAAAATATGTAGCTGAAAAAATTTGAGGTACTTACTCTCAGATCACAAATAAAAGGGTGGGGTGGAATAAGCGGGGGATCAGTATTTTTCTAGGTTGTGTCCCTTGATGTTTTTAAAAACAAGATTTAGTCGTTTAGTTTACATTTTGAGACCCACAACCCATCCTATTTATTTTATATGGGATTTCTTGTAATGTTTTTTTTTGTCATGTATAATGTTTTTTAATGTCTAAAAATAATTAATGGATGATTATTTGAGACCCGAGAGTTGTTAAAAAATGTCAAGAAAGAAATTTCAGGATATCAAGATAAAACAAATAATATACAGATAAATAAAAGCAAAGCCAGACAGATATGTTTCATGGTGAATATATTCTTAAGGTACAAGACACACTGAATATATTCTTAAGGTACAAGACACGCCTTTTTTTTTTCAAGTGCATGCTTAACAAATATTTAAAAGAGCCAAATAGAACAATATATAACTTGGCAAGTGAAATATGATAACCATAGAAAATATCTGAATGAAAATATAAGTAATACTGAAAGATAATACTGAAAGATAATACTGAAAGAACACACTTTTCACCTGAAGATCGCAGTGGTGTCAAATTTGTGAGAAAAAGAATTCAGTTTAAATAAACAATACATCAAGTATTGAGTACACCTTTCCTCTTTTATTGACAAACAATACTACATACATAAACACACACACATATAAGCTTGAAACTAATAAGACTTTGTATTTTTGCATCTCTGTGTTTAGTTTGTCTATTCTTGAACTATATATAAAAATATACATCATCATCATCATCATCACCGTTTTACGTCCATTGTTCCGCACTAGCATGGGTTAGACGGGTTGTCCTATTGTGGACAATGCCAGGTCAGATGACCATGTCTTGCTCATACAAAACTGATTTTGGCTTGATTTCTACAGCTAGATGCCCTTCTTAACACCAGCATCATTTACAGTGAGTACTGAATGTTTTTTTACCATGGCACCTACATACACACACACACAGACACACACATATATATATATATATATATATATCAAAAATATATGTTGAGTAAAAACTCACAATAGTCCCTTATAATCAAATTAGCTCAAGGAAAAAATGTTCAGAGCCTTATAACACAGTAAAGAGAGACAAATACAGATATATATATATGTGTGTGTGTGTTCATATACAAGGGACAGAAACAACCAGGGTGAAGAAATACTGACTAAAGATGTACAGTTCACAGAACTCAAATAAAATGAAAAATCAAGATATACAAACCTACTATGGCGGTTTGAATCCCCTGTGATATGAACACATATATATAAATATATATATTTATTAAAATAACAGATTAAAGTTTAAGCAAAGAATCGTTGCTTTCACCCTGTTTTCCTTCGGTTGCAATGTTTTTCAAAATATTTACTTCTGCGTTCACAGATTGATTTTTTTAGTTTCAGAAGATCCCTTTAAGGGTGAAAACAGCGTTTTTTTGCTTAAACTTTAATCTGTTATTTTAATAAATATTTGCTCTAGGGCTCTTACATATTTCATATATATTTATCCTTATCGAGCCCTCTTTGGATTTTAGTCTTCGAATTTATTATTATTACTATATATATATATATATATAGAGAGAGAGAGAGAGAGAGAGAGAGAGAAGAAGAAGAAGAAGAAGAAGAAGAAGAAGAAGAAGAAGAAGAAGAAGAAGAAGAAGAAGAAGAAGAAGAAGAAGAAGAAGAAGAAGAAGTCCCAACTGTGGTTGAAAGGAGTTTTGGCTTATGAGAGAAAACCTTTGATAGAGTACCCCGATCTGTCATCTGGTGGTCCCTAAGGAAGCTAAGTGTAGAGGAATGGCTTGTGAGGACAGTGCAAGCCATGTACAGAGGTTCTGTCAGTAAAGTGAGAGAATGAATGGAGTTTAGGGAAAAATTCCAGATACATGTAGAAGTTCATCAGGTTCTGTCCTCAGCCCACTCTTATTCATTATAGTTCTCCAAGCCTTAACAGGGGATTTTAAGACTGGCTGCCCATGGGAACTTATGTATACTAATAGCAGAATCAGTAGAGGAACTAGAGAAGAAATTCTGGCTGTGGAAACATCAGTTGGAATCAAGGGGACTGAGAGTGAATCTAGCAAAGACTAAAGAATTGATAAGTAGGAAAGTGGACAAGACTCTGATTCCATCAGGGAAATGACCATGCTCGATATATAGAAAAGGAGTTGGCATAAACTCTATAGAATGTACACAATGTAGATCTTGGGTACACAAGAGTTGTAGTGGGATAGCAGGCAAACCTAACAGGAAAAGAAAACTTCCTATGTAGTAGATGTTCAGGGAAAATTGATAGTAGAGGTGTCAGTGATAGCTTCTGATATCTAGGTGATCAAGGTGATCAAGGTAGCAAGGGAGGAGGATGCTCCGAGGCCATATTATTTAGAATAATTGTTTCTACTTTAGGCACAAGGCCAGCAATTACCCAGTGCATTACTGGTACTTTATTTTATCGACCCCGTAAGGATGAAAGGCAAAGTCAACCTCGGCGGGATTTGAACTCAGATCGTAAAGGGACGTAACTATGCTGGAAAGCATGGCGTCCGACCCTCTACCGATACTGCCAATCCACCGCCCTTTATTTAGAATAATGACAGAATGGAAGAAGTTTAGGGAGCTGCTTCGTCTGTTGACAATGACAGATTTCTCCCTATGAACAAAAGGTCGGTTGTATGATGCGTGTGAGATGTACAATGCTGCATGGTAGTGAGACATGGGCAGTAACTGCAGATGATATGCAATGGCTGGAGAGAAATGAAGCAAGTATGCTATGATGGATGTGCAGTGTCAATGTGTGGGAATGACCAAGCATGGACCAGTTGAGAGTGAAACTGTGTATAAGAGGAATAAATTGTAGCGTGCAGGAGAGAAGACTGCATTGGTATGGCCAAGTGATGTGCATAGAAGATGCCCACTGGGTGACGAAGTGTCAAGAAATCCCGGTGGAATTAAGACACAGTAGAGGAAGACCACAAAAAACATGGGTGGAGGGGGTGAGAGCAGGCCTCCAATTGCTGAAGTTCACAGAGGAGATGACAAAGGGCTGTGACGAATGGAGAGATGCTGTGCTGAAGCGGATTTGTCCCACCCTAGCAAACAAGGAAAAGCAGACATAAAATGATGATGATATATATATATTATGTGTGTGTGTGTGTATATATATTATATATATATATATATATATACACATATGTATGTATTATGTATGTATGTATGTATATATGTATATATGCATGTATGTATGAAATGTATGTAGGTATGTATGAATGTATGTATAAATGTGTGTGTACATGTGTGTATATATATATATACATATATGTATCGTTCTTTCACGAGATGCTAGCTGATGCTGCAACTTCGATTTTACTCCCATTATTGTTATATATATATATATATATATATATATATATATATATATATATATATATATTAGAAAGTGAAGTTTTTTACAAAATGAAAAAAAAACGAGGTGTCCTACACAAGTGAAAGTATAAGGAAAAAAGATGAAATCGAAAATTCAACTGGAGTCTTTTTTTTTTTAAATATATATTTATTTGGTTCCTTTACCAGTTTCGCAGTTCTGCTTTTCAAAAGTAGAATTGAGATGGGGGGTTTGTGGATTTTCTCACATCTGTGTCATACACAAGCATTGTCAACTGCTACAAAGGCAAAGGAAATGCTCTAGACATAGAAAACTATAGAGGGATCAAGTTGGTTGACCAGGTCATGAAGTTCGCAGAAAGGGCTATCACACAGCAGATTAGGGACTGAGTTAACCTAGATGAAATATAGTTAAGATTTGTGCCAAGTAAAAGTACCATGGTAGCTCTCTTCTTTGTGAGACAACTGCAGGAGAAATACCTAGCTAAAAGTAAACCCCTCTACTTAGCTTTTGCTGACATGGAGAAAGCCTTTGATCTATGATCCCCTGATCTATAGTCCTCTGATCTATGATCTGGTGGGTTCTTAGAAAGTTAGGAGTAGATGAGTGGCTTGTGAAGGCAAGCCATGTATAGAGGAAGAGTCAGCAAGGTTAGAATTAACAATGACTATAGTGAAGAATTTAGCGTGCAGGTAGGTGTCCATCAGGACTCTGTCCTTAGTCCTCTCCTGTTTATTATCCCCCTACAGGCTATAAGAGAAGAGTTTATGACTGGCTGCCCATGGAAACTTCTGTATGCAGATGATCCACCCCCTTATAGCTGAATCTATGGCAGAATTAGAAAAGAAATTCCACACCTGGAAACATGGCCTAGAATCAATAGGTCTTAAAGTTAACTTGTCAAAGATTAAAGTCCTAGTATCTAGAAAGGAAAACAGGGCCCAGATTCCCCCAGGAAAATAGCCTTGTACAGTGTGCAGAAAGAGAGTAGGTAGAAATTCCATTCTATGTTCCAAATGCAAGCTATGGGTGCACAAAAGAAGTAGTGGGATCACAAGCAGGCTATCAAAGAACATAGGTTTTATATGCAGCCAATGCACAGGTGCATTAAATAACAAGAGCCCACAGGATACTAGCTCCTTCAAATGCCCAGAGGTCTCCGTAGAAATAGTCGACAGTTTCTGTTACCAAGGTGACAAAATTAGCAATGGAGGAGGGTATTCCAAAAGTACAATAATCAGAGTAAAAACAGGATGGAGAAACTTCAGGGAGCTACTATTGCTGTTAGCTACAAAAGGTTTTCCCCTCAAAATGTAGGAATGCATGTATACGAACAGCAATGTTGCGTGGTAGTTAGACCTGGGCAGTATGCAGAGGACCTGCAAAGATTGGAAAGAAATTAAACCTGCATACTCTGATGGATGTGTAATAATAATATACACGAATGGCAAAACATAAATGAACTGAGAGAGAAACTAGGCATAAGAGAGATCAGATGCAGTGTGCAGGAGAGGAGATTGCATTGGTATGGCCATGTGATAAAATGATACAGGGTGATCAAATTTGATGGAAGCTATGGAGTAGGAAGACTCAGGAAGACTTGAATAAGATGATAAAAGCTGACCTTGCATAATTGCACCTCTCAAAGGTAATGACACAGGACCAAGATCTCTGGTGTAATACAGTAATACAGAAGCCCCGCCTTCCTATGAGCACAGGCTGAAGCACACATCTAGTTTGCACCCCACCCCCCTTCAATACACCTCCCATGTCCTAACACTCTGATCCCTCATACACAACCTATACATAACTCCCAATCCCCACACACCTCCCCCACCAATGACCTCAGTCCACACTGTAAAGTGGTCATTTTGGTACCATGACAAATGGCACCCAGCTCACACTGCAATGTGGTCGTGTAGGTGTCACAACAAAAAGCACCCAGCCCACATTGCAATGTGGTCGTGTAGGTGTCATGACAAAAAGCACCCAACACACACTGTAAATGTGGTTGGCATTAGAAAGGGCATCCAGCTGTATAAATCAAGCCAGAAACAGTTCTGTATGAACAAGATATGGTCATCTGACCTAATGTGCCTCAAATGAGACAACCCGTCTAACCCATGCTAGTGTAGAAAATAGACTTTAAACGATGATGATATATATATATACAATCATGACTGTTAATTTCCCTGATATAAGTGCAAACAAAGTGACTCCAAGCTAACGCTACCCATGAACTCAAGTAAATATTATCCATATACCTAAATTCAGCCCGAGCCACCAGATATATACAATGCTAGATATAAAATAAAAGCAATCATGCCCTTTTGAGCTATACCCCAAACACCACTAATTACTGGTATGGGGGTGTTGAATGGTATTAGGTGCAGTTGTCATAACACCTAGTTTCTATATAACTCTGTAGCAACAACTACATCATTACATAATTGTCATTGCACTCACACAAAATCAGAATAATCACCAAAAAATAAACTATGACCATATACCATCAACAAATGAGAACTGAATGTAAACTATATTATGCCCCCTTGACCCTTTTAATAAGAAAATACATTACTAACCAAGCTACAGACACAGTTACTGAAATAAACTATGTGTGTATATTTGTATGTATATATCTGTGTGTGTATGACATGGTTGTAGTTCCCAGACATAAATTTGGATTTATGTACACATATGTATCAGCTTATGTATTTCTATCTAATATAGTTTAAAATATCAGGGTATCCAACATGCCATTACTTTTATCTGATAAATGTAATATAAATGTATAAACAAATCAGTAAATCAACACATATAACAAACTAACAAAATAACATTTTGTTAAATATCTCCCTTTTCCTGCCTGCTTGTCCCACTATCTCCGCTCAACATACTGTGGCTGATTGGGTAGAAGGAACTTGCTGTGAGATTAAGTAAAGGGAAACTGATAAAGAAAAAAGTTAAGATATTATAATCTACTAAAAAACCCTTAGGTTTGTTCCACAGCATGGTTATTAACTAAAAACAGTGCAATCAGTAGGAGAGTAAAGCAAAAGAATTTGATGAAATATATATATAAAAGTAAAATACCACATAAATGCCAAATAAGTAAAAGAATGTTAACGGGAGAGGGGGGAATATAAAAAAGTTTCTTGATCTTCCATTACAGTCAGTTAATCGGTAATCTCAATTCTTATGTGTTGCTGTTGTTGTACAACCCTAGGCCAGCCCTGCATAAGCATAACACTAATCAAACATTTTTCTAGCTCTAACCATAGTCATTTTTTCTGACTCAGTATATAAAAAAACTACATTATTCAATTTGTCTTTTATATTTTCAAAAAGCTAAGATTTGATTTGAGGGAGATTTGGATGTTATAATTGGTAAGAAGGATACTCAATAAGGGATACATATGGGGTTCATGTCAATGAACATGTTTCCCTCTTTTCTCTCACATTGTTACTTATGTCTAATATATTGTTGTTACTGCTGCTGTTGTTGCTGCTGTTGTTGGTGGTGGTGTTTATCAACAGACTGCTCAGGTAAATTAGACATTTAAGCAAAGGCATTCCAGCAACTATTTTCTGGGCCCAGGGGGAAGCTTGGTTTTTGAAATATAAAAAAAGGTAGAGGCTTGCAACTGTAATATAATGAGCTGAATAACTTTAATGAACTGAAATTGTCCAATAAATTAGTAGATACACCATCATCATCATCGTTTAACATCCATCTTCCACACTATCATGGGTTGGACAGTTTTGCCCCACTTAAGGTGAGATTGGTCGGGAGTCCATGTCTCACTCATACAGAACATTTTCTGGCAGGTTTTCTGTGGCTGAATGCCCTTCCTAACACCAACCACATTTACAGTGTGGACTGGGAGCTTTTTTACCGTGTCTCCTACATGACCACTTTACAGTGGACGGAAGTGAGAGGATGGATTATGGGGTGTGGGTGGGGTGTATATTGGGTTAAGAGGTGCCTACTGACTGTAGGTTTAAGTTTGTATGCAAGGGAAGGTGGGTCTTCTGTATAACTGTATAGCGCCAAAGATTTCGATCAAGTGACATTGTCTTAGAGAGGTGTAAGTGAGCAAGGTCAGTTGTTATACAATTCATAAAAAACAATAGTCAAGAGAGATAACTCCAATAAGATCAGTTGGGGGAATTGCTTGGAAAGTACAAACAATGTAGGTAGGAGTGGATATAATATTTAAAGCTAGTTATTGAATCCTGGTCATCATGGAAAGATTATCAAAATTATGAGCATTTACTAAAGTTTAGTGAAGTTTATGAATGTTTAGGTATATGCTCTTCATGAGTCTTCATTGTTGATATTGTTTAGCTCAAGTCAAACCTGGTTGAATAGACTACCTATGATTATAGGTATTCTAGCTATGTCTATCCTTTATGGGTCTTCTGTATTACTGCGTGACGCCAGAAGTCTCAGTCCTGTGTCATCGCCTTTGAGAGGTCCAGTTGGGTAAGGTCAGCTTTTATCACCTCATCCCAGGTTCTTGGATCTCCCCACGCCATGGCTTCTGTATTTCTCTCGGTTTTTTTTAACACTACCATTTCCATATTTCAAAATTGATAACATGTGTGTCAGAAAGACCCCCTCAGCACATCATACTAGGCAAGTTTGGTCTGACAAAGAAACCTCCATGCCACCAGGTGATAAATGTGTGAAGTCAATATGTGGGCAGCTTTATAGTTGTTGTTGTAGTTTTAACTCTAGATCAACTCTATTCAATCAAGATGTATGATCAAAACCATTCCAGCAGTGACTATTCATTTTTAGGGTGATGTAGAACTATATTGTTTTATGTGTCCTTTGCTTATTTAAAACAGTAGTGTGTGTGATTTGAAGGAGATTTGACTGCTATTTTCAGTAACTCAGACAATCATGTAGAACTCATTCATTTGCTCATCAAAAGCGTTGTTGTTGTCAAGAGTAACATAACTTTTGTTGAGTTCCCAAAAAACTGCTCATGTTTGACACATAAAAATAAATCTCTGATAAATTTGGTTCTGTGCAAGCCCTTGTCCCTTAAATTGAAAAGGGGCTGAAGATGATTAAGGAAGTGGTCAGTCATTCCCAGCAGCTATTCCATTGTGTTTGAGGTTTTGGAAGAGAGGGCAATAGATCATTAGCTAGCAAGGTCACTTGATAGGATAGCAGTCAAATAATCAACAAGCTAGAAACACATATCCTATCAGGAGCTGTAAAACCCTTGCAAAAAAAATAACATTGTATACACAAAAACAGACTTCTTTGTTTCTGATGATGAAAGACAATGGTATGTAGTGAGACTCTGTGAGATCTAATCAACGCATGCCAATATGAGAAAATGTACATGGAATAATGTTGTTTTTTTATCAAACATCTGGAACACTCATCATTGAAAGCAATGGAGTTTCATTTCATTGATAAGGTGTCAAACTCCTGGATGAAGAGTTGATAATTTGTATTCCATATTTGTATTCTATACTGTGTTCATAGTAAAAAAAAATGGACTCTCAGGGAATCATTCTGCATTACATTCTTTAAAAGAGAGACCTGAAATTGGCAAAATGATTAGGAATTCAATCATTCAGCAGCCCTTTAATTGCATAAAGTAGTATGAAGCAACAACAATATTCATTATCATGCACAAGATATAATTTTAGCTTATATATTACTAAATATACGACGGGAGCCAGGCAACATAAAGGAGCTGTATGTGGTCATTCAACTTGCTAAAAATAGCATCCAAATTCCTTCAAATTACACCTTAAAAAAAGAATGACATGTTAGACAATGTTAGTACTAGATCTATAAAAAGATAAGATTGTCATAGCTGAAATGTCTTTGATCTAAGTTTGCCCAATCAAGGCTAACCAATAATAAACACTTAACACCATGATTAAACATATAGATTTCAAAAGAGCAGTTCTTCTCCAATGAAAACAATTCATTAAAGAGAGTGACAGGCATGGTCATGTACTTACAAAGCTGGCTTTGCAATCATATGTTTCTAGGTTCAACTCCATTATTCAGCACCTTGGACAAGTCTCTATTCTAGGGCTGTGAGTGAAATTCTATAGGTGGAAATCAAGCAGAACTCTATCAGATCTACTTTTCTTCCATAGGTCTCAGGTATCTTGCAAAATAATCTGAGATGATGGCCCTCCTCATTTGATTTAGCTATAAAAATACTAAGAATTTAGTATTTGATAGGAGTTGTCATAGCAACCTATCATTGCTCTACTATTAATCTCTCTCTCTCTCTCTCTCTCTCTCTCTCTCTCTCTCTCTCTCTCTCTCTCTCTCTCTCTCTCTCTCTCTCTATTTATTTATCTATCTATCTATCAACCTAATTATCTATCCATCCATCCATCCATCTATCTATTTATCTATTTATCTATCTATCTAATCTCTTTTACCATAGCCACTATACAGAGGAAAACTACCTCTCTTTCGTTTTTGAAAGAAGTTGGCGGTTTGATCATTACTATGGACTCGGCAGTCAACTGGATTTGTCCCATATGTGACAGCAGTTGTTCTGCATAGTTCCACAGGCTGGTTACGCCTGGGCAGTGTACAATTGTGTGCAAGACGGTTTCAATGTCCTGCTCGCATCTTGGACATGTCCTCTTGGAAAGATCCCTGTTGGGGAATCCGTGCAGAACAACTGCTCTCACGTATGAGACAAATCCAGTTGACTGCCGAGTCCATAGTAAAGGTCAAACCGCCAACTTCTTTCAAAAACGAAAGAGAGGCGGTTTTCCTCTGTATAGTGGCTATAGTAAAAGAGATTATATGGTGGACAAGATTGAGAGGACTGAGGACAGATGCCTTTCTCTCCGGACAACAACTCATTCCCTTCTTTAGGTACCACTTTAGAAGAAGAATCAGAGTGGGGAGAGAGGCACTGCACCCCAGTAAATTTACTGAAAGGTGGGTGAATGTAGCAAAAATGGTCCAAGTGATTGGGCCTTCTCTGTATATAAACCTGTAGGTTGAAGATGAGAGCAAAAGGAGGAATGGAGCACTTGCACAACACGCTCCTGGAGTTGAGGGTTGTTCTATCTGCGGGGTATTAAACAACCCATTTGTAACGCCTCCCCCTATTGGGGATTTCGATTGTTGAATTTGTTTGTCTAAAAATTTTTTTAGACGATTGTATGTAAAATCCCGGCATATGTCCTTGTATTGTTCCCTTTTCTTGTGCGCCCTTGTGGCAAATAAAGAAATCTATCTATCTATCCATCCATCCATCTATCTATCTATCTATCTATCTATCTATCTATCTATCTATCTATCCATCGTCCGAAGCAAAATACGTGCTCTGGGAAACGAGGGGACCAAAGCTGTTAGCTGGGCCCGCGTGACAGAAGCCAAAAGAGGGAGCAGATCCACTATCCGGTCTTTGCGAGACCAGGATGGACGGGTGATCCTTGAACCTAAGCAGATGTGCGAGGCTTTTCAAAAGCACTTTGCCGGATTGTTCGGAAGGGGCGGGGGGCCGGTTGGGGACGTGGACTTCGGTCCATACCTCGACGGCCTGCCGCGTCTCTCGGACAGGGAGGCGAAGTCCTACGAGGAGCCGATTTCAGCCGCTGAGATAGAGGACGTGCTGAGCCAATGCGGCAAACGCAAATCCCCGGGTCTCGATGGTCTTCCATACGAACTATATCTAGCTATGCCGGACTTGTTCCCCGATCTCCTCGAGGCGGTCTACTGCAACTGGCAACAGAACGGGAGAATTCCCTGTGCTGTGACCAAGAGCGTAGTCACGCTAGTGAGGAAGGACGAGAACAAGGGGGACGATATAAATAATTTCAGGCCCATAACTCTGCTAAATACAGAGTTACAGATTTTGGCCAAGGTGCTAGCAAAGAGGTTGGCGCTTGTCGTGGGCAACCTGGTGGGAGATGCGCAGACATGTGCTATCCACGATAGGTCCATCCACGATAACCTCCACCTCATGCGATACATCATAGAGAGGGTTGGGAACGAACCCGGCTTTGGTGGGGCCCTGATCAACTTGGATCAATCTAAGGCATTCGATAGGGTCGACCATGGTTACCTGGATGCGGTGCTAGCGGCGGCAGGCTTCGGACCCGTTTTCAGGGGCTGGATCAATGCCATGCACAGCAGCCGCATCTGCTCTAGGGTCAAGGTGAACGGCTACCTCTCGGAGCCGTTCGAAATCGCGCGGTCCATCTGACAGGGGTGCCCTCTCTCCTCCCTTCTGTATGTAATGACTCTAGAGCCACTGCTGCGGAAGTTGGAGTTGTTGCAGGGCATCCCGTTGGAACCGGGATTGCGGAAAGCGGTGTCAGCCTACGCTGATGACGTAACAGTAATGGTGTCGACGGCCTCGGAAATCGGGGCGATCGGCACCTTACTGGAGGAGTACGAAAGGTTTACAGGGGCTAAGCTGAACCGGGACAAGTCGATCGGTCTGCAACTCGGCACATGGAGGGGCAGATCGATGCCTTCCGATGGCGTCGTCGGGCGCTGGACGGAGGGCCCGGTGAAGTTGCTCGGGGTCTGGTTCGGACCAGACCTCCAGGTGGAGAAGAACTGGGGTGAGGTGACGAACAGGGTGTTTGCACTGACCCAGAAGTGGGCTGAGTGCAAACTGTCCCTGAAAGGTCGGGCGGAGGTGGCGAACACTTATATAGCGTCCGTCATCTACTACCGCCTGACCGTTGTGCCTTGCCCAAGGGAAACGCTCGCCAAAATGGAGCGCGCACTCTTCCAATTCCTTTGGAAGAAGCGGGCTCCTATGGTGAGGAGATCCATCTGCTGTCAACACCCTTCGAAAGGAGGGCTGGGGATGCCGTGGCTAATGATACGTAAACACGCATTAAGGCTACGGCACCTTCAGGTATTCCTCTCCGGTCAACCGGTGTGGGCCCCGTTTGTGAGGCGAGCCTTTCCCAGACTCGTCTCACTCACCGAGCTGCAATCCTGGGTCAAGCAAAGACCGAGAAAACTGGGCGCCTGGTACACCGAGTGTGCCCAGGCGCTCACGGCTCTCTGGCAGGCGGACCTGGCTGTCAGTGGAGAATCCACCTCGTCATTCTATAGAGGGCTGCTGGTTAGCAGGTGCGACAACGCCCTCGGAGAAGCCCTAGGCATGGAGGAAGACGAACTGGCCAACCTGTTCGGTAGGACATTCAGCCCGGGACCCATGGACAACTTCCAGAGATCCCTGGCCTGGCTATGCTACAGAAGGGCTCTGCCCGTTCGAGAAAGGCTCTACAGACACGGGCGCCCGGGTAGGGACCCATCGAAAAAGATCTGTCCCAGATGCGTGTGCGACGAGGAAACCGTTGCACACGCATTGGTACACTGCTCGGGCATTGCCGATCTGTGGGGCTATGTTGAACAACTGCTGTCAAGGGTGGGACCGATCCGGTTGACCACCGAGTTTATTGTAACGATCAAGCCGCCTCCCCTCTTCAAAAACGAAGGAGAGGCGGTGTTTCTGTGCGTAATAGCCATGGCGAAAGAGGTTGTATGGTGGACGCGTCTGAAAGGACTAAGGTCAGACACCTTTCTCTCTGGCCAACAACTGGTCCGTTTCTTCCGATATCATTTCGGAAGAAGGATCAGGATGGAGAGAGAGGTGCTGCACCCCAGCCGTTTCTATGAAAGATGGGTGAAAGTGGCGAGAATGGCCCGTGTGAATGGGCCTTCACTCTACATCAGACTATAGGTGAGGAAGATGAAAGACCAAGGGAGCACCCCTTCTCTGTGCTCCTGAGGAGAAGGGTTGCACACTTTTTTCGGGGGTGTGTGCGACCCCCCCCCCCCCCCCCCCCCAAGGCGCCTCCTCTCTATTGAGGACTTTGTTATAAATTTTATTTTTGTTATATTTTATTTTATTTTTATATATTGTTATTGCCTCCTCCTTATTGAGGACGCCTTGTTTTGTAAACTCCCCCATTGTACTTGTCCCACTTTTGATGCCCTGGTGGCAAATAAAAGAAACATATCTATCTATCCATCCATCCATCTATCTATCTATCTATCTATCCATCCATCCATCTATCTATCTATCTATCTATATATCTATCCATCCATCCATCCATCTATCTATCTATCTATCTATCTATCCATCCATCCATCTATCTACCTATCTATCTATCTTAATAGAGTGAGACACGCTTCACATCGGCTCCGCTATTCTATCGGAATTTACCCTTACTATAGTAAGTACCAGTGAATTTTTTCAGTGCAACACATTTGGAACACTTACCCCTGTTATTTAGGGAAACATTTTTACATTTACCCCCTTTTTAGGGGGTAAAATAAATAACTATTTTTCTGTAAAACTTCTTTCTTGGCAGCATGGCGGAAAAGATGGCAGACATGTCTGCCATTAGCTCTGCCACGCCCCCCCCCCCCCCCCCCCCAAGTCTGAAGAACAAAAAATGGATACAACAAAACTAGACAACGAAACAAACAAGGAAAATGAAAAAACGAATGTTACGGAAAATGAGCAAACGGAAAACAAACAAACAGAAAATAAGAATACAAAAAACAACAAGGCAACTTTCGCCCAGACAACAAAAAATCTATAATATATACACCTATAGACTTAACTGCCGCCAGAGAGAAACTGGCAGAAGCAAAAAAACACATAGTCTTGGGGGAGAACGGAATGTTTTCCATTAATTCCCCCCCAGAATTCAAGAAAACGAGAATAGAAAACACTGTTCTGTTTAGAACAATCTTAAACCAAACGAGAAAGCCAGCACAGCCCAGCCAAATGGAGATAGAGTTGGTCCTAAAAGACTATATGAAGAATATTCTCTTCATACGAAAGGACCGACTCTATGGCAGCATTTCGGTCTTAACAAAAGACAAGGAAACAGCGCAGAGGCTTTCCCTAAGCCCACTCTCATCAACAGCATACAGCTTCTATCCCTCCTACATGGGTAGAAGAACACAGAGAGTCAAAATACAGACAATGCTGCCCACAATGGACTTCTGGTGGGCTATTGCTGGCTTCATAGACATGGGCGAGGACACAGTGCTGTCAATGGGGAAGGCATCTGGAGATGCGTTCCTGGGAATGGGCCTCGACCTACTAGTCCAAATGAGGCCCGAAAGAATAGCACAAATCCCGGATCGCATCTGGCTGGATGACCTCACCCCAATATATATAATTGTAGAGGGGAGAAGACCAGCATGCTATTCATGCACGGAAAGGGGACACGTTAAGGCTAACTGCCCGAATCGTATCCCCCAAAAAGGACTATTGCCCACACCCACCACAAACAGTACACCAACACCACCCACCTCCAAAAATACACTAATACCACACACAGCAAACAAAATACAGACACCACCAACCACAAGCACAACACAAACATCACCACCACCAGCACCAAACACAAGCACGACACAAAAATCACCACCACCATCACCAACCACAAGCACGACACAAACATCACCACCACCACCACAAAACGCATTCCAAACAAATAATAAAAAAAAACAGCAACAAATCTACCCCACCCGTAAAAAAAACAACCAGACACCACGTCCTTCCCACCTAGCGCTGAAGAGTTTCCCCCAACTTCTGAAGAAGAAGGAGGAGAAGCCTTCAGACAAGTTAAAAGAAAAAAACGAAAGCACACACCCAGCACACCACAAATAACCCACACACAAACACCAACTCCAATCAAAAACACCCCACCCTCGACAAACAAAAATAAATCTGCGCCTCCCCTCTCCGAAACATTGACAGTATCACAAAAAAAGACTTTGCAATACACATATATAAATAAAGAAAATAAAAAACTGTTTAAATTAATAAACAATAGCCCTTTGGTGCAGACCGAAGGGCCAAACTTTATCTCAACAGAGAACTTCACCCATTTAAAAATGATAAAGGTCCCTCTGGACCTTTATCGTTCCTTAAAAGAACAATTTAAACAGGACGTGAGCCCCCCCCCCCCCCCCCCCCTGTTTAAAACCGTTAAATCGCGTCCTCTTGAAAGATTTCCCCATAACCTCCCCTCTCCCTGACACAACTCCAAATACCCCAACCCCACCACACTCGGATACCCCCACACCACCACAAAACATCCCTCCACCCAACACACCCGACGCCATGGAAATTACACAACCCAGAGAGGTAGGTGCTTTTCTTTCTTCACTTTCAACACCAAAATAGATCAATTGAGAGTTGGCTATTTGAATGCGCGTGGCCTGGGCTCAGCTTGGAAGCAAGCAAAGCTTCTAAGTGACCTCAGGTCACGAAGTATAGATGTGATGGTTGTTTGCGAGAATCGGATCAGCAGCGTGCGACAGCTGGCTCCCGCCTTCGATGACTTTGAGATGCACGCATCTCTCTGTCAACCCGGAGGCGGGGGTGGGGTTGCCGTACTGCTGGATAAACGTCTGGCTCTCGACGTACAGATTGTTCACTCGGACCCGGAGAGGGGGGGTCGATTACTGGTGCTGGACGTCGGAGGCGATGAAGGCGGGGCTTTCAGACTGGTCGGTCTTTATGCCCCCTTCGGGGCTGAAAGAGCCGACTTCTTCCAGCGTCTGGAGACTTTTCTAGGAACGTCGCGTTCCCTGCTTTTAGTGGGGGACTGGAATGGAATCCTAGATGCACGTTGGGACTATGCAGGGGCATGTCCCGATAGAGGGGGGTGTAGCAGCCTCAAGGGGTTACTCGATCGATTCGACCTGGTCGATAGATTTCGACTAGATTTTCCAACTGTGCCAACCTGGACCTGGGAAAACTGCAGTGGTCAATCTAGATCGTACCTAGTTGTCCAGAATTGCTCATGGTTGGCTATTCAGATCACAAATTAGTGACCTGCGTGGTCAACCTTGATAGAACGCATAGACAGGGTCCCGGTTACTGGAAGATGAACTTGTCCTTGCCGGCAAAGGAAGCTTACAGGAACCGGATTAGTAGCTTAGTTAACATGCGGTTGACGGGAGCGATCGTCAACAGCAGGTGGTGGGTATCTCTAAAGAGAGAGATTAGAGTAAGTTCGATAGGTTACAGTAAGGAACTAGCGGCGAATAGAAATAGGAGGGAAAGGGAGTTAACAGATAAACTAGAAGAGGCGATTAGGAGCGGAGACGTGGCCAGAGTGTTAGCGTCGAGAACGGCGTTGAGCCAGTTCTTTGACGCGAAGCAGGAAGGCTGCGTTGTCCGAAGTAAAATACGTGCTTTAGGAAACGAGGGGACCAAAGCTGTTAGCTGGGCCCGCGTGACAGAAGCCAAGAGTGGGATTAAATCCACCATTCGGTCTTTGCGAGACCAGGATGGACGGGTGATCCTTGAACCTGAGCGGATGTGCGAGGCTTTTCAAAGGAACTTTGCTCGACTGTTCGGAGGGGGCGGGGGGCCGGACGGGGATGTAGACTTCGGTCCATACCTCGACGGTCTACCGCGTCTTTCGAGCGGCGAAACGGAGTGCTGCGAAGGGCCAATCACAGCCACTGAAATCGGGGAAGCGCTCAGCCAATGCAGCAGACGCAAATCTCCGGGTCTCGATGGTCTACCATACGAACTTTATTTAGCTATGCCGGTCTTGTTCTCCAAACTCCTCGAGGCTGTCTATTGCAACTGGCAACAGAACGGGAGAATTCCCTGTTCTGTGACCAAGGGCGTAGTCACGCTAGTGAGGAAGGACGAGAGCAAGGGGGACGACTTAAGTAACTTTAGGCCCATAACTCTGCTGAATGCAGAGTTACAGATTTTGGCCAAGGTGTTGGCGAAGAGGTTGGCGCTTGTGGTGGGTGGTTTGGTGGGAGACGCGCAGACATGCGCTATCCCGTCCAGGTCCATTCACGACAACCTCCACCTCATGCGATACATCGTAGAGAGGGTTGGGAACGAACCCGGCTTTGGTGGGGCCCTGATCAACTTGGATCAATCTAAGGCGTTCGATAGGGTCGACCATGGTTACCTGGATGCGGTGCTAGCGGCGGCGGGCTTCGGACCCATTTTCAGGGGCTGGATTTCTGCCATGCACAGTGGCAACGTCTGCTCTAGGATTAAAGTAAACGGCTACCTCTCGGAGCTGTTTCAAATCACCCAGTCCATCAGGCAGGGGTTCCCCCTCTCCTCCCTTCTGTACGTATTGACTCTCGAGCCACTGCTGCGGAAGTTGGAGTTGCTGCGGGGCATACCCCTGGAACCGGGATTGCACAAAGCGGTCTCGGCCTATGCCGACGACGTAACAGTAATGGTGGCGGACGCCTCGGAAATCGGGGCGATCGCCACCCTACTGGAGGAATACGGAAGGCTGACGGGGGCTAGGCTGAACCGGGACAAGTCAGTCGGCTTGCAACTCGGAACGTGGAGGGGCAAACCGATGCCGTTAGACGGTGTCGTCGGGCGGTGGACGGAGGGCCCGGTTAAGCTGCTCGGGGTCTGGTTCGGACCGGACCTCCAGGTGGAGAAGAATTGGGGCGAGGTGACGAGCAGGGTGTTTGCGCTGACCCAGAAGTGAGCCAAGTGCAAACTATCACTGAAAAGTCGGGCGGAGGTGATGAACGCTTACATAGCATCCGTCATCTACTACCGCCTAACCGTCGTGCCTTGCCCCAAGGAAACGCTCACCATCAAGGAGCGCATGCTCTTCCAGTTCTTCTGGAAGAAGCGGCCTCCCATGGTGAGGAGATCCATCTGCTGCCAGCACCCTTCGAAACGAGGGCTGGGTATGCCGTGGCTGTTGATGCGTAGGCACGCATTGAGGCTACGGCATCTACAGGTATTCCTCACCGGTCAGCCGGTGTGGGCCCTGTTTGTGAGGCGAGCCTTCCCACAGCTCGTCTCGCTCACTGAGCTGCAATCCTGGGTGAAGCAAAGACCGAGAAAACTGGGCAACTGGCACACCGAGTGTGCCCAGGCGCTCACGGCTCTCTGGCAAGTGGACCCGACTGTCAGTGGAGAATCCACCTCGACATTCTATTGAGGGCTGGTGGCTAGCAGGAGCGACGACACCCTTGGAGAGTCGCTAGGCATGGAGGAGGACGAACTGGCCAGCCTGTTCGGTAGGACTTTCGGCTCGGGACCCATGGACAACTTCCAGAGGTCCCTAGCCTGGCAGTGCTACCGGGGGGCTACCCGTCGAGAAAAGCTCTACAGACACGGGCGCCCGGGCAGGGATCCCGCGAAAAAGATCTGTCCCAGATGCATGCGCGACGAGGAAACCGTTGCGCATGCACTGGTACACTGCCCGGGCGTTGCCGATCTGTAGGGCTACGTCGAACGACTGCTGTCGCGTGTGGCGCCGATTCGATTGACCGCCGAGTCTGTGGTGAACATCAAGCCGCCTCCTCCCTTCAGAAATGAAGCAGAGGCGGTCTTTCTGTGCGTAATAGCCATGATGAAAGAGGTTGTGTGGTGGACGCGCCTGAAAGGTCTGAGGTCGGGTGACTTTCTCTCCGGCCAACACCTGGTTTACTTCTTCCGATACCACTTCGGAAGAAGGATCAGGATGGAGAGAGAAGTGCTTGGCCCCAGACAGTTTTATGAAAGGTGAGTGAAAGAAGCGAGAATGGCTCGTGTAAATGGGCCTTCTCTCTACATTGTTCTGTAGGTGAAGAAGTGAAGAGGAAAGGGGGAGCACCTCCTCTCTGGGCTTCCTCTGCGAAAAGGGTTGCACACTTTTCGGGGGTATGTGCAATCCCCAACACACCCCCTCCCTTTTGAGGACTTTTTATTATTATATTATTCTTATTGTTATGCCTTTTTCTTTACTCGCATTTATGTAAACTCCCCCCTGTGTATTTGTCCCTTTCTCTTGTGCCCTAGTGGCAAATAAAGAAATATATCTATCTATCTATCCCTCCATCCATCCATCTATCTATCTATCCAGCCATCCAAGATGGTCTACCCTATGAGTTTTACATAGGTATGCAAGACTTGTTCTCTGGCATCCTCGAAGTGGTCAACTGCAACTGGCAGCAGAACGGGAGGATTCCCAGTTCTGTAGGCAGAGGCATAGTAACGCTGATCAGGAAAGATGAGAACAAGGGGGATGCACAAACGTGTGCAATCCCAACCAGGTCTATACGCAACAACCTCCACCTCATGCGATACATCATAGAGAGGGTAGGGTGTAAACCTGGCCTCGTTGGGGCTCTGATCAATTTAGATCAGTCTAAGGCATTTGATAGGATCGACCATCAATACTTAGAAGCAGTTCTCAAGGCAGCTGGCTTCGGTCCCATCTTCAGAGGCTGGATCGCTGCCATGCACACCAGCATCTGCTCGGCAGTCAAGGTGAATGGCTACCTATCGGAGCCATTCCAAATCATGCGTTCCATCCGTCAGGGGTGCCCTCTCTCTTCCATTCTGTATGTACTGACTCTCGAACCATTACTGCGGAAGTTGGAGCTGTTGCAGGGTATCCTGATGGAACCAGGACTGCGGAAAGCAGCGTCGACCTATGCCGACGACATAACCATAATGGTGTCGAAAACCTCGGACATCGGGGTGATCGGCAACCTATTACAGGAATACAAAACATTGACAGGAGCAAGATTAAACCCAAACAAGTCTGTCAGTTTACAGCTCGGCACATGGAGAAGCAAACCCATGTCTTCTGACAGTGTCGTTGGACACTGGACGGAAGGACCAGTGAAATTGCTCAGGGTCTGGTTTGGTCCAGACCTCCAGGTGGACAAGAACTGGAATGAGGTCACGGCGAAGGTGTTTGCACTCAGCCAGAAGTGGGCTGAGTGCAAACTCTCCTTGAAAGGTTGAGTGGAGGTGGCGAACACTTACATAGCATCCGTCATCTACTACCGCTTGACAGTTATGCCTTGTCCCCGCGAATACCTCACCAAAATGGAACGCCTACTCTTCAAGTTCCTCTGGAAGAAACAGGCTCCATTGGTGAGGAGATCCATATGCTGTCAAAACCCTTCTAGCGGAGAGCTGGGCATGCCTTGATGATGCACAAACACACACTGAGGCTACGCCATCTCCAGATATTCCTGACCGGCGAACCGGTGTGGCTGTCGTTTGTGAGACGAGCTCTTCCACAACTCATCTTACTAACAGTCCTCTTACTGCAGTCCTGGGTCAAGCAAAGACCGAATATGGGCACCTGGCACCTCAAATGCCTTCAGGCACTCATAGCCCTCTACTAAGCGGAAACAGCAATCAGCGGAGACTCCACTTCGACATTCTATAGGGGATTAGTGGAGGATAAGTGTGACAATGTTCTCGGGGAAACTCTAGGCATCGAGGAAGATGAACTGACCAGTCTGTTCGTGAGGACTTTCCGTCTAGGGCCTATGGATAACTTCCAGAGGTCTCTGGCCTGGCAGTGCTACCGAGGAGCTCTACCAGTTCGAGACAAAATCTACAGGCACGGACGCCTTGGCAGAGATCCTGCTAAAAGGACCTTTTCGCCAACTCTTCTCCACCAACATTGTAAATCTACGAGTTGGAAGTGTGAATGTGTGTGGCATAGGGATGCCCTGGAAACAGGGATAACTTTTAAAGAACATTAGATCACACAGTATGGATGTGATAGCCATCAGTGAGTCCAGGATCCACAATAGGCAGCAACTAACCCCCATCTTCAATGACTTTGAGATCTACGCATCTCTCTGTCAGCCAGGAGGTTGAGGGGGAGTGACTGTTATGTTTCGAAAAAACCTGGACCTCGAAATACAGCAAATACACTTGGACTCGGAGGGTAGATTGGTGGTCCTAGACATGAACAGTGTTGGAGGTGGAGCCTTCAGACTGGTGGCCGTTTATACCCTGACTGGGACATCGCGGCCAGACTTCTTTAAACGACTAGAGTCTTTTCTGGGAATGTCTCGCTCCTTGCTTTTAATAGGGGACTAGTATGGTATCCTAGACGCACGTTAGGACTATGTAGGAACATATCTCAGTAGAGGGGAATGCAACAGCCTCAAAAATTAGGTATTGACTAGATTTCCCGACTGCACCACAGTGGACATGGAAAAATTGCAGTGGGACATCTAGATTGTATTTAGATAGATTCTTAATTAAAGAGAGAGAGACAGGAAAATGTTAAGCTGTCCACAAATGTATATGGTTGCCTATTCAGACCACAAACTAGTCACCTGCATAGTCAACCATGATAGAATGCATAAACAAGGACCCGGATACTGGAAGCTGAACAAATCGTTACCGACGCATAAAGCCAAGGTAGAGGAGGTGCTTAGGAGTGGCAATGCAGCTAGGGTGCTAGCAACGAGAATGGCACTAGACCAGTTCTTCGATGCGAAACACGAAGGCTGCATGGTCAGGAGTAGATCACGTGCTATAGGAAACGAGGGAGCAAAAGCTGTTAGCTGGGCCTGAGTGACAGAAGCGAAAAGTGGCAACAAGTCCATGATTCAGTCTTTGAAAAACGGACACGTGCTACCTGATTCCAGGCAGATGTGCACTGCCTTTCGGTATGGACTCCAAGTTCTGCGAAAGACCGATCACAGTCACTGAGATACGGGACGCTCTGGGCCGCTGCAGGAAATGCAAATCACCCAGTCTAAATGGTCTACCCTATGAATTTTACATAGGCATGCCGGACTTGTTCTCTGGCATCCTCGAAACCGTCTACTGCAACTGGCAGCAAAACGGGAGATTTCCCAGTTCTGTAGGCAGGGGCGTAGTAACACTGATCAGGAAAGACGAGAACAAGGGGGATGAGATAAGTAACTTCCGGCCCATAACTCTCCTAAACACAGAGTTAAAGATTTTGGCCAAGGTGTTAGCAACGAGGCTGGCGTTTGTCGTCGAGAACCTGGTGGGAAAAGCTCAAACATGTGCAATTTTGACCAGGTTCATACACGACAACCTTCACCTCATGCGATACATCATAGAGAGGGTGGGGTGTAAACCTGGCTTCGGTGGGACTCTGATCAATTTAGATCAGTCTAAGGCATTTGATAGGGTCAACCATCGATACTTGGAAGTAGTTCTCAAGGCGGCCAGTTTCAGACCCGTCTTTAGAGGCTGGATCACAGCCATGCATACCAACATCTGCTCAACAGTCAAGGTGAACGGCTACCTATCGGAGCCATTCCCAATCATGCATTCTATCCGACGGGAATGCCCTTTCTCCTCCATCCTATACGTATTGACTCTGGAGCCACTACTGGGGAAATTGGAGCTGTTGCAGTGCATCCCGTTGGAACCGGGACTGTGAAAAGTGACGTCGGCTTATGCCGATGACGTGACAGTAATGGTGTCGAAAACCTCGGAAATTGGGGTAATTGGCAACTTACTGCAGGAATACGAAAGGATTACAAGAGCAAAACTCAACCCGGAAAAATCTGTCAGTTTGCAACTCAGAACGTGAAGAGGCAAACCGATGGCATACGACAGCATCGTCGGACTCTGGACGGAAGGACCGGTGAAATTGCTCAGGGTCTGGTTCGGTCTGGACCTCGAGGTGGAGAAAAAATTGGGACGAGGTCACGGCGAAGGTATTTGCGCTCAACCAGAAGTGGGCAGAGTGCAAACTATTCTTGAAAGGTTGAGTGGAGGTGGCGAACACTTTCATAGCGTCCGTCATCTACTACCGCTTGACTGTCATGCCTTGTCCCCGTGAATACGTCACCAAGATGGAACGCATGCTCTTCCAATTCCTTTGGAAGAAGCAGGCTCCATTGGTGAGGAGATCCGTCTGCTGCCAGCACCCTTCCAACGGAGGGCTGGGAATGCCGTGGTTGATGATGCGCAAACACGCTCTGCGGCTACGGCATCTCCAGGTATTCCTCACCGGATAACCGGTGTGGGCCTCATTTGTGAGACAAGCCTTCCCACAACTTGTCTCGCTGACGGAGCTGCAGTCCTGGGTCAAGCGGATACCAAAGAAATGGGCGCCTGGCACATTGAATGCACTCAGGCGCTCACAGTCCTCTGTCAAGCGGGCACAGAAATTAGTGGAAACTCCACTTTACATTCTATAGTGGGATAGTACGACACAAGTGCAATGACGTGCTCGGAGAAACTCTGGGTGTTGAAGACGACAAGCTCATCAGTCTGTTCCGTAGGACTTTCCACCCGGGACCTATGGACAACTTCCAAAGGTCCCTGGCATGGCAGTGCTACCGAGGAGCTCTACCATGCGATAAGATCTACAGGCACGGGCGCCCCAGCAGAGATCCTTCTAAGAGGATGTGTCCAAGATGCGAGCGGGACATTAAAACCATCCTCCACGCATTTGTACACTGCCCGGGTGTAACAGACCAGTGGAACTACGCAGAACAACTGCTGACGCGTGTGGGACAAATCCAGTTGACTGCCGAGTACATAGTAAGGATCAAACCGCCACCTTCATTTAAAAATGAAAGAGAGCCGGTTTTCCTCTGTATAGTGACTATGGTGAAAGAGGTTATATGGTGGACAAGGTTGAGAGGACTGAGGGCAGATGCCTTTATCTCCCTTCTTTAGGTACCACTTTAGAAGGAGAATCAGAGTGGAGAGAGAGGTACTGCACCCCAGTAAATTTACTGAAAGGTGATTGGCCCTTCTCTGTATATGAACCTGTAAGTTGAAGAAGAGAGCAAAAGGAAGAAAGGAGCACTTGCATAACATGTTCCTGGAGTTGAGGGTTGTTCTATCTATGGGGTATAAAACAACCCATTTGTAACGCCTCCCCGCTATTGGGGATTTCGATTGTTGAATTTGTATGTTAACATTTTTTTACACGTCCCACCCTTGCAAGCAGGGAAGAGCAGACATAAAATGATGATGATGATGATGTATGTAAAATCCCCGGCATGTCTTTGTATTGTCCCCTTTTCTTGTGCGCCTTTGTGGCAAATAAAGAAATATATCTATCAATTTATCTATCTATCTATCCATCAATCCATCTATCCATCTATCTATCTATCAATCTTTCTTTCTTTTTTATTTCTTTCTTTCTTTCTTTCCCCTTCACTCTGTGTATGATAATAAAACAGAAATAGCTGTAAAGATGGCAACTTAGATATTTTGTAATCATCAAAGAATCCTAGTTAAGCTTTGTTCCATTTGTTTTTGCCTTAGAATGTTTTTTATTTCTATTTTAAAGTCATAGTGTCTACTAAAAATATTTTTCATTTCTTTTTCTTCTTAAGTCTGAAATTGGACACAAGGATGAATCATGGACTGAATTGAGAGGAAAATGCCACCATTTAGATCAGGTACATTTATGGCTTTTATTTGTTTTTTCATATATATATATATATATATACATATATATATATATATACATATATATATATATATATATATATATGTGTATATATATATATGTATATACATATATATATAATCATCATCATCATCATTTAACGTCCAGCTTCCACACTAGCATGGTTTGGACGGGTTTGTCCCACTTGAGGCAAGATCGGTAGGGTGACCATGTCTCGCGTGTATAGAACTGTTTCTGGCAGGTTTTCTATGGCTGGATGACCTTCCTGGTACGAACCACATTTACAGTGTGGACTGGGGGCCTTTTTACAGTATCTCTTATACAACAACTTTACAGTGTGGACTGGGTGCATTTTGTTGTGTCACCTACACAACCACTTTACGGTGTGGGTTAGATGTTCTGTGGTACCAACATAACTTTACAGAGAAAGGGTGGTGTGGACGGAAGTGGGAGGATGGAGTAGGGGATGTTGCTGTTGTTGTTGTTAACTTGACTGTTACTTTATTTTATTGACTACAAAAGGATGAAATTCCAAAATCAACATTGCCTTTCATCTCTCCAGGTTTGATAAAATAATGTGCTGGGGTCAATTTAATTGACTTCCCTCTCTCCTTCAAATTGCTGGCCTTGTGCCTATATAAGAAACAATTATTATTATTATTATTATTATTATTATTATTATTATTATTTCAAGTTTCACTTGAAGAGGAAAATCAGGGTGGAGAGGCAAGTGCTGCCTTCTAGCAAGTTTGTTGAAAGGTGGGTGAATGTAGCGAGAATGGTCCGAGTGAACGGGACCGCTCTGTAGTTTGAGAGATGGAAAAATTGAGAGAGGGTGCTTGCCCTAGTGGTCAGGGTGGCCGTGGTCTTTTGTGTGGTTTTCGCCATGAGTAACCCTATTGGGGAATTTTTCATTGTTTCAGTTTTCATTTTTATTGTTTATATATATATGTTTCTATGTCTTTTTTTCTTTTCTTATATAAATAATAAAAATATTTACACGCACAAAACCCACATCATACCGTCCTGTACCGTCCTGTGCCGTCTGTAATGTTTTTCTTGATGTCAGCCCTTGTGGCCAATAAAGAAATCATTATTATTATTATTATTATTATTATTATTATTATTATTATTATTCTTTGAGTCTCAGTCATTGATGTTATTTAACTGGAAAGTCTGTTGAAATGAATATCAAGCCACTACCTGCAGCCTCAGATATTCAGGACGTATCGGAGGGTTCTTGCTGTTCCCAGCAAGCATGCCTTTTGAAGTGTTCCAAAAAGCGGGGCGGGACCAATTTTCTTTAACCATCCTTGGAAACTTTTTGAGATAGTACCTAGTGCGCCTATGACAATCGGGACCACTTTGACCTCATGGCAGTTCCAAATCCTTTTTACCTCCCACTTTAAGTCCTGGTATCGGTTAATTTTCTCTTGCACTCTTGTGTCGAATGGACAGGCTACATCCACAATCAGGCACAATCTTTTTCCCTTGTCCAAAACCACCAGGTCAGGTCTATTGTGTTCCAGTTTCTTGTCCGTCTGTATCCTAAAATCCCACAGCACCTTCACCTGATCGTTTTCCATCACCAACTCTGGCTTATGCTCATACCACTTCTCAGAATGTGGTAAATTGTTTACTTTGCATAGGTGCCAGTGGATCACCCTGCCCATCACATCATGTCTCCAGCCTTTACAGTGAGTCTGGGCTAGGTGTTTACACTTGGATACAATGTGAGCCACAGTCTCCTCTCTCTCTCCACAGATCCTACACAGTGAGCTAGCCTCATCCTTATAAATATGGTGTTTCAGCCACTTCGTTTTGAGGGCCTGCTCTTGTGCAGCCATTAGCATTCCTTCTGTAGCCTTTTTAAGGTCTCCTCTTTTCAACCAGTTCCATGTCTGTGGATCTCTAAATTCAGTTTTCTCAAAGAAGGCACTATGAAGGGATTTTTCATGAAGGTTGCTCTTTCTCCTTGTTGTTATTTCCTCCTTGGACATACCCTGGTCTATTGTCCTCTCCTTCGGTACAATTCTGAGCATTGGCTCCCTACTATCAGTCACGTATTTGTGCAGGTTGTTTTTCTTCATCTGAACACAGTCCTCTATGCTGATAAGACGTCTTCCACCTTCAGATCTCCTTAAGTAGAGTCTATCGACATCACTCCTTTTGTGGAACATGTTGTAGATAGTTAATAGCTTCCTAGTCTTCCTATCCATTTCTTTTTGTTCAGCAACATTCCATCTCAGAATTCCCATACTGTACCTAATAATAGACACAGCTCGGGAATTTACTGCACTTATGGCATTCCTACTGTTCAGTTGTGACTTTAATACGCTCCTTACTCTCCTAATGTATTCAGATCTTATCAATTCCTACATTTGTTTGTTCTTGATGTCATCAGCCTCCAGAACACCTAAATATTTGTATCCCTCTTCAGTATAAATTTCCTTTATCATCTCACCTGTTGGTACCTGGATTCCGTTGCTTCTGCTCAATTTACCCCTCTTCATCACAAGGACTCCACACTTACTAATACCAAATTGCATACATATATCATTGCTGAAAATACGGAGTGTCAACAAGCACATCCAACTCCTTCTCACTCTTCCCGAAGAGCTTAAGATCGTCCATGAAGAGGAGGTGATTGATGGTAAGCTCTCCCTTTCCCAACTTGTATCCTGCTCTCACTTTTTGCAGTATAATGGTCAGGGGGATCAGGGCAAGGACAAACAACAGAGGGGATAAACTATCTCCCTGGAAGATACCTCTCTTGATCTTCACGCCTCCCAAGGATTCTCCACCCGATGTTAACTCTGTTTTCCAGAACTTCATACTTTTACTCAACAACTGTCTGATGTTATCTGCTACCCTGAAGATCTCTAGGCTTTTGGTTATCCAAGAATGAGGTACCATGTCGAATGCCTTTTTGTAGTCTACCCATCCCATGGCAAGACCAGTGTGTCTCCTCCTGCAATTACTCATCACCATTTTATCAATAAGTAACTGGTCCTTTGTACCACGGGACTTCTTTTGGCATCCTTTCTGTTCGTCCGATAACAAGTTGTTTATGTGGAGGTGATGGTAGATTTCCTCAGACACAATGCTTGTTAACAGTTCCCACATTACGGACAGACATGTGATAGGTCTATAGTTGGTAACATCATTACCCTTGGTTCGGTCTTTCATTACCAGAACTGTGTTACCTTTTGTCAACCACTCTGGTACCTCACCTGTCATCAAGCAGTCATTGAACATGGTTGTCAGTTTCGGGTGGAGGGATGTTATATTTTTAATCCAATACCCCTGCACACCATCCGAAAAGGAAAATCAGGGTAGAGAGGGAAGTGCTCTCTTCCCAGCATTTTGTTGAAAGATGGGTGAGAGAAGCAAGTATGGCCCGAATGAATGGGCCTACTCTGAGTATGTGTCTGTAAATTAAAGATGGAAAACTAGGAGAGGGCACTTGCCCTGGTGGTCAGGGTCACTGTGGCCTTTTAATGGGCTTTCTCCACAAATGTCCCTCGGAAGTCTCCCCCCTATTGGGGAATTTTTCATTGTTATTTTTTTTATTACATTCTCTGTTTTTTTTTACACACAGAAATGTCCATTTGTACCATCCTGTATTGTCCTGTACTGTCCTTAATGTCTACTTTATGTAAACCCTTGTGGTTAATAAAGAAAGCATTATTATTATTATTATTATTATTATTATTATTATTATTATTATTATTATTATTATTATTATTATGAGGGCGGTGGATTGGTAATATCGGTGGAGAGTCAGACACCATGCTTTGCAGCATTGAGTTACAGTCCTTTACAGTCTGATTTCAAATCCCACCGAGGTTAACTTTGCCTTTCATCCTTACGGGGTCGATAAAATAAAGCACCAGTAACGTACTGGGGTTGATTTAATCGACTTCCCCTCCCCCCAAATTACTGGCCTTATGCCTATACTAGAAATCATTATTATTATATTTATTGATCAAAAATAAAGAAATTACATTTTCTACACTTTACTTAACATTTTGTTGTTCCTTGTTGTATTTGGATTACTAGATATCAATCTGTTTCCTGCATCTTTCATATAATTCTTGTTGTGCCAAACAAACAAACCTACAGAATTAAGAAATTCATCTCTATACCCAATATTTTCAACCAACCATTCACTAAAGTTCCTATTACAATTGGGATGATAACTTTGCAGTGATTTCAGAGTCTGCATTCCGTATTTCAGGTCTTGGTATACATAAAATACCAGTTATGTACTGAGGTCAATATAATTGACTTTTCCATCCACAAAATTGCTGGCCTTGAGCCTAAATTAGAAACTATTAAATTGTCTGAACACAAAACTGAACGAAGATTTTGGCAAAAGTACTTTCTAAATAGTTGGTGTCTGTCATTGTTAGTGTAGTTAGAGATGTTCAGACTTGTGCAATCCCTGGTAGATCTATTCATGGGATACATTGCATAGCAGGTTGTGAGTAGCCATGATTTGGGCAGGACACTTGTCAACCTATATCAATCCAAAGCTTTTGACAATGTTGACCATCGCTACCTGAAATACATAGAGTATAGTTTTGACCAGACTTCCCTGTAAATTAAGAACTGGGAGGAATCATGAACAAGGTAGCCAGTCTCACTCAGAAATGGGTGGACAGAAACCTACCTTTGAAAGGTCAAGCTGAAGTGTCCAACACTTACATTGCCTCAGTGGTATACTACTACTTGACCATCATACTATACCCCCACCCCACCACACCACACAAAAAATAAAAAGAAACTTTCTGATAAGACTGGAACACATGTTCTTTCACTTTTTGTGGAAGAGATAAGTCCTGCTAGTCAAAAAAATCTCTCAATTACCAACACTCATTCCATGTTGGATGTTGAAAATTGGATAATGAAGTCCTAGATTCATGGGGGCTAAACTTAATTCAGTACCTGGTTTATCATCACCCGCTTTCCCTTGGGTATTGTGTAACTTTAACAAAGTTCTCTCTGTTTTAAGCAATCAGGCAAGGTATCCTATTGGAGGGTACCCTCCTCTTTCTCTCCCACCAGTCTCTGAGGCTCTGAAAAGGGTCATGGACACTGCACTTCTCTTCCTGACTGAACAGTAAAAAAAAAGCGATGCTTTATGTCTGAAAAGATTATAATCACGTGATAATCATAACTGTAACACATTTGATCACATGCCAACTCAATAAGAGCTGACTTGCATCTGAACAACATCAATAACAACAAACATCAATTACAACAACAATAACAATAACAAAAACAACAGCAACAATAACAACCAATTGTTCCAACAATATAGCAAATGTTCAATTTTACATAAACATATATTTTCTTTATCTTTCTTAAGCAAACTATTTATCATTGAATAAACTTCTTTTCTCTCTTAATTCCTGCTTTGTCTAGTCTATTATAGAAAATGACATAATCCATTTAGATTAAGATTTCTTATAATAACTTGATCTGCTCATTTCCCCTCCAATTATATCAGAATTATCTTATTACTCACTCTATGTCTTCACACATCTGTCATGAATTCAATTGCTGCATTATGTTTGTTCAAGCTTTTAGCATAGCAGTCTGGTAATTCTGTGTGTTCAACTTGAAAATATTTATGAGTAAGTTTTTACATAAGTTCTCTTAATGTCCGTGAAACATATACATACACACAAGGTCTGAACGCAAAAGAACCAAACTCCCACTGTCACTGCCTCCATCTCTCCAGCTCTCCCCATCTCTCACTATTATGAGCAAATGAGGGCCCATGTGCTGGCTGCCTTGCGGCCCCACCAGACAGAATAGAGAAGGTGTTTCCCCGGAGGATGGTGAGGAAGATGCGCTAGTTATTAGGCTTGCATTATGACCAAGGGCTTCCAGGTTTGATTCCATTGCATGACACTTTGGATAAGCATTTTCTACCATAACTTTGAATTGACCAATGAAACTCTTTGGCAATTTGCTAGTGAGTTAGGCAGAATTTACCTCAGAATGCAATGTCGGAACAGATACCACAAGGCATCTTGTCCAACACTCTAACAATTCTACCAATCTACCACCCTGGACATATTTTATTTATTGACCTTGGAAGCATGAAAGGTGAAGTTGATATCAGCTCACCTGGGACTAATTGACAACTACAGCACCTCTGTCAAGGAGACTACAAATATTTCTAATCTAATTCCTCCTATTTATCTTTAATCAATCCATTTATATTTTTTCAGGTAATTTCTATATGAACTTTCAGACAAATAATTTTGTTTTTACTATGTTAATTAGAGTTACATATGTGACAGTCATTATAAGAGCATCTGATACAATGCCTTGCAGTATTTGATCTGGTTCTCTTCACATTGAGTTCAATTCCTTCCAAAGTCAACTTTGCTTTACATCCATTTGGTACCTAACAGAGCAGTGGATTGATGGAATTGCTGTATATGATACTTTGCTGAATATGAGGTTTGTCCTAAAACTATGGGTACTGATTTTCTAATGTACAACATGGTAACGCAGCACCTCATTGATGTATATAGGTGTGTTGGTTATGACCTTGGTTGTATGAACATTCTTGCTTCAACATGATCGATTGAGTCAGTCATGAGTTATTGCTGTTTATGTACAGACATGCAGGAAAATATCGAACAACGGTACATGATCAAATTTTGTGTGAAAATCAACAAATCTGCCACTGAAATATTTAATTCTTCAACACAAGCTTATGGAAATGCCACTCTATCAAGAAGTAAGGTTTCAAAGAGGGCCAAGAAAATACTGAAGATGAACTTCATTCTGGAATGTCAATTTCAACAACAAATGAACAAAATGTGGTGTGAGCAATGATGGAAAAAGATCACCAATTAAGTGTTGGGATGATTGCAGAAAAAACAGGCTTGGATAGAAATGCAGTCCATAGAATTTTAACTGACCATTTGTATATGCCAAAAAATTATGTAAAACTAGTGCCTGTAGAGCAAAAAGCAAACAGGTCAGAAATTTATCAGAATTTATCAGAATTTACTAGAAAGACTCAACATTTCTTGGATAGAATAATAACAGGGGATGGATCATGGGTGTTCGAGTTTGAGCCAGAGACAAAATGGCAAAGTGAGGAGTGACATACGAAAAATTCTCCTTGTCCTAAGAAAGCATTTTTTTTAGCAACCGTGGTATTGTTCACAAAGAATTTTTCCTTCCAGGACAGACAGTTAATTGTACCTTCTACAAAAATGTCTTGGAACAACTTTGAAAACGAATCTAGTGAGTCCAAAAGGTCATTGCAGGAGATTGGGTACTGCACCACAGTAATGCGCTTTCTCACACAGAACTTTCAATTGGAGAATTTCTAGTGAAGAATATTCCCACTTTTCCACATCCCCCCTACACCCCAGATATAGCTCAATATGATATCAACCTCTTCCCTAAGTTGAAGTTGAAGGGAGTGTAGAAAACATACATTGTGGGACTGTAGAAAACATACAAAACATTGTAACCAATGAGGTCGAACTCTCACAGAAAAGCACTTCCGGTACTGCTACAATCAATGAAAAAAACGTTGGAACCACTGTGTGACTTCCCAAGGGTCATATTTTGAAGGAGACAACTTGTAATTTCATGTACATCTAATAAAACATAAATACCCTTTACTTTTGGGACAAACCTCATATGCTCCAGCTCTTTGTGTTCCAAGTTTAAATTCCACCCTCTATAACTGGCACCCTCTATAACTGGCAAAATGGAACCTTCTAAATCCAGCTAACAAACTCATCAAATGGAACATTGAATTGGTGAGAGCAACATCTTGACTGAATTGATTAAAAAAAAAAGCAGAGCTAACACTGAAATGGGATAAATGGCATGACAGAAAGAGGTGCTTTACATATCTGGTAGATGTTACTGAAGGTTGATGAACCCGCAAAGGCTCCTTTACATGGTCACTTAAAATGCTAGAAATAGTATCTAAATCTCCCTTAAACAACACTCGGACTTTATTTTTTTTAAATTACACCATATATAATACAGTCTTGGGTACACTATTCCTGTAAAAAATAGTTAGTCATTCCTTTAATCATAAGTCTGTTTAATCATGGGTTGGGAGCTAAACAACAACAGCAACAGAATAATAATGATTATATAAACAGAAGAGATTAAACTGAAAGACAACAAATTTTTTTTAAAGATTTTAAAACTTAGTTACTTCACTATTTCGGTTTTATTAACCATGTAATGAAACGAAAAGAATTTGAATGAAATGTTTAATATAAAACCATTAAAAGTCACAAAAATGTACATTAAAATTATTTTTGCATTCAAGGATACATTTATTTTCTTCAGTTTTCATTCATTTCATTCATTCTTTTTCAAATTTCAATAATAATGCTTCAAGTAAACTGCAATATTTTATTTTTAGCATGAGCAAAACATTCCTATAATTATTTCTACTTTTGGCACAAGGCCAGCAATTATCCAGAGTATTACTGGTACTTTATTTTATTGACCCCGTAAGGATGAAAGGCAAAGTTAACCTCGGATATATCTTGTATGTTTTTTTCTTTTTACTGTTTAGTTAAGAAGTGCCTTTATAACTAGTGGAATGGAGGAAAATAAGAAAGAAGGAGTCCAGCTTGGTCCAAATGCTTGTAATAGAGTAGACTCAACTAAAGGCCACCAAGGGTTAGGTGACAGCTTGGTTTTAAATGGATTAAATCTATGACTCAAGTAGGCCACACAGAGATTTGAACTCAAAGTACAAAGAGCCAAAATAAATACCACAAGGCATCACATCTGTTGCTCTAACAATTCCAATATGCCAACACCCTAGACTAGTACCTTATTTTATCAACTTCAGAAGGATGAAAGGCTTAGTTGACCTTGGTGGGATTTGAATTTAGAGAACAGAGAGCCAAAACAAATATTGCAAATCATTTTGTTTCATACTCTGATAACTCTGTACTGAAATTATATGTATCATGGATGTCTTTTTCTATCTTAGAGATCTCATTGTATTTCAGAAGATGTTTCAAGGAATGTTAGATGTGTTCTCAACATATATTTTCATTCTGAGTCGAGAACATCATCATTACTACTGCCACCATCAAGCTGTACTACTATCACTCCTAGCCAAACAATTATAAATTCAGTTTCTCAAATATATAGACAGATTTCAAATGTTTTTATTTGTAGTATCTTCCAAATTACAAAGAAATATTTTAATAGACTGTTTATCACAGTTAAGTCCAACACGAAATAAGGATAAACAACATGACATTTGAAAAAAATACATACACATATGTATGTCATCATCATACATACATACATACATACATACATACATACATAACATATTCCAGAGAAAGTTTAAAGTTAATAATATTAAATTACCCCATTGAAAGTTATTACAGTATATTTTTAAAATCATAATCATAAATAAACAAAAACAAAAGAAAGAAACTACGTTCTTCAGTAAGTTATGTGATATATTGCCTTCCAAAGTGAAGAAATAATTTAATGAAATGGAGTGAGATGACTTTGTTCAAGTTGAAATGGAGAATCATGCTAATAGAGTGGTGAAATTGTTGAATGCTTTACTAAAAGTTTACTGATTCAAATTCTACCTCATGTAATTCCTTGTCCTAGGAAAGATCAACTACTTTTTCTTATTTTGACAAATCATTGAATATCAGAATTTCTTAATTTTGCATCTGTATTTCCCTCCTTTACCTGTTCACCATCCTGATTTCCAGCTCCACATACAAATGATAAGATAAAAAGTAGTCTTATGAGTGGTGTAGATAGAGTTTGTGCTGCTGGGGCAACCCTTGATTTTGACCCTGCACCACTCCCCAAAAAAGAAATTATAACACAATACACATAAAAAAATAAGGTATTACCTAAGGCAGATTGGCTTCCCTTTCCTTAACTATGGTAGTGAATTATATAGAGTACAATTTATTGCTTAATATAAACACCTTTATATTGATTTAAAATTTATAATCAGGAACTGTCCTCTCTCACCAGGTTAACCCTTTAGCATTTACATTACTCTATATTTACTATTATATTTTCACGGTAAAGGTTTTGCCTCACATAATATCAAATCTATGAGATTTTGATATTATTTATTTTGAGAATACCTTAACATCAGTATGAGTGGCTAGTTACAGCCAGTTTGAACAGAAAGAGGTGAGAGAATTCTGGCCGGATACAGCCGCTTTAAATGCTAAAGGGTTAAATACAATGAATTGCTATCTTGGTCTGTCTTGTACTGTCCTTACACATTCTCTATATTTCAATACTATCCAATTCTTGATATTATACATCCACATAATTCTTGATTTTCCCCTTCCTCTTTTCCGATTTATTTTGCCTTCTATAAACAGTCTCAGTTCCCGTAAAATAATTTTATTATTAAGCATCCAAAATATTTTATTGTTATACCAAAGCTGGTCATGCTACCAATAAAGACGCTCACACAATAGAGTTTCACTACAATATTTATTATTAAAAAAAGAGAAAAGAACAAATGATAGAGTAACTGGAGTAAAATAACATTCAGTCTGCCAATTTTCCAGGCTTTGTATATTGGTCAACTGACTTCTATAGTATTCTCATCTTCTCCAAGGCATTTGAAGAATGTCTCCCAGGACCATGAAACATATGCATAAAAAGGTGCTTTTAATATAAAAGAAAAATAAACAACAAATTAGCTATGCCTAGAGATAAATCTATTAACAATGAAAATAATTTTGAAAGTTTAAGTGGGAGCCTAATGTAATCAGAGACTGTAATCAGACTGAAATCTTACGAAGTCTATTAGTTCTGTATCAGGATGACTGTGGTTATTTTAAGTTTGGATTTTTAATTATATATATGAAGGCTCATGGCTTAGTGGTTAGAGCATTGGGCTTACAATCGAAAGGTTGTGAGTTCAATTCTTGGACTGGGTGATGTGTTGTTTCCTGGAGTAAGACACTTTATTTCACATTGCTCCAGTTTACTCAGCTGTAGAAATGACATGATAGGACTGAGGTCCCTATCATTCCACTGCAAAGTGGTCGTGGAGGTGCCATGGCAAAAAAAGCACCCAGCACTCACTGTAAATGGGGTTGGTGTTAGGAAGGGCATCCAGCTGTAGAAATCAAGCCAGAATTAGTTCCCGTATGAGCAAGACATGGTCAGCCGACTGGACACTGCCCACAACAGGACAACCCATCTAACCCATGCTAGCGTGGAAGAACGGACGTAAAACGGTGATGATGATGATATATATATATATTATTTTTATATAAGTAAAATGTTAAAAACTTTAATAGAAATGTTTGTTTGTGGTGCATGTTGCATTTCTATGTAGGTGATGTGTTTTGTGATTGGTGCTGTTTTGTGAGATATTTGGTGTGCCTCTGGTAGTTTATTGTATTTTGATATAGTTTTGTAGGGTGTATGAGATACATGTTTACATGATTCTTATATAATCTTATTTTATTGCAGGAGTTGATAAAGACCAAAGAACAACTGTCACATTCAGTAACCAGCCAAAAAGAAGAACTCTTCAGTTGGAAGAATACTTGTGAACGACTTACCGGAGCCTTGAATCGAAAAGAAGATGAAATTCAAACTTTGACGGACCGATGCAGAGAGCTGGATGAAAAGGTAAACTCATATAATAATATTCTACAACCTTATAAACTGGTATTGTATTCTTTATTAAAGTTTCTAATTTTTTTGTCCTTACACAGAAATACATTCTTATGTATATATATATATATATATATATATATATATATATATATATATATATATGTATGTATGTATGTATGAACCCGACTCCACTATCAATCTGCTTTTCAGACTGGCGATGTGACAAAAAAATATATATATATGTATACATATATGTGTGTGTACATATATAAATATATATGTATTGGAGGTGTATGTATATCCTTTTCATCCTCATCATTTTACATGCTGGCATGAGTTGGTTGGGTTGTCATAATCTGAGACGAGATGGCTCGTAGCAAACTCATCTTGCTCATATGTTTCATATTTGGCATAGTTTCTATATGCCAAGATATACATATATTCAATGACCCCTTCAGTTCTGGCTGATCATGGGTTTTATTTATATATATATATAATTTTTGGGGTCTTGTCAAAGCTGTAATGAAATTGTTCAAATCACAGTAGCTGGTAGCTGTTCATGAGTTCTTATGTTAACAAAATAACAGAACTGGGAAACAGAACAATTTCTTCAGAATGGGACATCCCATCATCCACTCATGCTGTTCGTCCCACTTTGGTTTTGATTTTCAGTTCAAGCTTTAGCTTCTATCTTCCGAGAATGATAACATTCTTCTTCTTTTCAAAGCTTCTTGTTGCATAGTGTCATGAAAGTAAAGAGAAAACTGAGCTAACTGACACTTTTGCCATCATGTGGGTGAATAAAAACATGAAAAATGTTACTGGGTTATAATTTTTTTTAATGAATCAAAGCTTTATTCAAACAAAAAATTTAGGTTTACTAAAGTTTACTTTTTAAATGTAACTTTTGAAAAATAATTCAAAAAATTTCATATTAAATTTTAAAGCATTGGAATGAATAAATGGATGAAACTTTACATTTTTAATCACAAAAAATAAACTTTGATGGTGGCTCCATTTCGCTCCAAGTGTGAACTGGTCAAGAAGAAAATTCTGGGTAGTGGTCACATGAGTGAATCCGGGTCTTGAGTATCAAATAATCTTACAAAATAAACCAGAATCATCAATAAAACAAACGTGCAAATTGATAAATACCCATTTTTTGTCTAAATTTGTCCGAAAGCTTTAAGTCCTTTGAATATGCAAGTCTTTAATATTATATATGTTGGGGGATTGACAGTATCGGTAGAGCATCAGACAACATGCTTTGCAGCACATAGTTACAACCCTTTATATTCTGAGTTCAACTACTGCTGAGCTCAACTTTGCCTTTCATCATTACAAGGATCAATTAAATAAAGTACCAGTCAAGTATTGGGGACAATATAATCAACTTTGAGAACACAGAGTAGCGCCTTGTGTTTTCTATTACTTGCACAACCGAAACACTTAGGGGCGTCCCACTTAGGGGCGTCCCATTGGATGACTGACATACATATATACATTTGATCTCAACCACACAGGGAATTAAAACAGCAGCGCTTCAGGAGAGACTATGTTGAGAGTGTGCCTGCTGGCTTAATACAGTTGGAAAGCATCCAACAAAAAGGTTGCTTTTGTTTTCTCTTTTTTTTCATGTTCTCTTCTCCAGAGAGAAAAAAGTAACACCAGTACTTACTACAACAGGAAGGGAAGCAGAGACAATTTTGCTTTGCTCCCTTTAACTTCACTCCCACTCATTTGTTTTCTTCTTTCACATTCCCTGCTCAAGGGGAATAGAAAATGAAAGCAATTTATTCGCTGCTTTTTATTCTTTTCTCACTAAGCAAAAAGGAGCTTTCTCTACTTAAATAATTTCTACTTTATCTCTGTGCATTACTGGTACTTTATTTTATCAACTTCGTAAGGATGAAAGGCAAAGTTAACCTCGGCGGGATTTGAACTCTACTTAAATAATATCACTTGTTTACAATTTATCCTAAGAAATTAAGGAATTAAAAATCTCATTGAAGCATAGCTTGAATGAGATTTGTATGTAGTCCCCCCTTCCTGAAGTCAACTTTTACTTGTTTTTAAGTAAGGTACTTATTTTTTACTGATCATGGGATGCTGAACAGCCAGGCTGTAGCATATATTGTTTCTGTAGAACAGAAATAAACATCACCAGCTGCTCAGTGTCAATATGAAGATACACACAGAAACAAAGGCATACGCACGCACACACACACACACACACACACACACACACACACACACACACACACACACACACACACACACACACACATATATGATGGACTTTTACAGTTTTAGTCTACAAAATTTCATTCACAAGGCATTGCTACATTTTAATCTATGCTGCTGGAAAGAAAATAGAGTATCTCATATCTATATTGATTTATTTTATTAGAGTCAAAAGATTTGGGAGTGAGTGAGGAGGGAGCTGGGTGTGGCAGGTGTGATAGTGGTTATTGGTGAGGGAGGTGAAGGAGCTTTTTCACATGTGATGATATAATTGAGTGAATCATTACAAATATATTATTATGTATTCATTGACACCATGACACAAAGAAAGAGTAGGCATAGATGACTTTGGTTGGGATTTGAACTTGGAACTGGGAGAGACCAAAGCGAACTATCTCTTTTGAATGGTGACATAAGTTGTGCTTTACTTATTTTGGTTATTTGTTATCTCATTCTTGAGACCCAATATTCTGTGGTCTTACTCTACCTCTTCTTGCGAGGACTTCGAAGCTCGGCTTTTTCCACATACATACTCCTCAAGACAACAAGGGAGTCTGTGTGGTTCCTCGACCTACCAGAAATAGCAGCTGAATTTCTTTTAAATCTCATCCTACTGATAAAAAATGGAGACGTATATGAAAAAGAGAGGGTGGTTACTGCAGGAATACTTTTGATCATAGGCCTAACAAGAACCAATAGCAGTTATTGTCCACTTACACATATCCTTAGCATGTAGTATTCTCCCAAATACCTCCTTATTACCCAGCTTCTCTCTTTCTGTTTACCTCTATGCTACCTTTTGTGTTGGTTAATATTACACATCCAACAGTTGACACTTGATTTATTTCTCTCCAGCATTCACAAACCTTCCACAATTAGTGTAATAATACTTTTTACACATATTGCATACTGAGAGAAAAAGCTTTTGTTACTAACAGAGGCAACAGTTCTTTTAATGTTTTTCTACCCTTTCTTTACTATGGCAAACATGCTTTTGCTACAATCTGGTTCACATAGCTATCAGCTACATCTTCTGCATAATCGGATGAGCCAACAAAGGAGTCTGCACAACTGCTTGATTTAATAGAAATAGCAGCCAATTTTGCCACAAACCACTACCCACCATCTTAGAAAAGAATGCATTGGATAATATTGGTCCTACGCTCCATGTAATTAGGAAAAAAGACAGGATGTCTTTGATCATATGTCTATTTGATCAGAACTGAATCATCAGAGAAATTAATAAAGGAACTCTCTACATATTCATTTACTCTGATAGAAATAATAATGTTCGGAGAGTTTGAACAATCATTTGAATCATCCACAAAGACCATGACTTCAGCAGTGCTTCAATAAATTAACAGGCTACAATTAACCCTTTAGCATTCACATTATTATATATATACTATTATATTTTCATGGTAAAGGCTTTACCTCACATAATTATCTCACATAATATCGAATCTATGAGATTTTGAAAGTATTTATTTTGAGAACAATACCTTAACATCAGTTTGAGCGACCAGTTTCAACAGAAAGAGGTAAAGAATTCTGGCCGGTTTTGGCCAGTTTGAACACTAAAGGGTTAATTTAAGACTAACAAGAACCCTAGTGTCGTAATGAGATAGTGCAGATGTTACAATAAAATACATCTAGCCCACTCTGTAAGGTGGTAGTACTGGTGCCATGACAAAATCCACTCAGTCCACCCTGTAAGGTGGTAGCACTGGAGTCACGATAAACTGATTCCAATACATGCCATATAAACCAAACTAAAAACACGACACATAAGTAAAACATGGTCACTTGACCATTCTAGCCTTAATATATGATATTCTATCTAACCCATGCAAGCATGAAAAATAGATATTAAATGGTGATGAAAGCCTAGTTTCTCTAGTGTTAAACATGTTCACATAGGTGGTATCATAGCCAATGAGGGTTATCCGAGGCATGGTTATTGCTAGTTGAAAACTAAACTATATAGATAAATTTTCTCCCATACAGGATGTTGGTCCATTGAAGTTTACTTTACTAGACATTTTGCTAACTATTTTCAACAGATATTGTATCCCAGAATACATTAACCATTGTGTACTTCCTTTTTTGAAGATGGTAGGGTATGATTTCAAGAAAAGTTTCTGCTCAAAAAGATTTGCTAGAGGATATCAGCAGTCAATATCTATCATTGTGTATGTATTATAAGTACATTATAAAGACCTGATATATCACTGGCTAGAGAGGAGAACCGTACTATTTTTTAAAATGGCAGTTTCAGGCCCATGTCTCTTCCACCAACTCTTTTGTTTTTATGTTAATTTTGAAAATTTTATTTGTTTGTTAGTTTATTTTCGCAGAAACGTATTCCCCTATGTTTCAAATATAGGAATCCGAAAAATATATATTTTTTAAAATTAATATGGAAACAAAAAATGGATGTAGCGGTTTGAAAAATATGTGCTTTTTTTGTGAAATCATAATGTCCTCTTTCTGTGCGCGCGCGCTATACAGTTGTAAATTGTCTAATATACATATCAATGAAAACAGCTGTCCATATCCAGTGTATTTTGGGATGCTAAATATTACTGTAATATTTTTACGTATATAACAAGAGAACGCAGAGCATGTATTGATTTTAAAGTAATGACTCATGCATTGATAATTCACCACCTTTAGGGCACTCGACCATTTCAACTGCTTTTATAATGTCACGAAACGAATATTGAAAATAAGAATGTACAAAAATAATAATACATTTTAAAAAGTGGAATTAACTAGCTTTTTTGTCAGTCACCCAATCAGTCATCACTAAAAGTTCAAATAGCTTCTGCCTCCTTTTCGTTATTTATTTGTTGTCTGCTCCGTCCAAGCATGGCGTTGACAAGGGAAGGGGTTAGTATGATAATTACTATCCTACAACAACGACAAGAGAAGGAGTTTATATGACCTACAAGAAAACTTACTGTCATAAAAAGGAAGAACAGACTGAAGACGATAACACATTTCGTTTATCTTTTATCTGTTGTCCGCTCTATACAAACCTGGCGAAGGAATGTATCAGTACAGAAGGATAATGGCTATCACAACACCCAAGAGACATTTCAGTTAATGCTGTCCCATGACCTTCTAGCAATGAGTTCATGCGGATAAATCTAAACCACAAATTGCCGTATTTCTTTTAAAACGTATGTCAGTCACAACCCGGCAACCAAGTAAGATTAAAAGATGATATTGTGAATGCCGTACAAAAATAATCTTTTAAATTGAAATTAATGAAAATTTTAATTAAATAAGATTATTCTTTTTCTTTTTTCTGTACATCATCTCTTGATTAGAAAATAATTGCTTCCGGCTTTCAGTACATCACTCCTTAACCTCCAAATTCATGCCATAGGCACATTATTTCCCCTAACCTTTTTTTTGAAACTAAAGATTATTCGCAATTTTGCATCTGCTGGGGGAATTTATGATCCCTTATGTGAGTAAAAGACTATGGAATAAAATCACAATTTTGACTATAAAATGAAACTAAAAGGTATTTTCTCTGAAACCGAAAGTTTATGGAGATGACCATAGAGTTCTAGGAATGGTGGAGTGCTTCCACTCTATTGTGGATGTTCAGTGCGGCCCTCTGAACAAGATAAGAATTATGCTCTTATCCAGCAGATTACACGTAGGCAGCAACTGCATGACAGGACTTTTTGCTACATTTCAAATATTTGTGCCAATTTTTATATAAATTTAAACTACTTTACAAAATAGTAGTAGTAGTAGCAGCAGCAGCAGCAGCAGTAGTAGTAGTAGTAGTAGTAGTAGTAGTAGTAGTTTATATTATAAAAGGAAACATGTTTCTGTCTCTCTGCCTGTCCGTCGCACTTCCTATGTATATATGTGTTTGGATTCTGTATGTGTAGAAAAAATTCAACATATAGTCTATGCAACTTCGTAAAAGGACAAAGAAACGTGCGTGTATGTTTCTCTATGTCCTTCAACATATAAATAACGTAACAGACTTCAAAAGACTTTCTCGGAAAAAAACTTGTGTCTAATGAATTTTGATTGAAAACGCAGCAATGTCAAGTCCAAGTCTGTCATCATAAAAGCGTCAACTGTCTTCGATAGTATGAATAATTCTAATATATGCCCCTCATCTAAATTTAGAATGTTAATGTGGCGCTTTCATACAAAGCTTTAGACTATTAACGGACATAATTTAATTTTACATTCATTAATATCGATAATAATATATTTGTTTTCATATTTTACAAATAAATCATTCGGACTTTACATATACAGATATACCAGGTACCATCATTCAGTTTCAGTTTCATTTTGTTGCCGGTTATATTCATATTCTTCTGTTAAAATGAGTGATTACTAAAATACCTATGGGGGTAGGGAGGCATCAGCGACCGTCGTAGCAATTTATTTGTGCCTTCTGCTAGGCTTTCTAGTTTTATCCCTTCGATAACGAAAATTATATTTTTAACAAAAAGTATTCATCTTGCTGTGGCAAAGTTCATCAAATTTTCTCAACTTTAGAGACATCAGGTTCTCATGAGAACGGTATTTAATGTCGCTGTGTAAAAACAATGTACTCAGTAAAAATGGTTGTTAGGAAGAGCATCCAGCAATAGAAACCGTGCTAAATATGTAAATTAAGAAAAGGTCGCTCCAATACATACCAGTATGGAAAGTGGATGTAAAATGAGGGTGGTTAGAATTAAATACCTGTATGTATAACTTTTCAATTCCAATTACTTGAGCCAGCCTACTTTGATATGCAACATTTGGGGTTTGGTGTATATTATAAATTTTTTTGTGTATGAGAGGCCCCACAAATCTGAAGTGCCCCGGAGTCCCGAAGATCTAAATCCGGACCTGCCTATGATCCAAGGGCAAACATTTTCGATCACCACTGGCGTAACAGACTTGTTTGTTGCGATGGTTTACAAGATTTTTCGGCTAGTCGAAAAATTCCAGTGTTTTTAATGTACCGGCATATGTATTTTTTTTTGCAGTAAAGTGAATTGCGCATATCCATCCTGATATATTGGATATACTATGCTTGAAAGCAAGAGGGAAAGGTCATAGGTGAAATGATGTACCTTATTTGATGTACCTTATTCGATATATATATATATATATATATATATATATATATATATATATATATATATATATATATATATATATATATATATATATATATATATATATATATAGGTTAACACAAATCAATATATTTGATAAACACAAATATCCTCATATTTATGTTTGTATTGTAAATGACCAAGTTAGCTAGATAGAAATATACTAATAATAATATTACAGTTTGCCTATCATGACTTAAGATAATACATCATAAATCAACAAAAACAAATTGTATTTTCACTGCTCCTTCGTTGAGCTGATTTTAGCCCCATACAAACGGCTGTTATTTCTAGTAGCACGAGTATGAGGCTAGCTAGACACTGGATAACCTCGTGCGCTAAACAGTCTTCCTAAATATTTTGAAGTGGAACATACCAATTTTTATAGTGCTTGCTGAGGAGATCAAAATGCGGTATTTTCTTCCACTTTTTCATTATTCGAAACATATTTGGATTTTAAGGTTTAAACCTGTCTACGGAACAGGTTTGATTTTGAAATTTAAATTTGTCCAAGCACTACGGCCATTGCCAATACAATTTGTTTTTGTTGATTTATGATGTATTATCTTAAGTCATGATAGGCAAACTGTAATATTATTATTAGTATATTTCTATCTAGCTAACTTGGTCATTTACAATACAAACATAAATATGAGGATATTTGTGTTTATCAAATATATTGATTTGTGTTAACCTATATTACACGGCTCAGAAATAATCTTTCTTCGAGCTATTTCATTGTAAATGATCACCTGAGATTTGAACTCATTATTATTGATTTATATATATATATATATATATATATATATATATATATATATATATATATATATATATATATATATATATATTAGAATTGGTGCTCTGAAATAGCGATATATATATATAAATGTATATATAGTGTATTTTGCAATACACTGTATGCTTAATTAAAAGCATTTCGAAGACCTTACGCTATTGTTTTAGAGTAGTGACAGTCTCACTTACTTTAAATTTTCAGCAAACAGGGGAGATAAAGCTGACAGAGCTCTGTTTCGTACTGATTGGTACTTATCAAAGCCAAGTACTCCACCTGTTTGCTGAAAATCATGAATGTTTGATTCTTATAGAATTCTACTAATAATCAGGAACTGATTAAGTACCAATCAGTACGAAACAGAGCTCTGACAGCTTTATCTCCCCTGTTTGCTGAAAATTTAAAGTAAGTGAGACTGTCACTACTCTAAAACAATAGCGTAAGGTCTTCAAAATGTTTTTAATTAAGTGTATTGCAAAATACACTATATATACATTCATATATATATATATATATACGTGTGTGTGTGTGTGTGTGTGTGTGTGTGTGTGTGTGTGTGTGTGTGTGTGTAAAAGATAAACAGAAATAAAAACACAATCGGTACAGTATATGGAAGGGATATATTAGGTTAACGCTTGATATAGCAGGAAGAGGGTCTTAACGTTTCGGACGCTAGTCCTTCATCAGAAGAAAGAATGAGAAATAAGATAGATTGAGGGGCCGGGCGGGTTGACAGAAAGATAGGATAGAAGAGATAGATATAATACGTGTGTCTGTTAGAAAAAAACATGACGAAACACAATTATTAAACAGAAAATAGAATTTAGAAGATAAAAAAACCTCAAAATGTACAAAATTAATTAATATAAATCGAGAATTCTTTCTAGTTTCCACGACATATTTGCAAATATTTTTTCTTAATCTTTGCAAGTTTTATTCGGCTTCCTAACAACAACTAATACAGTAAATATAAAAGCAACATGTGCAGCAACGGAACCCCCCACCCCCACCCCCACCCCCACCCCCACCCACGTAGTTGCTACCTCATCATTGCCATTTTCGGAGACAATGGGAATGGCAATCATCTCGTTCATCCGTCTTAAAGAAATAAGGGATACTGTGCTTCAAATAAAAATGGTTTGGTCACAAGTGGATCATAGAGTTGCTTAATTAAAGTTGACTTGGGGCTAAACATACAGCCAAGACAATACAAAAATACAATAAAACATGAAATGTTTTGTTCTGTGACTAGGCATGGGGGACAAGAGATGTAATTTAGGTCTACATAATTGATTCAAATATTTTGTTCGTAGTGTTGGTGTGGAATGGTGAACATATCAATGTTCTGATTATGGTTACAGAATTGGTAAAGTGTTACAGTATTTGTTCTGACTTTTTACATTCTGAGTTCAAATCCCGCCCAAGTCAACTTTGCTTTTCGTCCTTCCGGTAGTCGATTAAATAAAGTACTGTCAAGTTGATTTACTCAAATTTGCCCTTTCTCTAAATTTGCTGGCTTTCTGCTTAAATTAGAAATCAATATTTTATCTATATTTCAATTGATGATTGGGGATTTGTAGTCAACAGAGCGTCGGACAAAATGCTCCTTGTTCCATTAATTTTTTGAAAGACCCCATCACCTTGACAAACGATCGCCACTATGATTTGGCTTAGAGCAGTTCTCAAAAGGTGTTGTGAATCAACAGATTTCCCATGCATTGTTTTATCCCACTAGCCCACTGTTATGACACGGGCTTCTACGTTAACGTTTTCCCGGTATAGTATTGAACATGGCGGTTCGCTCAAGACAATCGAATGGTTGGTGGCAAATATGGTTGATGTCATCGTACTGTTGTTACAAAGCAGTATTTTATCAATATTTATTTTATCGAAATTGGTGAGATTATATGCAAGTTTATATCTGATAACTCTCTCTCAAATTACACTCTATCTTAAATAAATTAGTTCCTGTTATACCTAACGGTGAGATGGTCACGACTGGAATGGTTTTCATCAAAGGTCTAAGGAGGCGGTTTCTAGAGCTTCGAAGAGAAAGCTTGGCGATATTTGTTCCGGTTCTCTGTGCTCTAGGTTTAAATCCAGCTGACTTCAATTTTGTCTTTCATCATTTAGGGGTCGATAAATGAAGTACCAGTTAAGTACTAGGGTGAACTAGCTGAATTGCTGGAACATCGCATGAGATGCTCTACCGTATTTGTTTGGGTTCTTTACCTTCTACGTTCAATATTTGCCTCCTATCACCGACCTCTTCGTGACGAGAAACCTACCCTTCGGGACCTGGTTAACGGTGATAGTCTTTCTTGTAATGTCATATAGAGTGATGCATTGGTGGAAGCAATGGAGAAGTTTCACTTTAGGTATATACAATGGTAATCAATAAAATGAAAGTGAAATTAAGTGAAAGAGAAAACTCCGAGAATAAAATGAAATAGGCAAGTTGTAACGGAGCTTCGGAAAAGATTATATCTTTTTTATTTTTTGGCGGGGGATGGAAATGTCCCACTACCCCCCCCCCCCCCTCCCACCCTTGTTTCCATGTTGAGTTAATGTATTATTGAGTAGTAATTGACTGCAAACATTCTGTTGTGAGGGACAGGTGGGTATCGAAAAACAAAAATTTTGAAATAAATCTATCGGTAATAAGTTTAACAAATAATTTTTTCAGTTTATCGATCTGAAAAACAAAAATTGAAATGTAAAGAATTGCAACGAAATGACAGGTACCGTTCAGTCTCATTCGTTTTCATTGTATATATTACATACCCACACGCACGCACACACACACAAACACACACACACACACACACACACACACACACACACACACACACACACACACACACACACACACACACACACACACACACACACACACACACACACACACACACACACACACACACACACACACATATATAGAGAGAGGGGTGGTGGATTATGTGGAATCAAAGTCAGTGTTGCAGCGTATGTACACAGATTATTGGCATATTACACTTGTTTCGATATCGATCAACTCAGGGTACAATCAAATGGCGGGGCCCGACTCTTTTTCGACATTTCACCAGACATGCGAGTATATATGTGCATAGACACTATTCTCACTACATCCGCCTTAACTCTGGAGTACAACCCACATGAGTCGGACCTCGTAACAGCATTGAGTGCTTCAAACGACGCGCCGCCTGTAACTGTAGTTACACATCCAACTAACACACATACACAATGCATACATACATACATATATGTATATATATATATGTGTGAGTGAGATGGCAACATGAATGGATCTGTTATTTTTCTCTAAAAACATTTTTTTCCGATTCTGCCCTGCCCGTCACTTCAATCTTTCTAATTTCTCATTCTTTCTTCTGATGAAGGACTAGCGTCCGAAACGTTAAGATCCTCTTCCTGCTATTTCAAGCGTTAACCTAATATATTCCTTCCATATACTGTGCCGATTAATTTGTTATTTCCATTTATCTTTTACACACACACACACACACATACACACACATATATATATATGTGTGTGTGTGTGTGTGTGTGTGTGTGTGTGTGTGTATACCGGGTTTAATCGGGGGTAACTACAGTAAGGTACTCAATACATAGCAGAGTCTAAATATGATTTCCTTCGAATGAAATAGTTCTTGTCCTGTAGAAGCCATTTCTATATTAAATATTATATTTATTGATAGTTTGGCGAAATCACAATACTACGAGGTACTTCACACAATATATGGTACTTCAACATCGTGCCACTCATAGTCCTACTCAATGCTAGCTCGGGTTAATCAGTCGCAGAGTATATCTCTACGTAATTCGGTAGTGAGGTGGCAAAAATTGAACAAATTCATCAGGCAATTAACAGTGTTTCAAAATGATCAGCGATTTAACGATCATCAAATTATCCAATAAAGACATCAATATATCCCACAATTTAATTATGGTCATCGCCAAAAATTAATACAGCTAACATAAAACAATTGATAATCGGATCAGTCAGTAATCCCCCCCCCCCCACACACCTAAAAAAAATAAAGGTTTATAATTACCCAAACTAATGCCAGCTTCACCAAAAGCCAGACTGTTAGTCGTAATTACATAAATACGTGTACATTCCTACAGTCAATTGTAACACCCAGAACCGGCAGTGGGTTTTATCCAGAACAATATAAAGAAAAAATATAAGACATTTTTCCCGGTATACACCATGCTGGAATCCACTAGCTCTTCTTAGAATTGCGAGGACAAAACAACCATTCTACTGATTGCTACTTTTGCATTACTAATGTTGAGGGGTTCAATAAGAAAACTGCAAAGTATATCAAGTATTCTAATTTGCCATCTGCCATAAGACCACAACCATATGAAGTTGAAATTCCTCCTGTGCCAAACAATCAGCCATTGAGTGGGTCATATGATGTTTCCGATGACGATAATGGATGTGAAGACCAAATGGATGACAAGAATTTTTAAATTCCTTATTCATGCCTTAAAATAAGTTGAGAACTGGATCATTTTGTTCGAAAGTTGAAACTTTCCAAGAATGTTTTTTTTTTACTTATCATTTATTTCATTAGCCGTGTATAAAATAAAGCTATAAAAAAATGAGCATAAAAAGTATGATACACTATTTAAAAGAGAACAAGAAGTTCATAGGAATGGAATGAAATGGATCACTATTGAGAATGTGCTAATTAGGCCAGTGGGTTGAACAATGCTCCGAGAATTTGGTATCTTAGCCCAAAGAACCAAGGATATCTTGTAGATCAAAATGTTGATGTGATGGAGCAAAACGGATTTCATATTCATAAAGAACACCCCAAAATAAATTGTCACCTAAATTAGTGTTTGCTAAAAATTAGTGACGTGAAGTGTAATCACACAAGAAACCCTGTGACATATGGATCGACGAACCTTGTATCAGTGTCGTCGATGAATATGCAGTTGTTCGATTAAGTGAACTGCCTACTCATTGAGTTATAGTGTAAGAAACTGGGTATTACATTTAATTTGAATAAAATGGTGCCGCTCTTCCATTGATGCTCTAAGCACATGCTTATTATGCTTAATGGTTAATCTAGCCCTGTGTATGGTCGATCTTCAAATGACAACTTGAGTTGAAAGTAGAAGACACTTGATCAAGCGATCGCGTAGTGAGATCGAGCCCGGGATCAAATGGTTGTGAAGTGATCTTCTTATTTAGCCATAGCTTCAGTCCATATATACATTATCACAAACTTTGTGCATGCACAATCCTCGCCACACTTATACAAATGACCTCACACAGTATAAAGAATAAAGTAAACAACAACGCTCCTACATCCATACATTAACTATAATATCACACTTAAATGCTGACGGCACTCTTCAAGTATAAAGGGGCGACAGTTGCAAGCCCATTCATGAAAGAACAATAAAACCAAAAAGGCGTATTGTAAAAGCATGTGTATGCGTTAAAATATATCTGTATGTTTTGAGAAAAGGAGTGGGTACTTCATTCATATAATAGAGCCCATTCATAGTATTTTTCTTTGTTAAGCAATTGCACACAGAAACTTACACAGGCACATATAAGCACAGAGAGAGAGAGACACACACACACGGGACAAAACCGAGTGAGCCAACTATATTAGACCCCTTCTAGATTGTTGAAAATGTAGTAATCGATAAGATCAATATGAAACAACAGGCAGCAAAAGCCGAAGGATTATACAAATATACTTCCAGGAAAGAATGATACAAACCGTGAGTCGGCGAGAGATGCAAATGGATGTCTGCATGCCCACAAGTTTGTATGATAAATGCACAAGATACTAGTGATTTTACATGTGTGCGCAAGCTGTAACTGGTGCTTGCGCGAATGCGCAGATGCAAGTGACGCCTGCAATGAACATAATTGTTTCTACTTTTGGCACAAGGCCATCAATTATCCAGTGCATTACTGGTACTTTATTTTATCGACCCCGTAAGGATGAAAGGCAAAGTCAACCTCGGCGGGATTTGAACTCAGATCGTAAAGGGACGTAACTATGCTGGAAAGCATGGTGTCTGACCCTCTACCGATACTGCCAATCCACCGCCTGCAATGAACATAATGTAAGTGGACTTGCAAAATATGTGCATCTGTAGGAAATAAACACGTGCTTTCGTAGAAGTTGCTCAGCGGAAAAGTGAAATGAACAATGGCATTAGTATTTAGTAAATATATATATATATATATATATATATGTGTGTGTGTGTGTGTGTGTGTGTGTGTGTGTGTGTGTGTGTGTGTGTGTGTGTGTGTGTGTGTGGTTTACTTCTGTACTTTACTTGACGTACTCTAAATGAATACTGAGTATATGTGCGTGGTGTGAGTAAAAACGAAAATTGTAGACTGCAAAAAGCCTTTTACTGTTCATCTGCATAACCAAGTTGTTACGTTCATTGTGTCTATATTGGTGTCAGTGTACTCGTGTAAGCGCAAAATAAATCAGAATTGAATACATGAATAAACCCAACCAAGAGAAAGGAAATAATTGTTGTTGTTGGGTGGTAGACTAGAAAATAGATGTTTAAAACGCAGTTAAAAACCTGAACTGAGTAGAAATAATTAATTTAAAAGAAAACCAAAAACAATAAATGTTCTATTGCTTAAACTGTCCAAAAACATCCTGTTTGAATAGGAAGCTAGTAATTAAAGTGGTAATTTTCTTTATTGTTCTATAGAGGGATGGTAATTCCACATTTATCATAGTTTCAGTCACTGTTGAGATGTCTTGTGTAAGGGATGGAGGTACTGCTGTGTGATCATTGAGCTAGTCAATGTTCTGCAAGATTAACAGTTGCAGTATCGTGCAGGTCGGTTTCTTCGTCACGCAGCCTTCAACGACATCATCTGAAGGAGCCTTGACCCAGCCGGTTTCCCATCACAACTGGAACTTGCCAGCCTTGATCGTAATGATGGAGAGCGTCCAGACGGAATAGTACTTTTACCGTACGAGAGTGAGGTATAAATCTCTAATATTGGACACCGTGTACTGTGACACGTTCTCCGCCACCAACCCGTACACTGCTGCCTGTAATGTAGAGAAGCAGTAAATAACCCAATACTGGGACTTGACTGACCGGTCCCTTTTCAAGGCAGTCGCCGTGGAGACCTCTGGTGCCCTTGGTCCTCAAACTGCCGTTTTCTTCCGCAAAACTCGGATGAGTGGATTCACACCGTTTCCACACTACAAACACCATCTCACACTACCCTTCCGCCATTCCCATATCTACCACTCAGCATTACTTCACTACTTTCATTTTCTCCTCGGCAATTTTGTGACTTAGGAATAAGATTTATTGTTCTTTCGTCTGAATGCTCTTCTCCCTCACAGCATAAAACATAACGCTGTTTCAACTATTCCTATTACTTTTCACCTTTTTACTAATAAGATGGGATTTGTTCGATAACATTTGGCCTAGGGATAATCAGAAACAAAAGAACTACAGCCCTAAGAGGTTGCTAACCCTCCTAGAAATAGCAGCAGAAACTCCCATAAATTATGCATCTTAAAATCATAAAAAACGACACATAGCATAATGTAATCCTTGATGCCACGCGAAACGATGGGATGCTCATGATTGTATCTTCTTTGGTCATATGCCTACTCAGTATTGACTAGAAGATAAAACAACAAGACTAACAATAGAGCATTTTCGATTTTATTCTGTCCAAACACTAGGAGACTTCGAAGAATCAAATGAATTGGACCAGAATGTATTAATGATACATTTTATTGTTATTGTACCGGTATAGAATAATTAATCCTGGGGAATTACAAAATCTTATCAGTTCAAATCCAATAAGAATCGACAATCATAGTGTTCTGCATTCAAATCCCGCTGAGGTTAGCTTTGCCTGTCATCCTTACAAGATCGATAAAATAAAATACCAGTCACGCACCGGGGTCGGTTTAATCCCCCCCACCCCCCACCCACCCACCCAAAAAAAAATTGCTGGCCTTGTGCCTATATCAAAAACATTTATTATACTAAATATTAATATACATTCATATTGCAAGTTAGATTTGCAAAAAAATCATTTGGATTTTGACGAAGGATTAGATACCTAAAACCGAAAAACAATTATTCTTTTATATTCATCCACGATTATTTTAATTGCCGAAAATCATGATTACCTTTATTGAATCTGACCATATTGCAGTTTTTGTAGTTTTGTTCGCGCCAGTCACTAAGTTTGTCATTTTCTCAGACCCATGAAGACAGCTTTTTTAAAAGCGGCATTTACTTACACCCATTACTCCATCTTCCCTCGTGGCTTACCTCTGTTTGGTCCGGGCTGCTTATTCGTCCAGCAGGAGCCGATATATATCGCAGCTGACCATCATAGGAGGAGAGGAAGGGGGAGATGAGAAGAAGAAAAAGAAGAAGAAGAAGAAGAAGAAGAAGAAGAAGAAGAAGAAGAAGAAGAAGAAGAAGAAGAAGAATTTTCTTTCAGTTTCGTTTTATTGTCGACCATTTTAATATACCTAATACGGAAACACCCATATTGTACTACACTAACACGAAATAGTAAGGATATGATTTGGAGGGAGGTTTGACACCTACTTACTTCTTTTGCATGCTAAACGACCAGATCACATAGAGGTTTTCTTCCTTCTTCCGATGCTGAGTTCATTGAATTTATTAAACAGCATCCAGCAATAATATGTAGAAGGAAAGAGGAAAGCAAGTATCTCTTTATCAAGGGTGGTCCGTAACACAGTAGCGGAAGTTTCGGGATGGGGAGGTGCAGTATGTGTATTTAGTTGAAGGCTTAACTATTATCTTCGTCATCATTATCATTATTACCAGCAGCCCGACCACTAGTAACAGCGAAGAACAAGTAGGTTACGACTAATCTTAGTCATCAACAATATATTGTAGAATAATATGCATTCTATTTTAGAAATATATAACAGTATATAACATACTTTTTTGTCGCGGCTAATGCACACAAACACACGAGTATTTATGTGTATTTGTGGGTTGGGTGTATATGTATGTTGCGTACATTTGGTAATACGCATACTCACGCACACAGACATTTTATACGTGTCCGTGTTTGTATATGTATGTGTGAATATGTGTACACACACACACACACACACACACACACACACACACACACACACACACACACACACACACACACACACACACACACACACACACACACACATATATATATATATATCCCAGAAAAAAAGAGAATCAGTGTTTCGACGAATGGAATTTATTGGACATATTACAATCGTTTCCCTGGCGACCACCTCGAGGCACAATCGATGTAATGATCGAACCTGACTACGAAGCAGATTTTCCAATAGGAAAATCTGCTTCGTTAGAATCAAGACGTATCTGAAGACCTTGCGATTTTCAGAGTCAGGTTCGATCATCACATCGATCGTTCCTCGATCTGGTCGCCAGAGAAATGATTGTAATATGTCCAATAAATTACATTCGTCGAAACACTGATTCTCTTTTTTTCTGTGATATCATACTCTGCTCTGTGAGAGCATCGAGTGCTCATACGGCCTACCGCATACGGACGCTTTAAGCATCCAACACCAATTATATATATATATATATATATATATTTATATATATATATATACATATATATAAATATATATCAGGGACGGTATAACTGGAGGGGGAGGGGAGCCATGATCCCCCCACCCCAATAGTTATATGTTTTTCCCCAAACTACCAGAACATATCTATTTGTATATTTTCTTACCATTTTAGAGTACAAAGAACTAAACTAATAAAAAAAAAACACAATCATAAAATGTCCTTATTAGGCTGGGTGAGTAAACTGCCGATTGAATGGTAGCATCGGCCTTGGATTTTAAATGTGAAATAACCATAGTCAGTATGATCTTTTTCAACTCCAAAGGACGTCATCTGAAACACAGCAATATGCCGCATAACATTGCTTCTGAAGTGTTTAGCTTCGTTAGTATGGTCAGTAAGCAGTATATGGATAAAAGCTGGAGGGTCTTCTATCAGTGGAAGTCTGACCTTTCCTCCTAGGCAACACATGCTACCAATCGCGAATTTAGGATCTTTTCTATAATTCTTCGATGGATCATATGAAAACGCAGCTCTTAGCCAATTTATTCTGCCTTGAAGAGTCGTTTGTGCTGGTCGAGTTTGCATCGCAACTCTCATTGCCTCTCGGTGATTTTCATATTGAACCTCTGTTTATTGCGATAGTCTTTCTTCTTGCCTTAATCTTTTTGTTTCCTGTCTCAGATTCTTTACACTTTCGGAAAGTTGCGATCGTCTTTCTTGTTGTCTTAACCTTTGTTTCCTATCTCATATTCTGAATTAGGTCAATAATAACATGACACTATCCTCAAAAAGCTAAATTAATATGCACCGTAGATTAATTTCAAATAGTATCAATTTTTTCTGTTCTGTAAAATCAAAGACTGGTGTAAAACAACTTTATAAAAGCTAACGCAATATTGTTAAACATTCAACTGATACTTTGATCTACAGTTTAAGCCGATTATAGACTTTTGTGGGACCCCCCCCCCTTCTCTCTTTCTCTCTCTTGCTTCTTCATAAAATCTAATTGATTATATATATAATATTATAACTCATAATTTAGCTAAATATTTTTTTAATCCTGGAATCATATTCCACCATTCCTACAAACTGTTAATTCTCAACTTTTAAATCCTTTTAAAGTCACGTAAATACAAGCTTTTCTTTCTTTCTCTTTCTTCTTCCTACACATATATCCTAATAATTATTTAAATCTACCTAGCGTCTAAAAATAACGTTGTTTTTTTTTCCGCCCTATAACTCAACCTCATTTGCATATTTATCTTAATAATTTGAAATATTTGATTTTTCCTCTCTTTCCCCCTTTTCCTTTTACTATCCAGGAAAAACTTGAACCGTTAAGATCTCGTTCCTGGATATGTCAATATTTATAAACCAAACTTGGTATTTTATCTGATGAGAGCGTACCAAAGTTTTGGTACCCTTGAAATATATATAATAGAATAAATATGGTTTTATAAATATAGTTTCCATTTATTAATATCATTAATAGCACCACTGACGATGTTGCAGTTGTGCAACGATAGAACTTTGTTAGACTATTTATATGTGTTTGTGTCTATATTATATCTGTATTTTTGACCGTTAGTCAGTCAATGGTAACATTGAGGACCGAATAAATTAAATTAACCGATATAAAAGACACAGAAGCGAAAACCAACCAAACAGTGAGTGTGTTATGTTATTAATTCTGGCAATATTATTACACAAATATGACCCTCCCCAAATATAACAATATATATATATATATATATATATATATATATATATATACGATATTAAATAAATGGAAACTATATTTATAAAACCATATTTATTTCATTATATATATTTCAGGGATATCATATTAACAATATGCTATGCCTTCCTCAGACAAAATACAATATAGACAGTTTTATAGATAAATAGATTTGACATACCGTTCAACATCGACTTGTATTTGAAAAGTTTATTTGGCAGGGAAAAAAATTGTAAACAGAAAGAAAGAAAGAGAGAAAAAAAGGAAAGAAAGAAAAGAAAGAAAGAAAACGAAGAAAAAGAAGAAAAAGAAGAAATGCATGGAACAAAATAGAGAGATGGAAAGATAGATAAAGAGAACTTCATGTAAAGAAACAGAGAGAGATATATATAGAGAGAGGAGATAGAGATAGATATATAGAGAAAAGTAGGTGGTTGGACATCCGTTGAATAAACGTATCAATGATACATTTATTTATTTATTTATTTATTTAGCTCTAGTATTAATGTAAGGGAGATATATGTGGTTAGGAGAGAAACCAGCTGTTATATAGAGAGAAAAATGAAAAGTAACCAGACATAGGCGAGGCATAAAAAACCTATGTTTTAATGTAGAAGTATTAGTATGTATAAAAACCAGGCACTATAATGTAAATATCAGTATTCCTGAATGAGACACGTATCCATAATGTGTGAAAAGTAATGATCTTATGTTTAGTTTTAAAAATTCATATGTTTATATGATAACTACAAACATCGATGTGAATTTACGTGATCAACTCTGCAAACCCCAATTTTCCACAGAGAACATTCTCATTGTGCTATAAAAATTTAAGTATACATATATGTGTATATATATACACATATATATAGAGTCTATATTACTACTAATCTTGTCTTTACTCTACGTGATTATCTATCAAGCAGAAATAGAGAACAGATTTCAATATATTAATAAAAAATATCAGAAACAAAAACCAAAAAAAAAAAAAAAAAAAAAATATATATATATATAATAATAATAATAATAATAATAATAATAATAATAATAATAAATAATAATAAAATAGAAAACTAAAAAATATTACGAAAAAATATTACATATTAAAAATATTACATATTAAAAATAAAAATATTAGAAAATACTACAATAATAAAAACAAACCACAAAGATCAACCCTTCAAAATTAATTGACAATATATTGCCAAGTTCATTATAAGCATCAGAGTCGAAAACAGATAAAGCTAAAAATTATTTATCAAATCGCGTGTAGCAAAAATCATTTCAAAAAGTTTAGGATGCCCATTTGGTCTACATGTGTTCTTATATTTAATATAGAAGTTTATCTAGTGTAACGTTTATTCGAAATATTTGGAGCATCAACTTTTAAGGTAGTTTAATTTTCCACGAAGAATGTTTAAATAAAAATAAAAATAAAAAAGAAGAATAAAAAGAAGAAATCGAAAGATTTATCGGCTAGTTTCCCAAATAATTATAAATCAAACTAAATATACTACATTTTAAATTTAAATTTATATTTAAAAGGTTGAGTTTAATCTATGTTTGCAGCAACTGAATAAATTTGTCCGTAGATTAAGGGAATTTTTAGATTTTAGTATAAAGAATATCTCCTCTGCGCAGAGGTCACATGTCTCAGAGGATGAATTAAAAGGAATCCCTTTTGAGACTATATTCCAAGCCGTCGAATATCTAACGTTATCTAGCTTAAATTGCCAGAGTACGCCTGGTAGTGCTGTTGAAGATTTTTTGCTTGGATCTGTGAAAGAATTCTTGTGGTTATTATAGCGAAGTTTAAATTCCGTCGATGTGGAACCGACGTAGTTAAAAGAATTAGAGTCAGTTTTAACATTACAATTGTATATTATATTTTTAACTAAGCAGTTGTTATTTAACGGACATTTAGATCTATCTCTACAGTTACATTTGTTAACTTGTATATTATTTATGCTATTATCACTAGGTTTTAAGTTCCTATTATTTATTCTATTAATATTTTGTGCTAAATTTTTGGTGGATGAGTAGGTTAATTTTATAGTATGTCTATTGAAAATTGAGTGATACCTATGTGTTCTAGGGAAGCGATTATCAAGAGCTTTAAAAAATAGTTTAGCGATGTGGGTTTTAATGTTTAGTGAGAAAGGGGGGGGGGGGGGGGGCAAACCAAATTATGTTCCTAGTTCTATTTCTTTTTTGGCTTTTGGAATTATTGTAATGCTTTCTATTATAGTTGTTAAGGTTGTTGCCGTAATTAAAATAGTTGTTATTTTGTTTAGTTTGTCTATCATTATCTATGTACATAATCTTATCACTATATCCTGCTCTAGCTAACGCTTCATTGTAGTACTGGGCTTTTTCGTCGAAAATTTTTCTATTGGATGAGATTCTAGAGATACGTTTTTGAACAGAGTTTACTATAGTGTTTTTGACAGATCTGGGGTGGTTAGAGTTAAAGCTGACATAGTTTAAGTTTTCATTCAACTTGTGAAAAGGATAGTGAAGACATGTGTTGAGATTTAATGTTATATCTAGGAAATTGACTATTCTATGGTTGTTCTCAATTTCTATTTTAAGATTAAAGTAATTAAAAAATTGTGTAATTTGTTTACATTTTCTATTTAGTTCAGAGTTATTATTATCAATAAGTAAAAGCATGTCATCTCTATATAAACCTCCGGTAGTACCAGGTATTTTCCTATGTAGCGAATTGATTAAAAATAAGCCCACAAGGTCAGTTACCTGAGCTGAGTCGGATGATCCCATAGTAATGTCAAAATTGCTATCTCTATCTGCTCTGGTCCATAGTTGGTCATTAAATTCTATCAATGTTTTTCTAGCCGATAATATAATATGTATTTCATTGCTAGTTAGGTCTTAAAATAGAAATTGAGAACAACCATAGAATAGTCAATTTCCTAGATATAACATTAAATCTCAACACATGTCTTCACTATCCTTTTCACAAGTTGAATGAAAACTTAAACTATGTCAGCTTTAACTCTAACCACCCCAGATCTGTCAAAAACACTATAGTAAACTCTGTTCAAAAACGTATCTCTAGAATCTCATCCAATAGAAAAATTTTCGACGAAAAAGCCCAGTACTACAATGAAGCGTTAGCTAGAGCAGGATATAGTGATAAGATTATGTACATAGATAATGATAGACAAACTAAACAAAATAACAACTATTTTAATTACGGCAACAACCTTAACAACTATAATAGAAAGCATTACAATAATTCCAAAAGCCAAAAAAGAAATAGAACTAGGAACATAATTTGGTTTGCCCCCCCCCCCCCCCCTTTCTCACTAAACATTAAAACCCACATCGCTAAACTATTTTTTAAAGCTCTTGATAATCGCTTCCCTAGAACACATAGGTATCACTCAATTTTCAATAGACATACTATAAAATTAACCTACTCATCCACCAAAAATTTAGCACAAAATATTAATAGAATAAATAATAGGAACTTAAAACCTAGTGATAATAGCATAAATAATATACAAGTTAACAAATGTAACTGTAGAGATAGATCTAAATGTCCGTTAAATAACAACTGCTTAGTTAAAAATATAATATACAATTGTAATGTTAAAACTGACTCTAATTCTTTTAACTACGTCGGTTCCACATCGACGGAATTTAAACTTCGCTATAATAACCACAAGAATTCTTTCACAGATCCAAACAAAAAATCTTCAACAGCACTATCAGGCGTACTCTGGCAACTTAAGCTAGATAACGTTAGATATTCGACGGCTTGGAATATAGTCTCAAAAGGGATTCCTTTTAATTCATCCTCTGAGACATGTGACCTCTGCGCAGAGGAGATATTCTTTATACTAAAATCTAAAAATTCCCTTAATCTACGGACAAATTTATTCAGTTGCTGCAAACATAGATTAAACTCAACTTTTAAATATAAATTTAAATTTAAAATGTAGTATATTTAGTTTGATTTATAATTATTTGGGAAACTAGCCGATAAATCTTTCGATTTCTTCTTTTTATTCTTCTTTTTTATTTTTATTTTTATTTAAACATTCTTCATGGAAAATTAAACTACCTTAAAAGTTGATGCTCCAAATATTTCGAATAAACGTTACACTAGATAAACTTCTATATTAAATATAAGAACACATGTAGACCAAATGGGCATCCTAAACTTTTTGAAATGATTTTTGCTAGACGCGATTTGATAAATAATTTTTAGCTTTATCTGTTTTCGACTCTGATGCTTATAATGAACTTGGCAATATATTGTCAATTAATTTTGAAGGGTTGATCTTTGTGGTTTGTTTTTATTATTGTAGTATTTTCTAATATTTTTATTTTTAATATGTAATATTTTTAATATGTAATATTTTTTCGTAATATTTTTTAGTTTTCTATTTTATTATTATTTATTATTATTATTATTATTATTATTATTATATATATATATATTTTTTTTTTTTTTTTTTTTTTGGTTTTTGTTTCTGATATTTTTTATTAATATATTGAAATCTGTTCTCTATTTCTGCTTGATAGATAATCACGTAGAGTAAAGACAAGATTAGTAGTAATATAGACTCTATATATATGTGTATATATATACACATATATGTATACTTAAATTTTTATAGCACAATGAGAATGTTCTCCGTGGAAAATTGGGGTTTGCAGAGTTGATCACGTAAATTCACATCGATGTTTGTAGTTATCATATAAACATATGAATTTTTAAAACTAAACATAAAATCATTACTTTTCACACATTATGGATACGTGTCTCATTCAGGAATACTGATATTTACATTATAGTGCCTGGTTTTTATACATACTAATACTTCTACATTAAAACATAGGTTTTTTATGCCTCGCCTATGTCTGGTTACTTTTCATTTTTCTCTCTATATAACAGCTGGTTTCTCTCCTAACCACATATATCTCCCTTACATTAATACTAGAGCTAAATAAATAAATAAATAAATGTATCATTGATACGTTTATTCAACGGATGTCCAACCACCTACTTTTCTCTATATATCTATCTCTATCTCTCTCTGTTTCTTTACATGAAGTTCTTCTCTTTATCTATCTTTCCATCTCTCTATTTTGTTCCATGCATTTCTTCTTTTTCTTCTTTTTCTTCGTTTTCTTTCTTTCTTTTCTTTCTTTCCTTTTTTTCTCTCTTTCTTTCTTTCTGTTTACAATTTTTTTCACTGCCAAATCAACTTTTCAAATACAAGTCGATGTTGAACGGTATGTCAAATCTATTTATCTATAAAACTGTCTATATTGTATTTTGTCTGAGGAAGGCATAGCATATTGTTAATATGATATCCCTGAAATATATATAATGAAATAAATATGGTTTTATAAATATAGTTTCCATTTATTTAATATCGTAAATATACTCCAAATACTTGTCGAGTGCTTTTATATCAGTTATAAATATTTACTAGTTGTAACCCAACAATTTAAATATAACTTTCCATGTATATATATATATATATATATATTAATGAAAAAGAACAAAGGAACTATTATGACATTATAACAAGTTTATTGCCGACAGCCGTTTCGTCCGACCATATGGTGGGACTTTTCAAGGCATATAACATGTGATTGTAAGTTCATTATTTACATCAACGTATCACTTAAAACTAGCACTCAATTTAAAAATACATGCAACCTCCATCATTTCGTCAGAGACAGTCTCTGACGAAATGATGGAGGTTACATGTATTTTTAAATTGAGTGCCACTGCCTTCAGTGTCTAGCAATTTCTAGACATCTCTATCATAGAAACAATTGTTAGACTGTAAATAAATTTTCTTGTTTGTACTGTTGACCATGTTATTCTTCACTTTTTCGATTTTATCACTCCAAGATATACTTACATAGGAATACAAGTGAAGTCATTAACTCGCCATCCACGTTAACCTCTTGTTGAGTC
>OZ024743.1:158474922-158532422 GCA_964016885.1 Eledone cirrhosa
AATTGTTCTTTAAGTTTAAGTTTATGTCTACTGTCCCACCATACCATGAATAAGTTAGCTATGTCGCCTGCAATGCTAACACCAATGGCTGCTCCTTCCTCTTGGGCATATGCTTTTCCATTAAATTTGAACATATGTTCCTTAAGGGTTAGTTTTATGCTGGCCCCTACCGCATGTGCAATCATTTTCTTCAGTTCATCGTGGTTTTCGGGTGTCCGTATGGCTCTGGTCCACCCGTTCCATCTATCTGTGTGGGTTTTCTTGGCCATTGAGGTAATGGTAGGTGGTCTGCCTCTTGCTGGTCTTGTAGGGCACAGGTTGCTAAGGTCATATGTGTCTAGGTAATTATTACTATAGGTAAGCTTAAGTAGGAGTCCCAGCTCACTGGTATCAATCCCACGGAACTCAACCTTGCTCTCACTGATCATTTCTACGCATTTCTCCACAGCAAAATCCACGTCAATAGATGGATAAGGGGACACAACATCCATACTGCCTATTATGCAGTTTGTTAGGTCCCCAGATCGGTTACTCGCGCCGATTCTGCTGAGGAGGTCCTCCGTGCTGTCACATACATCTGGGGACATTTCAATGATGGGGCGTATGATCAGGGAGAGGAAGTAGGACAGTCTGTAGTTACTAGCAATGTTAGCTCCACAGACTGGCCGAGTTGGTGGTCCCGCGACAGGGTCACAGCCCGTTTTATGGTCTTTTCGAAGCCCATACAACGCCGGCACGTCATTGTTCCAGGCCTGGAAGTTGTTGGCAGTCCTTTTGTTGGGCTGCATTATATTCGTTCACATCACCATATGGGCATTGAGGGCTTTTTCTCTATCCTCATGCTCCTGTGGTGTTACCTCTCTTGTGTTAGTGATGTGGGGTTGCATTGCATGGATGTAGTTTGGCAGGCTGTCAACCGACATTCTGCCAGACTTGTCTGTTGGAAAGCATGCTATCTCTCCATTACGTGAGCGCTGCATGAGCTTACGCAAGCCATTTTCAGATTCTTCTCCCAGTTGCTGGGCCTTCATTCTATTATGCTTCTTGCTATACTGTTCTATAATATTTCTAAGTTCGGATCTAGCTATACTAAATTGTGCTTCTGTTTGTTCATCGACCTGCGACGGCAATTGCGTGCGTTTGTTAAATGGTAAAGTCATGGCGTGGACTCGTCGCAGGTCGAATAATTTATCGGAGGGATTATAAAACGTAGAGTTCCAGGCTGCTGCTTTATGTGTACTAGTGCTATTGTTATTGTTAGTTGTGTTGTTTCTATTTCTATTTCCACCAACAGCCTCATGGTTGTTTCTATGTCTCTCACAATTACTCCTGTCTCTCTCCACTGGCTCATTGTTGTTATCTACCCTATTTTGTGTGTCTGTGTGTTCGTCTTGGTTATTCTCTTTGTCCTTAGTCTCCCTTCTCTTTTTAATCCTATTACTTTCCCTTATTTCTGTGATTTCTGTGCTACAGTCATTACTTGTTTTCTGTGTCTGTGTGTTTGTTAAGATGGTGGTGGTGGTGAGAGGCATTGAATGTGTGTGTGTTGTTGTTGTTGATGTGTGCTGTTGTTGATGTGTGTTGTTGTTGTCTCCGTGTGTGTTATTGTTGTTGTGTGTGTTGTTATTGTTGTTTGTGTCTGCGTGTCTGTTGTTGTTGTTTCTGGGTATTTTGTTTTTGTTGTTGTTGTTGGTGTGTATGTTGTTGTTATTGTTGTTTGTGTCTGTGTGTCTGTTGTTGTTGGGATGTGTGTTGTATATGTGTGTGCGTATATTGTTGCTTTTGTTTTTGTTTTTGATTTTGAGGCTCCAGCGTAGTTTTGTAAATGATTTTTCTATTTCTGACAGACAACTAATCATATTTACCTTCTTGAATGTCGCAAATTTCGGGGGTAAACATAACACAGACATCTCATCGTTATCTATTCTTGTGTTACCGTATATATTTGTGTTGTTGTTGTTGTTGTTGAACTCTTCTGTTAATGAGGTTTCGGCCTTATTTATACCGTCAATTTTGTCGGGATATCTATTGGTATTCTCTATAGTATCCTGATTTAGCTTTATCTGCTTAAGCCACTTTAGTTTCTTGTTAAAGTGCTTATCACATTCTTGAGTAATGTACTGTTCTTCAGGGCGTATAAGGCTTATAAATATTAGTTTCTCTCTTGGTGTGGTGATCCTAGCTATTTCTTGTATTAGGTTACGCTTATGTTTTTCTTGATGACTTAATTCTCTATAGATCTTTTTTATGTTTAGGATTAATGTTCGTTTTAGCCTATCTGCTTGTTTTTTGGTGAGTTGTAATCTTCTAACGTCGGTGTTGATGGTGTTGGTGTAAACTCGGGATGAGGCGCATTCTTTTATGAAGTGTAGTTGTCGAGATGTTATGGTTTTTCGTAGACAACAGAACATGGTGGTTTTCAGTATCTTGTTAGCCTGGCTAAGGCTTACGATATTTCGTTTCTGAATTTGTTTAGCAAGATTCTTTATCTGAAATCGTGTGTTGAAACCGATATTGTTATCTAAAAATAGAATCTACACACAGAAAAGACGCAATGTTTAGACAAATTACAGAGACAATAAACATAAAAGAATTACAACCAAAATTAAATAGAAAATATGAACATCACAACTTACAATTAAGGACAAAATGAAAACACACACACACATAGAACAAACAACCAACCAGTAACATGTAAATAAACAAATAAATAAATGAACATAAACACACACAGACACCCGGATGTGGCGCATGCGCAGACTGAGCACACAACACACACACAGAAACAAAATGGCGTAGGACAGAACAAAGGAGAGGCACAGAAACAAAGAAAGGAATCCCCAGTCACTGAAGAGGTCACAGAGTGTGTGACGAAAGAACTATGACTATATATAAACAACTATCTGGTTGTGGAACCAACCAACCAACCAGAAATTTATAAATTTATAAATTTATTATAAATTTATTATAATAAATTGAAGTGAAAGCAACTGGTGCATGTGTTTCTTATTGGCAACATGACCCTCCCAAAGTATAACAATATATATATATATATTAGTCTACAAATACATACATACGCAAATACATACACTTATATATATATATATATATATATATAGACTAGTGTGTTTATACGCTTGTGTCTATGCCATGTGTATATTTATGTATTTGCACGCGTATTTGTTATAATATATTTTTACTTATAAGCTCGTAGCCTTAGTATATATATATATATACACGTATATATATACATGTATGTATATATATATATTTTACTTATATCTGAATGTATGTCTTTTTATATATTGCTATATATTTTTATATATTATTTTTCTTACCCTTCTTTTATATATTTTTTCTTATGTATATTTCTCGCCATTTTTCCATCCTCACTTCCAATTTTTAACAGATTTTAAATCTCATTTCATATTTTTTATCCATAACATCTCTGTCTGATGACCGATTCAGGCGTATATTAATATTGTCTGGTATCCAGAAACCTTTGGTAATGGAGTAGTTATATTTTGTGTTGTTCACCTAATTAAATAGCTCTGTTCTATACATAGAGCACTCTTTTTTCCTTTGCCTTTCCTTCGGAATTACCTAACACACACACACACCACACCACACACACTCACACACACGTGTGTGTGTGTGTGTGTGTGTGTGTAAAGGATAAACAGAAATAACAACACAATCGGTACAGTATATTGAAGGGATATATTAGGTTAACGCTTGATATAGCAGGAAAAGGGTCTTAACGTTTCGGACGCTACTCCTTCATCCGAAGAAAGAATGAGAAATAAAATAGATTGGGGGGACGGGCGGGCTGGAATTGGAAAAAATGTCTTTAGATAAAAATAACAGGTCCATTCATGTTGACATCTCTTGCAAAACTGTTGGTGCTGGCGTTTTGTGTGATTTATGTTTTAGAAAAGTGGATGATGGCGCGCGTCTACCTGAAATGGGAAAAAAACCGTTGTGTAAAAAGAGCTATACTTGTGCACGTGCGTAAGCGTGTGTGTGTGTGTGTGTTATTATACGTCCGTACGAAGCTAAGAAGAAATGTGTGTGTGTATATGTGAGTAAAAGAGTGTGTGCATGTAAGTACGAAGCTGTGACCAAAACTATGTTAATATAAGGGTGTGTATACAGAGCAGTGAAGGGAAAAGTGGAGTGAGTATAGATAGTCGGCCTGTATTAGTTGTACGAGATGTTAATGATCAAGAGAAAGCGATAGGAATCTAGTGTTACAAAGTTAAATGTTTATGTTCACAAACATAAACATTTAACTTTGTAACACCAAGATATGAATTTCGGTGTTAAAATCGTACTCATCCCCATTCAGGGTTCTTTATTAAATCCTTTATTTCCTTGTATGCCTCTGAGGAGTCTAACTTGGACGTAACATGTGTAAGAGCTTCTTATAAATATATTTTAACGGCTTGCTTCTCTTTCATCAATTTCTTCGATTATAATTGCTCTGTTTAAATTCGCACACTAAATATTAACGCTTCTAATATGTAACCCTGTTTGCACAAGCATCGAGCACGAATGCACCTGCTTATGGCAATTAATTATCTGTATCGTCTCTTTCTATAACGCTTCTTCTCTCTATTCTCTCTCACGATATTTATATATATATATATATATATATATATATATATATATATATATATTTCAAGAGTAACCAATCTTAAAGAGAGAGATGGAGATAGGAGAGGAGATATGAGAGGAGAGATTGGTGAGTTAGTTAGAAGCCAAAGCGTAAAGGCATGTGCTCAATGTGCAATATGCAGTAGAAAGCAGCTAGGTGGCTGGGTTCATGCAGAAGTTAGGTGCGCAGAGCTGGAAATATTCATTAGTTAAGCAAAACAAGACCACAAATTTCACAAGGAAGACATTATTAAAAGATTGTCAACATATTTTAGTTTGATGCAAGGAATGTAGAGAATAATGATAATAATAATAATAATAATAATAATAATGTCCGTTTACAATTGTTTCGCTACTCCATATGATATTTCTGGATCAGATGACTATATATCATAATTGATCTGGTTCAGTTGAAAATAATTAAAATATTTAAAAGACAGAGTGGCTCATCGGAAATTCAAAGGCAGATAAATTAAAATAATGAGATAATGTTACCCATAGGCAGATCTTACACAATGCAGCCTCGACAGATGAATACTGCTTGATTATGGCTGACAACCGATGCAACCAAGACACCATAGCAAAAACCAATATATGGAACATTATATTATGTAACATTATCTCATTATTTTAATTTATATTCCTTTGAAGTTCCGATGAGCCACTCTGTCTTTTAAATATGTTAATTATTTTCAACTGAACCAGATCAATTATGATATATAGTCATCTGATCCAGAAATATTATATGGAGTAGCGAAACAATTGTAAACGGACATTATTATTATTAATTTTATTATTATTATTATTCTCTACATTCCTTGCATCAAACTAAAATATGTTGAGAATCTTTTAATAATGTCCTCCTTGTGAAATTTGTGGTCTTGTTTTGCTTAACTAATGAATATATATATATATATATCATCATCATCATCATCGTTTAACGTCCATATTCCACGATTGCATGGGTTTGGACGGGAGTTTTCCCACTTGAGGCAAGAGTGGTTGTCTTGCTCGCATAGGACTCTCTGGCGGGTTTTCTACGGCTGGATGCCCTTCCTAACACCAACCACATTTACAGTGTGGAACTGGGAGGTTTTTACCGTGTTACCTACACGGCCACATTACAGCGTGGACTGTGTGTTTTTTTTTTGTCGTGACACCTACACGACCTCATTTGTTTCGGCCTGGATGTTGTGGTACCAACATAACTTTACATAGGAAGGGATGGTGTGGATGGGGTGGGGGTAGTGGGAGGGGGGGGGGTATTTTGTTAGAGGTGCCTACTGACTGTAGAAGGTTTTACTTTGTATTTAGGTAAGGCGGGTCTTCTCTATTACTGTGTACTGCCAAAGATCTCGGTCCAGTGACATTGTCTTGGAGAGGTCTAAGTGTGTGAGGTCGGAATTTATCAAGTCGTCCCAGGTTTTTCTGGGTGTCCGTGGCTACCGTCTATTTTTTATTGCCCTCTATATATATATATATTTATATATATATATATATTTATATATATATATATATATATATATATATATATATATATATATATATATATATATATATATATATATATATTGGTAAGTAACAGAGTAACGATGAAATTGCTGATGTTTTGCTCTTCTCCTTCTCCACCTCCCAATGGTGTTTTACATGCCATCACCACTATATTTGTGGTTATTTGATGTATTGTACTTAACAACCTTCTCTGCCCTCACACCACAATACTTTAACATTTGTGTTTGTGTGAAAAATAAAAATAAAATTGTATATATATATATATATATATATATATATATAAGTAGCGGCTCTACGAGGAGTGACTCTCTGATCTCAGAACTACGCATTCTATCGGGTATCGTTAATCCAAAGAACATTCGAAGGAACCCCATTCCGGCCGTTTGTATTCACGATAGTATTCTTTCGGTCATTACCCAAGATTCCTGACCAAAAGTAAGGGTTGGCTCGAATACCAAATTGTCAGTTGCTTCTGACAGGACTCTACTTCCACGACTCTCTCATGAATAAGTGGGCGAAGAAGAAGAGTAGAAAAAGCTTTATGTATTTTTTAATGGGCTCTTTCATCCAGAAATGGGCCGAGAGAAGCTATCCCTGAAAGGTAGAGCAGAAGCTGTACCAATCGCGTACATCTTGTCTGTCATCTACTCCCAGTTGCCCGCCGTGTCTTGACCTGGTCCACATCTGACTACATAGGAGCAGTTACACTTTCGCTTTTTGAAGAAGGGACAGGTTCCACTGGTCAGGCGGTCCATTTGCTGTCAACACACGCTGGGTGCAGGATTGGACATGCTGTTTCCCCAATTCGTCTCCTTCACAGAGCTGCAGTCCTGGGTCAAGCGGAGACCACGAGGGAGCGCTTCGAAACTGGAATGTCTTCAAGCGCTCACAACCCTCAACCACTCGGGCACTGTGATCGGTGGAACCTCCACCTTGGCGTTCTATAAGATTCAATTTTTAAAAAAAATATCAATCCATCAAAATTCTTTGTGTTTGTCCTTAAGGCGCCACTTCTACCTTTTCATCTTCCACATTCTTAGAATTTCATATTTCAGGGGGCCATAATTTGTGCACTTTTTTTCTTTTTCTTCTATATGAGTATCGAATAGACAAGCTGGATCTATTAACTGACTCGTTTTGTTTTTCTTTTTGATTACAATGTCTGGTCTATTATGATCTAGCTGTTTATCAGTCTGTATGGGTAAATCCCATAAAATATTGTAGTCTGCCGACTCCAATACTTTCTCCTGTTGTTGCATGTACCATTTGTTTGCTTTGTCAAATCCCCACTTCTCAAACAGTTTCTGGTTGATTACGTTGGCCACATTATCATGTCTCGCCTTCTTATGTTCATTTTGAGCATGTTTTGGACACTCTGAGACAATGTTTGTTATTGTTTCAACTGCACCGCCACACAATCGACACGGAGGAGATATATTTCCATATACTATTTATCTGATATTATTCGTGCAAATTTCCTGATTTTATGCTGCAATTGTTGTGTCCTCTGTTTCTTTTTTCAAATACCCCTTCTTTAGCCAATCTCATGATTTTATTCCTCTCACTTCATCTATTGCTTTTCTGAACTCCCTGTGTACTACTATTCATTCATATGTAGTTTCATGTTCATTCCGTACCTCTTCTCTACTTTTGTTACCAGTGTTAATTCTAAACAAATCTGTTCCATTCACTTCTCTCCGTAACTCCGTTCTGTATGCGCGTAAATATTGCTCTAACCCATTTGTTTCTATTCTAACACAGTCTTCTATCCCAATCAAAACTCGGCTTCTTTTTACTTTTTTCATATATAATTTTTTTTACTTTTGGCACAAGGCCAGCATTACTGGTACTTTATTTTATCAGTGCATTACTGGTACTTTATTTTATCTACCCCACAAGGATGAAAGACAAAGTTAACGTCGGCGGGATTTGAACTCAGAACGTAAAAGGGCTATAACTCCATAGAGTTATGGCCCTTTTACGTTCTGAGTTCTACAAAGCATGGCAATCGGTCAATTCAGCTTTGGGATGATGTGCTCCATACGTCATCAGCAGCTTCCTCGTTTTGCCATATAAAGCTTCCAATTCGTCCAATCTATGATGCCAGCCCCATATCTAATAATAGACACTGCTCTTGAGTTGATAGCAGAAATAGTATTCCCACCGTTGAGTTTTGATTTTAATATTCTCCTCAATCATTGTACATACTTTTTGATTACCAGAACCTTCATCTCTTGATGTTTTATTCCATCTGCTTCCAATTCTCCGAGATATTTATATCCTCTTCCTTTTTTAACGCATTTCATTATGTTACCATCTGGCATCGCAATTCCTTCTCTCCGAACGTTTCCTCTCTTCATAACCAGCACAGCGCATTTTGACAAACCAAATCTCGTTTTGGTAACATCTGAAACATATTCTAATGGCATTTACCAAGCTGTCTGTTTGATCTTCACTTTTTGCAAACAATTTAAGATCATCCGTGAAGAGAAGGTGATTGACCCTCTCTCCTCCCTTCTTTAGTTCATATAATATATTTGTCTTTCTCAACATCAGTGTCAGTGGAATCATCGCTACCACAAACAACAATGATAATAAATTGTCTCCTTAGAATACCTCACGTCTTATCTTCACATTTCCTAACCTTTTATAGCTAGCGACTAGTTCAGGATAATGCCACATAGGAGACATATCTGTTCTGGAATGCCGTCCACATTTCTTTGACTGGTTTGGATGAGGATTCCAACCCCCATCCCCGACCTGTTCTCCTTTTTAGTTTGGTAGACCTCAAGGATTTTCGAGTTTTCCTCGATATCTACTGTGACTACAGCAATTAGCCAGGGAATGACTATTTCAGGCGGCACCTGTTGTACACGGATCCTTGCCAGTCTCTGTCCACAAAGTAAGGGACCAGCAGGATCTCTTCACTTTGTAAGAGTTTTAGAGAGTGAGATCTTGCTTCTTCTTCTGTTGCACATCTCACTTCTACCGTGTCCAAAACCCTGCCCCTTTGTATGTAAGTTTTTAGGTTCCATGCGGAACCTACAGCTTTTTGTATTTGCGTTTCTTTGACTCTCTCCACCTTCCTAGATTTTAAACCAATAATACAGTACGTCGGTGTGCGGCGGACCATATTTTCGATAGTGTCTGCATCTCCCTTAACCATCCTCCGGGGAAACGCCTTCTCTATTCTGTCCACCGGGGCCTTGGGGCGGCCAGCACGTGGGACCCCATTTGCTCATAATATAGAGAGATGGGGAGGGCGAGAGAGATAGAGGCGATGACAATGGGAGTTCGGCTCTTCTGTGTTCGGACCTAGTGTGCAGCGTCAGTTGTCCGTAAGGGGCTAGTGATTCATAATTACTTATATCTAGCCGACTCATAAATGTACAGAGGTGTTAAGGCTGACAATAGGGTCTTTCCACCAGTCGTCTAGCTTGTTGTACTTCTTCCTCAGAGTAAGTTACTTTTTGAATGAAAAATTTCGTAGCACAAGCGAAAGATATCTTACCGCTAGTGCTGGCATTTTTGGCTGGTTTGCCAGCTGGCTTGTTGTTGTTGTAATTGCTGCTGCTGCTGTTGTTGTTGTTGTTTTCCACCGTTTTCGAATTTATAGCTGCTGTTATTTTTGCTGCTGTTGTTTCTGTTGTTATCGCTGTTGTTTTCATTGTAGTTGTTGCTGTCACCATTGTTGATATTCCTCTTACTGTTGTTATTTTCTGTATTTGAAATAATATGGCTCTGTTGTTTTGTTTTCGTCTCCATTGAAGAGACGCGGTCTTTCTTCACCATCTTCACTTCAGTTATTGACAGGGATTCCCTCATTGAAATTTTTTTTTTTATAAATCAAAACTGTCTACACCCTCCCGAGGAAGGAGGGCGTCGTGTCAAAACGATGTTCCCACCTGTGACAAGCAGGTCAGCCTCTCCAAATTCTTGTCAGGTTTAAAACTCAAACAATCGGTTGACCAAATAACAAGAAAATGTTACAACAATGTTTGGGTTTTAACCGTCCAGAAACCAGAGGGGCAAGATGAAATTATCTTCCAGCTTTGTAATTTGAAATCAATTTCATCTCCTCCGTCTCTCTCTCTCTCTCTCTCTCTCTCTCTCTCTCTCTCTCTCTCTCTCTCTCTCTCTCTCTCTCTCTCTCTCTCTCTCTCTCTCTCTCTCTCTCTCTTTCTCTCTCTCTCTCTCCCACTATCATAAGCAAATGGGGGCCCACGCGCAGGCCGCCCCGCAGCCCCTGCGGACAGAATAGAGAAGGCGTTTCGCCGGAGCATGGTGAGAGAGATGCGTTGGAAAAGCCATTCCAGCTCATGAGGCTCACACCTGCGGGTAACCAACTCTGTGTTGATGGTAGTGAGTAGGGAGGTGGTCCTACGGCCAAGGACACCATAAGCCTCCACTGCAAAAGGTTAGTCGTTGAAAATAAACAATACAAAGTGCGTTACTGGTACTTTATTTTATCGACACTGTAAAGATGAAAGCAAAGTTAACCTCAGCAGGATTTGAATTCAGAACATAAAAGGCTGTAACTCTATGTTGCGAAGCATAGTGATTGACGCTCTACCGATTCTGCCATTCTGATTTACAGTGTGGTTTGTTTGTGTAAAAAGAAGATATTTAACAGAGACTAAGAAAATAAACATTTAAAAAATCAAACAAAAAGTTCCCCAAAAGTGGGGAAACTCGTAGGGTCACTCGGGGAGAAAGCCCACAAAATGCCACAGTCACCCTGATCGCTAGGGCAAGTGCCCTTTCCCAGCCGTTCTCCTCCAATTTGCAGACGTATACTCGGATCATGCTCGCCACTCATTCCCACCTTTCAACAATCTGGTTGGAAAGCAGCACTTCCCTCTCCACCCTGATTTTCCTCTTCAAGTGAAACCTGAAAAAGTTAATCAGGGCTTCGCCGAAGAGCAGAGTGTTTGTCTTTAACCCTTTCAAACGCGCCCGCCACCCGACCTCTTTCGTCATGGATACCTGGCAGATAAAAACTGCCTGCCTTTTCTGGTGAAAGGAAGACGTCGTGGCAATCTTTACAATGGACTCCGCTAATAGCAGGATTCTTCCTGCACATGACAGTAGGTGTTCGACATAAACCCACATGTCAGCAAAAACCGAATACTGGATGAGTGCGTACAGGACTGTTTCGTCGCATCCCGGACAAGCCCGGCTGATGGCACTTCCACACCTGTTGAATTTATCTCGAACCGGTAAAATTCCTTGGTGGCACTGCTAGGCCAGGGATTTCTGGAAGTTATCCATAGGCCCTGAACTGAAAATCCTCTGGAAAAGAGTAGTTAGTGGAATTTCGTCAACGTCGTCGTTTTTTTCCCGCCACTAACCCTCTATAGAATGCCAAAGTGGAGTTTCCACCATCTTACCATCCGACTAACTGAGGATTGTGGGCGCATGAAGACATTCCATTCTCCAACCGCTCCTTGTCAGTCTTCACTTGACCCAGGACTGCAGCTCTTTTAAGGAGACGAGCTGGGGAAAAGTGGCGAGAACTCCAGGATGGGAAAAAAACCATCAGTACTCCACCAACATGCCAAAATAGAACATAGGAGCACATAAGAGAAGATAGAGGTAAAAATTATATCCATACACAGAAAGGATACAATGCTCAGACAATTCACAGAAGCGACAAACATAAACGAACCTAACCAAAATTAAACAGAAAACATACGTTGAATAGCAACATCACAACTAGAAATTAAAGACAAAATGAAGACATACAGACACACAAAAACCAAACTAACAAAACAAATCAGACACACACATATAGAACAAACAACCAACTAGTGACAAGTAAATAAACATATTAATAAAAACAAACACTCGCATCCGGATGTAACGCATGCGCAAGCTTAGCACACAACACACAAAAACATGATGGCGTAGGACAGAACAAAGGAGAGACACAAAATAAAAACCTAGTCACTGAGGAGGTCACAGAATGTGTGACGAAAGAGCTTTGACAATCTATAAACAATCTCCCGGTTATCGAACCAACCGGAAATTTATAATAAATTGAAGTGAAAATCACAGGTGCGTGTGATTTTATTGGCAGCATGACCCTCCCAAAGTATAACAATATGTTTCAACAGATAAGAAATCTTGCAAAACAAATTAAAAAACAAAGTATATATATATATATATATATATATATATATATATATATATATATATATATATATATATATATATATTATATATGTATATATATATATATACATATATATATATACATATATATATATGTATATATACATATATATATATATATATACATATATATAATATATAAGATCAAAAGATGGTTAAATGAGTTCCATGTATTTTATTATGCGCATTTCAAAAACAAATATCATCATGCAATAACATTTGTGTTTTCATCAGATAAAATAGGAAGACATGATATGAAGGTTAAAAACACTTGTGGATAGTGCAGTTTTAAATCAACATATAAACTGCACTATCCACAAGTGTTTTTAACCTTCATATCATGTCTTCCTATTTTATCTGATGAAAACACAAATGTTATTGCATGATGATATTTGTTTTTGAAATGCGCATAATAAAATACATGGAACTCGTTTAACCATCTTTTGATCTTATATATTATGTATACTCCAGTCCTACAAACTGTAGAGTGCTTCTTATCCGATATCTGCATTGCTTTATTGTACTACAATAAAACTCACCTCCTACATATACATATATACATATACATATATATGTATATATACATATATATATATATATATATATATATATATATATATATATATATATATATATATATATATATATATATATATATATATATGTATGTATGTATGTATGTATGTATGTATGTATGTATGTAACATGTAACATGTAACATGTATCCCAGTACAACCTGTCTCATGGTCGGGTCGTTGGCGACTAAACTGGCAACCCCACCAAGGTTTCTTGGTGAGGAGGGTGACATCCTGCAGGACTAAAAACAAAACCTGTCAAAGGGCAAAGGAGCTCTTAAGAGTCAATGGCCATCCAAAATCACCGGGAGAGATGACCCCTTAGCCTTTGTCAAGGCAGAATTCTAGGAGAAGGAAAACTCTGATATAACACCTGCAACCCTGATGGTATCCAATGATGTTGACTTGTTCTTCTTTTTGGTAAATATCATCTTGGTTAAGAGAGTGGGACTGGCTTTGTGCAGTGCCTTTGCTCGCTATAAAAGCTTCACGGCACAGGAATTGCTTTATATCTGGAGATCTCTCTGCACTTGTCCTCACATGGTACCATGGGCCCAGCACTATGTGTCAATAATTGTCACAAGTGTAGTGTTTGTACCAGAGTTTTCAAGTCGCTGGCTGGACTAAAAAGTCACACTCGTTCAGCGCTTCGGTAGGGGTTCTCCTACATGGATATAAAGTAGTGGCCGTACTCGAAAACGAGTTGGCAGCCACCATGTATGTATGTATGTATGTATGTATGTATGTATGTATGTATGTATGTATGTATGTATGTATGTATGTGTGTATATATATATATATATATGGTCGGGTCGTTGGCGACTAAACTGGCAACCCCACCAAGGTTTCTTGGTGAGGAGGGTGACTTTGGACATCCTGCAGGACTAAAAACAAAACCTGTCAAAGGGCAAAGGATCTCTTAAGAGTCAATGGCCATCCAAAATCACCGGGAGAGATGACCCCTTAGCCTTTGTCAAGGCAGAATTCTAAGAGAAGGAAAACTCTGATATAACACCTGCATCCCTGATGGTATCCAATGATGTTGACTTGTTCTTTTTGGTAAATATCATCTTGGTTAAGAGAGTGGGACTGGCTTTGTGCAGTGCCTTTGCTCACTATAAAAGCTTCACAGCACAGGCATTGCTTTATATCTGGAGATCTCTCTGCATTTGTCATCACATGGTACCATGGGCCCAGCATTATGTGTCAGTAATTGTCACAAGTGTAGTGTTTGTACCAGAGTTTTCAAGTCGCTGGCTGGACTAAAAAGTCACACTCATTCAGCGCATCAGTAGGGGTTCTACATAGATATAAAGTAGTGGCTGTACACGAAAACGAGTTGGCAGCCACCATATATATATTATATGTTTGTATATATATATATATATATATATATATATATATATATATATATATATATATATATATATATATATATATATATATATATATATATATATATATATATATATATATATATATATATATATATATATATATGTGTGTGTGTGTATATATATATATATATATATATATATATACATATATATACCTTTTATACAAGCATATTATACACGTTTGTATATATTACCTGCTTTCTTTCATTGCTTGCCTATATTCATTATTTGCTAATGTTTATGGTGAATTGGCAGTATCGGTAGAGGGTCGGACATGCTTTCCAGCGTAGTTACGTCTCTTTACGATCTGAGTTCAAATCCCGCCAAAGTTAACTTTGCCTTTCATCCTTACGGGGTCGATAAAATAAAGTACCAGTAACGTACTGAGTAATTGCTGGCCTTTTGCCAAAAGTAGAAACAATTATTTGCTAATGTTTATGTTGGATTTAATCCTTCTGAATACATCTGATGACTTACAGGTGAGTTTATATATGTGAATAATTATTAATTAATTAGTTATTTCTTAATTAATTTATTGATTATTAATTTATTATTTACTTATTTATTATAGTGACTAATTGTAACTGATTGATTCATTGTTTACATGTACATACAAGTTTCTCACCGATATAGAAACGATTGTAGAGATTAAAGATAGATTTGATTTAAAAACCATGGTTATAAATATATATATATAAATTTGTTTTCGCTTTAACATGGCGGACACGTAAATGCATTCGTGGGTAAATAATGATTTCTATTTCTAGTATAGGCACAAGGCCAGACATTTTGGCGGAGGGGAAAGTCGATTAAATCGACCTCAGTGCATTACTGGTGCTTTATTTCATCGACCCCGTAAGGATGAAATGCAAAGCCAACCTCGGCGGAATTTGAACTAAGACCGTAAAGGGGAGTAAATCTATTCTGCAAAGCATGGTGTCCGATGCTCTACCGATACTGCCAATCCATCGCCCAGTTCGTGGGTAAATAATAATAATAACATGAATATAATAACATGAATATAATAACATGAATATAATATCATGAATACTATTTGGTTCGTTAGCAAACAAACAGCCTCATTACACTATGTGTTCAAGACGACTAACGTCATCCTTTTATTCCAGCGGTAGTAGAGAGAAAAACAATCTACAATTGTCTGGAGGTTATTACCCCTTATCAATCGCTCGGAATGTAAATTAGGCTAATCAGCCGATGTATACTTTAAAGAATACTATATATTCTCAAAATGTCCAGGGTGTAGCAGAAAAGAGAGAAATACACAATCTTGATAAAAGGCAATAACCCCGTAACAATTGTCGATTGTTTTTTTCTCTCTAGAACAAACGGATGATGTTAGTTGTCATGAACACATAGTATACTGAGGCTGTTCGCTTACAAACAAACTGAATATTAATAATATTATTATTCACTCACGAATGTATATACGACGATTGTCCCCCTTGCTTCTGCTGGACACCATCAGGTGGCGATAGCCGCCGGTGTTTGCATAGCTACGGCATTCTAAATGTTTATTATAGACGTACAGTATTTCTTTAGAAATACGAAATTCCAATACATATCTGTATACAGCTAATCTTGAAGCTAAATCCTAATTCTATTATATTATAAGTTGAGCCAACTTATACAGCGTCATATGCAAATGAGATTAATCGCCTCATTTACACAGACTAGAAAGCTATATATTCTCGCCTGTTTTCAAGTCCAGCAGTAGCGGGTGGGATCATCCTGGTGAGAACCAGTTCAGTCCGAAATGCATTGATGATTGTCCTCCTTGCATCTGCTGGACACCGGTGGGTGGTGATAGCCGCCGGTGTTTATTTATAAATGTTTATTTATAAACATACCGTATTTCTTTGTAAATAAGAAATTCACACACACACACACACATATATATATTATTCAAGTAAATAGAAGTTGGTTGATCAAATGATACACCCACTTTAGTCGTAAGCACTCTACGACTGGTGTTCCTTGAAGAATTATCAATAAGGTATCAACTGGAGTGTCAATATTATTATGAAGAGAGACGGTATATCTATTTATTGCGTATATATATATATATATATATATATATAAAGAAGTGAGACGGTTTTAAATGTACATCATTGTATACAATAAATAGATGTACCGTCTCTTCTTAATAATATATATCTGTATATGTACACACACATATATATAGTTGAAAAAAAAACAAACATAGGAAGCAATTGTACACAGTTATATTAGGTTCTCGCTTGGTGGAGGTAGTTTTAGCGTTTCGGATAGGGGAAGAACAGAAACTCCGAGTAACAAGGGACGGTTAAGGAAGGAAGTTAAAAAGTAAAAAGGAGAAATTATGTGTGTATATGTATATGTCTCTCAAAGGTTCCCAAACGGTGCATTCTAGAGAAAAACGGTTTTTATTTTCTAAATCTGCGTCACAAGGTTGTTAGTTATAAAAAAAAATGTAATTGTTACGAGATATAAATCAACTTTAAATCGCTAATATAGAATATCATTACAATCCACAACTGTCAGAATACCTCTCTCTATTTATCTAGCTCTCTCTCTCTCTTTCTCTGTATTTTAGTAGTAGTAGTAGTAGTAGTAGTAGTAGTAGTAGTAGTAGTAGTAGTAGTAGTTGTAGTAGTAGTAGTAGTAGTAGTAGTAGTATATATGTATATATATGAGACCTATAAATACCATACTTATTTTTTGATACCCAGATTCCTGATGATTTCTAAAGAATGAAACAGTTCTAGTCCTGTAGAATCTCATCTATATATATATATATATATATATATATATATATATATATGCAAAAAGGCAAACAGAAATAACAAAGCAAACGACGCAGTACAATGAAGAGATATATTAGTTTTACGCTTGATATAGTAGGAAAAGTGTGTTAACGTTTCGGGCGCAGGTCCTTAATCAGAAAATAGAATGAGAAATTAAAGAAGAGAAAAACAGATCTATTCAAGTCGCCTTGCATAAACGTCTGTATACGTGTGTTGAAACAGATATTGTTATACTTTGGGATTGTCATGCAGCCAATAAAAACACCAACCAGCCAACCAACCGGAAATTTATAGTAAATTGAAGTGAAAACCAACAGCTGCGTGTGTTTTTATTGGTAGCATGACCCTCCCAAAGTATAACAATATAACAATATATATATATGGAGAAGGAGCACACGAGTTGGAATATATATATATATATATATATATATATATAATTAGGGAGAAAAAGACGATTATTAGGAAGTAAAATATTTTTTCCTTTTGTTTTTTTCTCTTTTTCTGGGTTAGAAAATGTTTAAAACAAAATATTTTACTTTGTGTGAAGTGTTAAAGTATTAGTTAATTTATTTATTAATTAACAATGGCATTTATTTATTTATATATTTAATAATTGTCTATTACCTCCATTATGGACCAACCAAGCGCTCTTGTCATAATAGCACATTTTGAACTGCTTATCCTCAAGAACTATGCCTGTAAATAATATTATTCTTTCTTTCCCATTACCTTATCATGTTCCACATCACTCCTTTTTTACTCTTTTATCTTTTTACTTCAAAAACCTTGTTTGTAAATAATATTATTCTTTCTTTCCCATTTCCTTAATATGTTCAACATCACATTATTTTCTCTCCAACATACAAATTCCCCCTTTGATAATGCATAAAATGCTGAAACCGGTAATAGACAATTATTAAATATATAAATAAATAAATAAATAAATAAATAAATGCCATTGTTAATTAATAAATAAATTAACTAATACCTTAACACTTCAAACAAAGTAAAATATTTTGTTTTAAACATTTTCTAACCCAGAAAAAAGAGGAGAAAAATTAAAGGAAAAAAAAAAAAAATTTTTCTTCCTAATAACACCGTGTAACAATTTTTGTTCCCCGGTTCTAAGTGTCATTTCATGGTTTGTTATATCCCATTATTATTTAAAAAAACACTATTATTTAATCATAAGTTTGGGTTTGTGGTCAGTAGTTTGATATTTCGTAATTTTCATATTTTTCAAGAAAAAACACATTTAAAAAAAATGTATCAGTTCATATAATTAAATCAACAGGGTATATATTTATTTTATTACACAAGCTTATCAAAAGCAAACAAGTAAAAACAAATAACACTTATAAAGCAACTTATACACGTCAGAAATGACTGGATTTCCTGGATTAGCGGTTGTAGTCCAGGTCGCATTCCCGCACTAGCCCCCAGATATAGTCCCCCATCATTTTTTCATTGTAGTGGCCCTGGTATCTCCGCTCTATCTCTTTCACATCTTGGTGGAATCGTTCGCCTTGTTCTTCTGAGTAGGCGCCCATATTGTCCTTGAATTTTTCCAGGTGAGCGTCCAGTATATGGAGTTTAAGCGACATCCTGCATCCCATGGCGCCAAAAGGCTTTATCAGATCCTGCACCAGTTGCTGGTAGTTTTCAGCTCTGTAGTTGCCCAGGAAGCCCTTAACAACTGCCTTGAAACAGTTCCATGCTGTTCTCTCAATCCTGTTAAGCTTGTTGGAGAACTTGGTAGTCTCAAACACCTTCTTTATCTGAGGTCCAACAAAAATCCCACCTTTGAATTTGGCCTCAGATAACTTGGGGAAGAACTCAAGAAGGTACTTAAAAGCGGCCGATTCTTGGTTGAGAGCTTTCACAAACTGCTTCATCAACCCCAACTTAATGTGCAGTGGCGGCATGAGCACAATCCTGGGATCAACCAGTGGCTCCAACATGACGTTCCGGGTCCCAACTACAAATTCTGTTCGCTGCTCCCAGTTTTTTCTTTTGTAGTGGTCAGAGGTGGCTCTGCTGTCCCAAAGGCAGAGGAAGCATTGGAATTTGATAAAGCCTCCTTGGAGTCCAAGCAGGAAATCCACTATCTTGAAGTCTCCAATGATTTCCCAATTGTACTGGTTGTATTGCAGAGCTTCCAAGAGGACTTTCACACTGTAGTAATCTTCCTTCAGGCAGACTGAATGAGCTAGGGGCAGTGTCGGGAACTTGTTTCTATTGTGGAGGAGGACAGCCTTCAAACTTGTGGTGGAGCTGTCTATAAATAGCCGCCACTCCTTGGGCACAAACGGCACCCCAATAACGTCAAACAATCCAGGCACGTCATGACAGAAGCAGAGGCCATCCCTAAGAGTGTAAAAGGCTGATAAAGGTTCGTGTCGACTTCTCTGACTTGTCACCTGCACTTCCTCCTTGACCAAGTTCCACTGCTTCATCCTGGAGACGAATGCTTAAAACACAACTTACCCTTTATTCAGGGTGCGAAAATCCAGTGTCAATAAATCTCTTTCATCCACTTTTTAACAATTTTATACTTTATTGCACTTTTATAATTTTCTTTAGGTATTACTCTTTATTTTATAATTTTAATTTAACCTGAAACATATATAAAAAAAATCATTTCACATAAGCAAACTAAACTTACATACAACGTAAAATCCAGCATACAAATAATTCTAGTGAATAGCTTAGAATTTTTACAAACCCAAACTTTTAACTGTTTAATAGTATTTTTTTATATTTATTTGGGACCTAAGCAACACAAAAAAAAGTGATTACAAGCCTGGAACAGAGAAAATTTTTTTTTTGTTACACGGTGTAATCGTCTTTTTCTCCCTATTTTCATATATATATATATTGTTATACTTTGGGAGGGTCATGTTGCCAATAAGAAACACACGCACCAGTTGCTTTCACTTCAATTTATTATAATAAATTTATAAATTTAGGAATTTATAAATTTCCGGTTGGCTGGCTGGTTCCACAACCAGATGATTGTTTATATATTGTCAAAGTTCTTTCGTCACACATTCTGTGACCTCTTCAGTGATAACAATATCGGTTTCAACACACGTTTTCAGATAAAGAATCTTGCTAAACAAATTCAGAAACGAAATATATATATATATATATATAGTGAAAAATGGAACGGGAACAAAACAGAGAGGCAGTACGAACAAAGGTTTATTAGTTTCACGCTCTTGAGAGTGGGGTGGTGGTGGGGAACGACGTTTCGGACATAAGCTCTTCTTCAGGCGAAAAGTGGGTGGGAAGAGAGTTCCAAGGGTGTATGGGGAATGGGGGGGGGAGACATTTAAAAAAGGGGGGAGAGGAAACGGAGGAAAAACGGTGGGAGGGGTACAAATAAAAATAAAAATAAACATGAAGATAAACAAGTGGTGGACGGGTGTGGGGCGTGTAGGGGTGGTGGCGGGTGGAGTGGGGAGAGGGAGGCGGGGTGTCCGAGCGGGGAGGGCTGAAGATGGTGTATGTGTGTAGGTGTATGTGTGTGTGTGTGTGTAGGTGTATGTGTGTGTGTGTGTGTGTATGTGAATGTGAGAGTTGGGGGAAGAACGAGGTTCCATGTTCAGGAAAAGGTGTGTGTGGGGTGGGGTGTAGGTCGGTGTGTGCGTGCGCGTGTGGATGGGGAGGGGTCAGCGGGGTGGGGGAGGGGAGAGAGGATTCCGGAGGCTGAGTGTGTAAATATGTGGGGGTACGCACGTGTGTGTGGTGTTTATACGTATTGTGGATGTAGGTGGCGTGTGGGAAAAACATTTTTTGTGAGTGTATGTCCGTGGGTAAGTTCCTAAGGTAGTGTGAAGAGTGGCCGGATATGGAGTGGATAGTGGGAACGATGGCCAATGGTGTGTAATCCGTGGTTGGGTTGGTCGGAAGAGGGGAGATGTGGGGTGCGCGCGCAACAAGAAGTCGTCAGAGGGTCAAGGCAAGAGGAGGGTAGAGGAGAAAGATAGGTTGAGAGGGCTGTGTGTCTGTGTGTGCGGAGAAGTGGTCAGAGGGTCAAGGCATAGCAGCAGTAGGAGATGGCAGGTGGAGAAAGTCGGTGTGTCAGTGTGTGCGGAGGTGCGGTGGACAGGGGAGTGGATGGGTAGGTGTGAAAGGTGGAGAGGGGTGGGGGTCATGCGGGGGATGGGGTGTGTATTAGTAGAGGTGTTAGTGGGATGTGTGTGTGTGTGTGAAGGGGTGTGGGTGGAGCGGCGAGAGGGAGAGAAAAGGTGTGGGGGAGGTGGAGGGAGTGTAGTGTACTGGTGTGTGTGTGCGTGTTTGGATGAGTGTGTGTGTGTGGTGAAAGGGGGTGTTAGTGGGTGTTAGTATACTGGTGGTGGGGAAAGGGTTGAATGCAGGTGTGTTAGTGGGGGTCAGTGGTGGTAGGGTGTGTAGAGTGGGTGGTGTAAGTGGGTGTGGGTGTGTGTGTTCGTGTGCATGTAGTCGGGGGGATGTTAGTGGCATTAGTTGTGGGGTGGTGGGAGTGGATGTGTGGCTGAGGGTTAGTGGTGTTAGTAGGGTGTGTGGATAGTGTGAGTGCGTGTATATATGTACCGGTGGGTGTGTGCGTGATAGGGGAGGGGGGAAGGGGGAAAAAGAATGTTAGTATTGTTACTTGGGGGAGGGTGGTCGGGGGTAGGGTGGGGGTGTTAGTATTGTTAGTTGTGGGGTAAGCGCTGAAAAGAAGGAGTGTGTTAGTGGTGTTAGTGGGGGATATGTGTGAGGGGGGGGCAGGGCGGTCGAATGCTAAAGGGGTAGGGGTGGGGAGTTCAGGCCGGGGGGAGTGTGGGTCTGTAGGGTGAAGATGGTGCGTTGTTCGACCCTGAGGAGGGTGGCGGTGTTCCGTGGCATTGGAGTAGGCCACAGATTGTGAGGTGGTGCGCGGAATGTCCAGGGGAGCCAAAGTGGCAGGCGATGGGGGAACTCCCGCCGAGACGAATATGCGGTGGCGTGGGGGTGAGGGTGGTGGAGCGGTGGACAGCACGGGCGCGAGTGAGGGCGGTGTGGACGAGGGAGGGGGGTAACCTCTGCGGATGAAATGGCTGACTAAGGAAAGGGCCTGGGACTCAAAGTCAGCATCTCGGCTGCAGAGGCGGCGGATCCTGAGGAGTTGGGAGTAGGGAATAGAGTGTTTAGTGTGTATAGGGTGGGAGGAGGGGAAGTTGAGGTAGGAGTGGGAGTCGGTGGGTTTGAAGAAGGCGGATGGGACGAGGAAGCGGTGGGAGGGGTCGAAGACGACGGAGATGTCTAAGAAGTGGACGTGGGTGGTGGAGATAGAGGTGGTGAAGTGGAGGGAGGGGTGGAAGGAGCAGAAGAAGGAGAGAAAGGAGTCGAGCCGTTCTCGAGTGAGGGTCGTGGCTCCGATACAGTCGTCAATGTAACGACCGTACAGTTCGGGTGTGGGACCGGTGTATTGGGCAAAGATTTGGTCCTCAACATGGCCAACGAAAAGGTTGGCATAGTTTGGGCCCATTATTGTGCCCATGGCTACCCCCGTGACCTGTTGGTAAAACTCACCCGAGAAGGAGAAACAGTTGAGGGTGAGGACCAGCTCGGCGAGGCGAAGGAGGGTGGGGGTGGAGGGGATGGCGGAGGGGCGAAGGTCGAGGTAGTGCTTGAGGGCACGTAGGCCGTCGGCGTGGGAGATGACAGTATAGAGGGACTTGATATCTAGGGTGTGGGCCGGCTGGGAAGGTGAAGGACGTGGTTGGTGTCGGAGATGTGGGAGGGGAGGGGGTGGCGAGGAGGCGAGGATGGAGTCAAGAAAGGCGGTGATGAGTTCGGTGGGGCAGTTGCAAGCGGAGACGATGGGGCGGCCGGGGTTGTCGGGTTTGTGGGAGGAAGTAGATAGTGGGGGTGCGGGGGGTGCGGACGATGAGGTGGGAAGCGGTGGGGAGGAGGAGGGAGGAGGAGACAAGGTGTTGGATGGTGGAGGAAACTTGTTGTTGGTAGAGGGGTGTGGGATCGGAGGGTAGAGGGCGGTAATATATATATATATATATATATATATATATATATATATATATATATTTAATATATTTAATACAATAACAGAGAAAGTTTTAAGCTAAACTCTGAATGGTAACCATCTCACACAACAAACATTAGGATATACGTTAGTATAATCCCAATTTTGTGTTTGGGGTGCTAACTATATGTATTTTGTGGAAAGCCAGTTGTATTATTTTATATGAGATATAATTAAAATTAAAATATATCTCTCTTTCCAAACAATTGTTTCATTATAAGTTTTCTACAAGTTGGGAGAATGTTTCTAGTTTATGTAGAAGCCTAACATATTTTTCTGTAAGAATATATGTAGGTGGGCACTTATAAATCATCAGTGGATGCCCATTAAACTTTGATATAAGAAAAAATATCTTACCGCAGTTATTTTCCGTGTCCGCTAAGTCGTCCCTTCACTCATCAAATGACCGCCAAATTTGAAATTCCAGCAGTCTTTAGACTGAGGAAATATCATAGCGTCACGAAGCGGAAAAGGGAGGCAATCGCGAGTCACAAGAAAAGTAAAATAATATACACGTGGGTTAATTAGTTTTTTCAAAAACATTATCAATCCTGCGTGTTAAGAACTCAATTAATTTTAAAAAAATAAATGTATGCATGTATTAATTACACACGCATATAGATATTTTCTTAGGCTAAAAACAGAGAAGTGATACCTAAATAACAAACAATATATATATAGTATTAAGGATACTATTTATGGTTATGCATATACAAAAACCTTTTGTAGTTATATATATTTTTTCAAACCCTAAATAGTGATAGGCAGTAATATATTACTACCTTATTACCAGTAAGATAAATAGCTCAATGTAATAACATCAGTTGTTTTACAGAGCAGTTATATATAAGTTATATGAATCAAAGTTCTGTTCAAATCATTTATATGCTTACAATTGTTTCCTCCAAACCGAGGTTTGGAGGAAACAATTGTAAGCATATACATGATTTGAACAGAACTTTGATTCATATAACTTATATATATATATATATATATATATATATATATATACAGTTGCGTAGCTAAGGTGTGGAAAGCAGGGCACATGCGACGGGCGCCATATTTAGGGGGGCGCAATTTCGACCTAGATCGATTTACATCCATGTCGTTTTTAACATTTTTAAAAATATAACCCAAAAATGAAGCATGTGATTTCTTGATAGCCGACTTCCACGCCATGTCTAGTGCACAAGACAGAGCAGATGTCTGATTTGACTTAACAAAAACGCGCCCCACACCGACAGCAGAGTGGGTTGCAATTATGCGGGCGCTATCTTTAGCTATACATTGCAAAACAGCGGATACCTCACTTGACCTTACACCCCCCCCCCAGACACACACTGACTGAAGGGACGTAGTTTTGGACGTGCAACTGGTGGACACGCAGGCGCTATTTTTAGCAATGCATTGCAATGACCAATACAAGACAATTATAATTATGAAGCTGGTTTACAAAACAGAGTAGTTTGTCTTTTACAACTGGTACATAAGACGTATAGAAAAGGTATCATAATCCAAATGGCCAGATAAGATCGGTAGCTTCTATTAGGAATTCAATTTGACTCCAGTTTAGATGGTTCAATGTTTTCTTCTATAATACAGTTCGTCAAAATTTACTAAATCGTATCCAAAAAGCAAGATACTATGGTCTGCTTATTTATTCGACCCCTGACCAGGCGCACCGAGAACAACTGTCAAAAGTTGTGCGATATGTCGATGTTGATTTCAATATGAAGATGGTCGTTGTGAAGGAATCTTTTCCTGGATTCATTCAAGTAATCAAAAAAGATGCCGCAAGCCTTGTTGAAACAACCGTGAAACAGCTAGAAAAAGATGACCTACCACTGCAGAACTGTCGATCGCAGTGCTACGACAATGCTGCCATAATGGCTGGGCACCGCAGTGGGGTTCAGCAGAGAATGAGAGAGAATAATAATTTGATTCACTTCGTTAATTGCGATAACCATTCACTTAATCTGGCTGGTCTTCATGCTACCAAAAACGATTCTGCTATGATGAACTTTTTCAGTTGCATTGACTCGTTATACAACTTTTTTTCTCGTTCAACACGACGATGGGAAGCCCTTAAAGAAGTTGTTCCAGTGGTTGTTAAATATCCTTCCGACACGCGGTGGAGTGCTAGATGTACCGCAATCAGACCGGTGGTGAATTATTTGACGCTGATTGTTCAAGTTCTCGGAAAAAATTAGTGATGATGAAACAGAGACATGCGAGATTAGAAGTGATGCCAGTAACCTCCATAATCGGATACTGAGTTATGAATTCCTGAACTTGATTGGATTCTGGAACACGATTCTCTCACGAATTGACCGAGTTCAAAAGAGACTTCAAGATCCAAGAATGAATTTTTACGATGCTGCAGCTGATATAGGAGCTTTATTTTAAAGAAGAAGGAACATCCTTAATCCACGAGTCTCTTGAAATGGGCTTCGACCTCTGCCAGAAATGGAATCTCGATTTTCCGAGGAGGCGAGGAAGACGACAAACCAATACCGAAATTACCGAGGACGTCGAGGTGGCTGCTAGAAAAGAGATAGAGAGAGCAATGCAAAGTTCACTCAATCGTCTTCAAACAGAAATGGAAGAACGGTTTATTCGACTTAAGGAAACCGACTCAAGTTTTGGCTTTCTTCTTGATGTCAACTATCTGTTTTATTTGGCTGCTCCTGATAACCTTGTCCTTAAACAAAGGTGCAACAGTCTTGCGGAACTATACAACTCCGACATCGACGGAGAGCAATTGTATGAGGAAATCTTGGACTGCCGATCTTTGCTGGCTACTAGAACAGCTGACCCAATTTTAAAGCCGGAGGCACTTCTCCAATTCATCATACAATACGGCGATGAATGTGTTTTTCCCAATTTGCGAATCAGCATTCAAATAATGTTGACGATTTCTATTTCAATTGCCAGTTACGAGAGGTCGTTCAGCAAGCTGAAGCTAATACATTCGTATTTGCGAACCTCAATGGGCCAACAAGGGCTGACTGACCTCGCCCTTTTGAGTGTAGAAATCGAAGAGTTTGAACGAACTGATTTCGAGGAAATTAGCAACCAGTTTGCCTCATTAAAAGCCCGAAAAATGAAGTTGTAACCGTTTTCTGTTTTTTTTTAATTATAAATTCTACCGCAATTTCGTCTTTGTGGATCTTGACTTTTTGAGAGGAGGAGGGGGGGGGGGGGGGGGGGGGGGGGGGGGGCAATTTTGATGCTTGCCTTGGGCGCCGTTTACCCTAGCTACGCCACTGTATATATATATATATATATATATATATATATATATATATATAGGCATAGGTTAAGTTTAACGTCCTCGAAAATGAAACTAGGTTTTCTGACAAGTGAATGTGTTTTTTTTTTTTTTTACAATGAAATTTACGATACACTCTTTGTTTATTTACAACAGGTCTCTATAGTGATATGGTGTTAATTAGTATTGCGTGTGTGATTATTTTCTCATATATATATGTGTGGGTGTGTATATGTGTGTATATATATGTGTGTCTGTATGTATATATATGTGTGTTTGTATATATATATGTGTTTGTGTCATCATCATCGTTTACATGTTTTTACCCAAATCCCTTATCATTCTCTGTCCTTCTTATGACCCGGCCTTAATTTGTTTATAGTTGGTGCCAACTTTGGCAAGATATTACAAAAACATCTAAACGATGATGATGACACAAACACACACACACACATATATATATATATATATATATATATATATATATATATATATATATATATATATATACAATATACTACAATACTGGAATTGAATAATCATAATCAAAACCGTAGCGGTATGTCACATATCAAATCATATATATTGTCTGATGAAAACGTAATTAAAAACACCATTGTACCTTTGAAATATGTATAATAAAATATATATTTTCATTATGAGATATTTTTCCTTTATTAACATTTTGAATAATATTAAAAACTCCAGGAAAATCCTTTGTTGAGTGCTTCTAATCTATTGTAATATTGTATTCGTTGAGTAATCAACGAACCATATTAATCTTTGGTTATATATATATATATATATATATCAGAATGGAAGCGGTAACAACCAGTTAGACCATTACTCACCAGAGTACTCGATACTTGGGGTAGTAGTGGGTAATATGAAAAATTCGGGATCCCGACAGCTGAGCTCCTGCCGTTTTAACAGCTAGATCAGTCTGGATGTAGCTGTTGAAACGGCAGGAGCTCAGCTGCCTGAGTCCCGAATTTTTCATATATATATATATATATATATATATATATATATATATATACAGAGAGAGAGAGAGAGAGAATCTGCGGTAGTGTGACCGAGGAGACCACTAATCATGTGAGTACTCAATACATGGGGAAATGTAGCGTGGGTATAGAGACGTATAAATCCAGACCGCGGCGCCAAGCGGTTTCGGCTCCGCTTGTATATGCCTCGAGATTTTACACATCTTTCTCTCTCTCTCTCTCTATATATATATATATACATATATATATGCTTACATAAACGTATATATTCATTTATATATATATATATACAAACATGACCCTAATATAACAGTGTATTTATGCACACCTGTGTTTGTTTTGTTTCCGTTATTAACTATATACATATATATATATTCACACAAACATGCAATCATGTTTACAAACAAACTGTTTTTAAAAATGTCACTTAATTACTGTGACTACACACTCACACTAAAACACTAGTTGGTTACTTTATCCCTCCTCTCTTTTTCTCGCTTCCCCTCCACTCTGGTCATTTGCATTTGTTTCTTTCACTCTGTCTCTCTCTTCCCTCCCTCCGTCTTTTTCTTTCGTTTTTCTTTCATTCCCTGACTCTTGTTCTGTTTCTCTATTGAATTCTCTCACTTCCCCTCTTGCTGCTACTACCGTTCCCCCTCTCTGCTTGCTTCATGTCACAAAACCCTTCTCACACAACTCGCTGTCGATCTAGTAAACTAAGCCACTTAAAAAAACGAAAACCAAACCCTTCTACTGCCATTCGTTGTGTAGTGAGTCGACTGACTGTAGCCTCTTCTTTATAGTTTTTTTTTACCCTTTCGATTTTTGTAGATCTTACAGTTAAAATTGGAAATACACTCATACAAGGACCAAATTTCCACGCTCCGCTCTCAGCAGCAGTTATTCCACAGGTAAGATCAGATTGTTTTAGTTTGGTATCGTATGTTTGTTTCTTTTTCTTTCTGTCTATCATTCAATAAGTCAACTCCTGAAACTATTCTCCCTTTCTCATCTCACCAATTCTCTCTACGCACATTTACTTATCTAAATCTCTCAATTTATCTATCTATCCAAAAATTTGTCTACACACACATTTTTATATAGACACGTGCTTATTTAGTTCATTGTGTATACATATGTATGTGTACACAATGCATCTATCTATATGTATCTGCCTATCTATACACACATGCGTGACTCATATATCCTATATACTTACATATATTCGCGCCACCGAAAATGCCTTGTATTCTGGCATTCATATATACACGCGCATATACACATTTATTACTCACACACTAGAAACGGATGATACATATCACATATAATGAACTTATTCATGTTTCTATATATTTTTGGAATTTTAGTTTCTGTTCGTATTCATTTATTTCTCTTTTTCTTAAACATCTTATAAATACATTCCGCATTGACACATAAACATACGCACACGCGCGCCATTCATTCATCTTCCATGTCCACATACACATTTATTTACGTCTCTACTTCAGGAGTAACTCACTTGTTAAAGCTATACACTTTACTCCATTCCATAGTATCTCTCACCAAAACAATAACACCCTCCAACTACAGTTAGTCGTACCAGTGTTCCTTTTTATCTAAAATCACACAAACCCTTTTGCAGGATAGCTCTAACTAATCATCCCATGTTTGTGTTCCCAGAATCCTTTAAAAAAAACTCTTCCCTGACAGATAATGAGATTGTACCGAGACACTATTAAGCCCCTCCCCATTTTCTATTATTATAAACCATTTCTCTCTGTGTGTGTTTTATAGTTCTCTAACACATATCTTTAGCCATTTTATGTTTATTTTGGTATACTCTTCTGGGAGAGAATTAGATGAACGAACTAATATTTCATGTTGATTCTTCATTAAATTCCTTGCTTTCGGATTATTTATTCTTTTCTTTCCTTTCATTCTGTTCTCTTTCCACTCATCACCAGGGATATAACTTTCTAATCTACCATTTCTCAACGAATTTATTCTTTAACTCTAAAAGAGAATTTACAAGGAACAAAAACGGTGATACTTTGATACGTTCTATAACACTGCAGTTACAAAATGTAAACATGTTATTGCTTACATGTATAATATTTTCTCGTGCAAACATTACACGTACGGTAGTTTGATTTGGTTAATATAAACAACTCCAGTGTTGTTTTGGCCAGATTTAACCAAAACTGAATTCTGTTCAAACATACCAGCAGAAGATATAACGGGCGTGGGTGGGTGTGCATTCAATGTTTTTGTGTTAGTGTATCAACCTGTTATTGTGTACGAAGGTAATGCACTCTGCGTTGACACATAAACATACCTACATATTAAAATCTAGGTGCATACATGCGCCATTCATTCATCTCAGACTCATCATTTATGTCTACACACATTTATTTACGTCTCTACTTAAGGGCCCACCCACTTGCTAATGCTATACGAGAGTGTTTGGAAGAGACAGTGTGTGTGTGTTATTAGTTGTGTACGAAGTATTTGAGAGAGTGTGTTATTGTCCACGTGTACCAAACTGATTTTGTGAGTCTCTGAGGGTGTGTGTAGTTTCAAAACATAATATTATGTTCCAACTAGCGGTTAAGAGTGGGAGAAGGGCAAATGTTAAATTGGGTCTATTTATTTTCCCTCATTCCCTGCCTTTGAGCATATCACCCGTCAACGCTTCGTTGGACGTGTTGGCTTTGTAGCCAAATTTTATGGCTGAACACACATCAACACATTCAAGCTACCATGTATGTTGTTATTTTGCCCCAGGTTGACCCTGATCGAATAAACCATTCTTGACCATTATGGTTTTTTTTCAGACTCTGTATCAAGGAATATATCAAATAAGTCATTTTTTTAAAGAAGGTATGGTGTGACATGGATATTTAGCTACTATTTCTAATAGTTCGAGTGATCACGTAGAGGCTCTTTTGTTGGCTCGCAATGTACAAAGTAGTTATGTTATCTATTTATCTAGTCTATTTCTCTTTGTCTAACCAGTCTGTTAATAATGTTTATTTTTCTGATAATTAAGTCATTGTTTCGGTCTTCATCATCTGAATTGGATTTCTTAATCTTCATTAATATTGTTAATGTCGGACCTCCGTCGTTTCCAATGACGAATGTTCTAGTTGGTTTAAACAACGGAACAGCCTGCTCCTTAAATTAATGTGCAAGTTGCTGAACATTCCACAGACACTTACACCCTTAACGTATTTTTAATGGAAATTCAGCGTGGTACAATGTAGTATAAGCCTGGTTCCTGGACTGCAGTTTCAACTCATTTCTTTCCAGCTGAATGGATTGAAACAACATAAAATAAAGTATCTTGCACAACGACACAATATCGTCCGGTCCGAGAATCGAACTCACGACACTAAGATCATGAGCCCAACACCTTAACCACTAAGCCACGCACCTCTACACTACTGCTAATATACCCTTATATATATGTAGGGTATACACGTGTGCACATACACACTTCATTCCATTCTCTTTGTCTATCTTTTGACCTATGGGACAAAGGCGTTGCAATCAAGCGACTACAGAGATCTTTCATGGGTATATTTAGGAAGTATCGAGTAATACACACTTCACATAAGAGAATTGTCAAGCATGATATTTATCATGCGGCCTCGAATTGTCAAACACACATTCAATGAAAATAGACTTCCGTATACAGTGGGTTTTGTGATACTCATATTACTGTAATATTTTACATATTTTATCAAGGTCCCCGACTTGGCTATCCACTCCTGTGTGTGTATGTGTATCCATGTGAATGCAATATTTGTGAATCACATGTTATAACATGGGTAATACAAACATTGTTCTGTATATCATATTTCAGTGTCGCATTTTTATTACAACACGTGTCCTTGTTGTGTAACAGAAGATTAGCATTCATCAGACTGACCTATAATCGAAGCCATTCCACCCGTGACCATCTCGTTTTTTCTTTCTTTCTGACTGTATCGAGAACTTAGGATCTATGAGAGGGGCGTGCTTGAAAGGCACAACTAGTTTAGTCCCCCCCCCCCCCCCCCGAAAGTAAAAGTTTTTTACGATTATTTGGTAATGCAGAGGAATATGAAACTTTCGTAATTGTATGGTTAATTTTTTTATTTTTTTACTAAATATTTTTTTATCTTTGTCAAACTCTCGAAGACGACTTTTTTAGAGGTGGCATTTACTCGCCTCGTAGCTACGCCACTGGGTTGTGAGAGGTTTCTTGGGAACTACAGGTGTCACCCATTGCTCCATCTCCCCTAGTAGTTTACCGCTGTTGGTCCGGAGTTACTTATTCGTCCGCCAGTTGCCCATTTGTATCGCAACTAGCCATCATATCTGGTGGCTGTATCCATCACCTGCGACCCGTTCTCTAGCAGAACAGCTCCCTCGAGAACGATGGGCATGTGGTTAGAATGTCTCAGGAATGAATTTGTGGACTGATTTTACGGGCAAAACCAACCGGCAGGAGACTCAAAGATAGACCCCGAGCAAGATGGTTGGATAACATCCATGAGCTTAGTTGGTCTCGCTTGGGGATCCTGCGGGACCAGTTGGAGACGGTTGCTCCTGAGAGGACCCGCTGCAAGGAATGTCTGAGGATTCTTCCCCCACAAAATATTTTCGACATCTTCCAATTTCATTAATATAATGACAATCAGGATAATGTCAGATATTTTCTACATGAAAGTAGTCATTTCTACAATTATGAATTGTGAAATAATATAATAGTCGTGATATACACATTTGAAAACATATCTATTTAACATTTCATTTAAAATATGCATTAAGAAAGTAAGTGAGGATGGGGTGGGAGCACTATGCTGGAGTTATGCCGTAGAGGGTACGTCGTATCCGGGCACAGGAATTTCCGAGTATCTCGGAAAATGTTTTCATATATTGAAGGCTAGCATTCACAGAAGGGAAGCAGGTCCCCGAAAGAAACTTTGTGCACCCTAATTAAATTCCCCTGTGATGCTCCATCTGGGAGGGATTACATTGTCTTCTTGATTTACTATCTTGGTTCACTGAGTTGTAATAGGTAAACAGGGATGTCTATTTTCATACATAGTGTACATAGGACTACATTAGGCAATATGTGTTCATTTTTTTCAAGACGCCAGTGTATAATATACGGGAGATTCGGTGGCGTTCGAGAACGTTTGGGAGAAGTGGGCTACCGACTGCGAGATTCCTATCTTCACTGGTGGCTTTCCTAACAGAGGTAACTGGGGAAGCTCGTGAGGGCGCTTGGTTGTTCCAGCGCATCAGCCTCGCCATCACCCGAGGTAACGCTGCGAGCGTGCTGGCTTGCCTCAAAAATCATTAGAGAGGTTTCCCAGTGCTCCTCGCGATACTGGTATCTTTTACTCTGGTAGCGGCTCGGTTGTCACCCCTTTCGCCTGCCCTTTGTTGTATGTCGTCCCAGATGTTTTTTTTCTGTTTTCCCTTGCCCTTTCCTTTATATTATATTTGTTTTAAACATTGTATTATTGTATCTCTTTATACAACAGCGAATAAAATCCATTTAATTCATTTTTTCATCAAAAGCATTGCTAGTTCTAGCTTGTACAGGCTACATTGTTGACTTATATTCTGTATCACCCGTTATACATGTGTATGTGTTATATCCAGACATCTAACGTGTGATACGTGTATGTATGCATGGATGTTAATGCATGTAATATATGGCCCAGACTGATCTGATTTGAAAGTAAACTGTTAAAACCGTTATTTCAGCAATTTCCTCTTCCCATTTCCTCTCTGTAACTCACCATAATAAATAGATGGGAAATATATATATACGGAGATCTACTCTCTCCTTGTATGCGCTTTCCCCTTTCTCATTGTAACCACAACGAAGATAAGCTTTGAACTAACAAAGGGACCCTCTACGTGGTTGCTCGACCTGTTAGCTATAGCAGCCACATCTCCCCGAAATCGTTTTAAAAAGGTTACATCATTGAATGTTATCCCAGTTATCTTTTTTAAAAATTGCTATGGCTGGAATGAATTTAATCAGAGATCTACATGATCATGCTAACTTATGATTAAACAACAACAGACAAACTCTGTCCTGCTAGAAGTAGTTGTCAAATCTCCACTAAATCATACCATACCGTTCTAAAAACCGGACATGTTAGATTGTATACTCTTAAATACATTTCGATTATAGGTAAACTAAATCAGGGCTGATTTGGGGCTAAACAACAATAACAAGACGAAATAGAATACATTGTGTCTGAAAAATAAATGAAATGGTCACGTAGATCGTCTTTGATTATAAGGCTGGTGGTGGATTATGGTTGACCTGGGGTTAAATATCAACAACCTACTTTACTATGGAGGAGGCACTTTTAGGGATTTAGTTAACTTATTGTTAAATGAGCCATTGTGGGAACGTCTACATGGTTGTTTGATTTGCTAAAAATAGCTGAATGTACCTTAACACACAACACTGCTTTAAGATTGGATGGTCACATTGATAGGTAAACTGCCTGGAAAGCCTATGAACCCTAGGTTTGCTTTATAATATTTTAAAAATTCTCATCATTACAGTACAAACAAATCAGAAAAAGACAACTTATCAGAAAACATCCAGTACTTTATCATATTGCAATCTTCATCCTGTTAGGTGATGAAACCTGGGTCTGATGCTGATTTCACCAGATTAAGAGCAGCATGCTGGGAGAAGCGCTGGTGCTGATGTGGCATGACAGTTGGTGGAGTCCAAAAACGTCTACTATACACCTGCAATGTCATCTGTGTTGCTCTCATATTTAGAGAGGGAATGTCAGTTTGGAGGCAGTCATACAACTAGGTACCAGTTGATTGTGGATGCAGCGATTAGCCAAGCACCACTGTGGAATTGGGAGGTGGTTGTAACCATACTGTCTTCCCTCACCCAAATATTGCATCTTTACATCTTTTTCACTTGGTCAGTTTGGGGGAAGGGACAGTGTCCATGCCCTTCACATATCCCTGCCCCCACAGCACACAGATTGATGTCACTAAAGTTCTACTGAAATTATTGCATGTCCACTCTCTTTTAAAAGATATGAGCTGTGAGAGAGTTCCAGAGGATCAACATTTTAGGTGATGAGAGGAAGAGCGACAAATTAGTCGGGAGTACTTGAGTCAAGGTGACTTGAAACCAGCAAGCTCTGAGGAGAAGAGACTTGTAGAAGTGGTGAGGACTATATCATCCAAATAAGTGGTTCTAGTCTCTTTTGGCAGTATATCCACTGCTAACCCTTGAAAACTTCTCCCATCAAACTCCATCAATGCACCCCATCCTTATGTATTTCCAAATTAAAACAAAACATCAAACAACAAAAACAAATGAAACATTATGAAGAGAGGTGTTATAGTGGATGATATCACTTTCATCCAGGATATTCCACTTCTTCCACATTTCTTTGTTGTTAAGAAAGACTCTATCACTGATATGGACCATTACAAGCAGTTAGTCAATAATCAATATTTACATACACACACACACACACACACACACACACGTGTGTGTACATCTAATATATATGTGTGTGCATTCTCTCTTTCTCTCTCTATACACATACACATATATATGTATAGGTCACACACAAAGAGATTGACACAAATATGGAAGTCTGTACACACAGAATCACACATTTACACATTTTTGCATGTGCATTTGTCTGGCATATTTCCTTTGCTGCATTAAAACTCCAGTTTCAGTGCTGGTGCCATGTTGACAGAAACAGATTTATTGGTCTGCTTTGTTGTGTTTTTCTTGTTTTTGTCACTTATCTTTTACATAAATGAAAAGGTGGATGGGTGAGAGACAAACTACATTATATACGCCCACCTACATACACATGTGCTTCACTATACATATCTTAACTCATCTAAACATGATGTATTTTTTTCACTGAAGTGCTCAGTAAGAAATTAAAAATTAAATAAACCTATGACAATGTCTATGCGAAGGAAATAGAATGCAGTGAAAGAATCTCAATTATATCATACAAAGCAGATATGTCTATATGGAACCTTAATCTGGGATCTATTATTGTGTGAAAGTTTGTTGGTGAACATCTCAGCTAAGAATTAATAAGGTTGAATTTTAGCGACACAGTCATATATCAGACAACTGAATAGGGTACCTGTCCCTTGTTTTTGCTTTCCTTTTATTTCTAAATACACTTCATCAAGTAACCACACAGCCCCTTGTTCCCTCTAAATTTATATATATATATATATATCTGTATATATGGCTGAGAGAAAAAAGTACACAATACCAGAGTTAGTTTAGTTTTAATATTCATTTTATTAAGGCTAAATAGTGAGTCTTGTTACTCTGGAGTTTTGCATGTTTATCACAGGGTCATTAGACAAGAACAGTTTTTGTGATAGACAGGCGAAACTCCAGAGCAACAAGACTCACTATTTAGCCTTAATAAAATGAATATATGTATATATAATAACTAGAAATTGATTAACATATATAAACATGAATAATCACAATTTCGATTTGGATTAAATTCATTTAATTTATCTTAATTTTGGATATAGATATATATGTATATATATATATATATATATATATATATGAAGTACACTAGCAGCTGAAGTATGCAATAAAGTTATATCTGTATCCATACAGAGGGAGTGACTGAGACTGCACCAATGTGTATATAAATATACTCATATCTAATATGTAAGCTGCCAGAAAATATGAATTCCCTATGAATTGAAAAACTGATAAACACCAGAAGGCTTGTATATCATTCAAACAACTATAATGAATTGTGTATTTGAGGGGGGGTTTATATACCCATTTGCTCTTAGTATTATTTTGAAATGGATATACTAATTTGCATATGGAGGTACATGGCTTAGTGGTTAGAGCATTGGGCTTGCAATCGAAAGGTTGTGAGTTCAATTCTCAGACCGGGTGATGTGTTGTTTCCTTGAGCAAGACACTTTATTTCACATTGCTCCAGTTTACTCAGCTGTAGAAATGAGATGATATGGACTGGGGTCCCTATCATTCCACTGTCAAGTGGTCGTGGAGGTGCCACGGCAAAAAAGCATCCAGCACTCACTGTAAATGAGGTTGGTGTTAGGAAGGGCATCCAGCTGTAGAAATCAAGCCAGAATCAGTTCCAGTCCCACCCTTGCAAGCAGGGAAAAAGTGGACGTAAAATGAAATGATGAAATGATATATATATATAATTGGAAATTTAGTAAAATCGAATCTCTGGCAGTTTGCAAGTAAATTCGGCCTACTTATATGAAATGATGAGTTAGCAAAGCACTCGATAAGTTAGGGCCTTAGAGTAATAACATACGTTTAAATAGCTTGACAAATCGAACATTGTGGTAGGCAAATCTAACACACAATACTATACCAAAGTAACGATAGAACTAACAGGTTGAGAAAAAAATGAATATATGTATATATATATACACATACTATACATTCATCCCACCATGGGAAAACATAATGATAGGAAAGGAGGTGATAGAACAAATGCATATGTGTGGACCTAAATTTGCCCAAAGAGTGAGTAAAGCCTCAAAAGTGCTCAACTTGGTAGAATATAAATTAATCCTTTCATTATGATATTTCTTAAAGACAATGCCTATGTGTTTCAAGTAATTTTAAAATTGATCGAGAATTTTGTGGTGTCTGTGGAAGGAATTTAATAATATTTGTTTCTACTTTAGGCACAAGGTCAGCAAATACCCAGTTCATTACTGGTACTTTAATAATATTACTATCTTTTTCATTATTAAGCTGGTGCATTAGCAGTATCAGTAGAGCGTCGAACACCATATTTTGCAGTATAGACTTACGGCCCTTTACATTCTGAGTTCAAACCTCACCGAGGTTGGCTTTGCCTTTCATCTTTATGGGGTTGATAAATATAGCACCAGTAATGTACTGGGGTCGATTTAAAGGACCCCCCCCCCCTTCAAATAAAATAATTGTTTCTACTTTAAGCACAAGGCCAGCATAACCCAGTACATTACTGGTACTTTATTTTATCGACCCCGTAAGGATGAAAGGCAAAGTTAACCTTGGCGGGATTTGAACTCAGATCGTAAAGGGATATAACTATGCTAGAAAGCATTGCTTCCAACCCTCTACAAATAATGATGGAAGGTTTTTAGATAATTATAGACAGCTTTGTTTTGTAGAACTAGGGGTATTTTCAGGTGGTTTGGTATCAAAAGGGTTTAAAATAAGTTATAACAAACCCAGGAGTGATATATGTCGATAATATATACACGTGTTTCACAATATAGATCTCAATTCATCTAAAAATGAGGTACTTTTTTCCTAAAAGTGCTCAATGCGAAGTTAATGATTTAATTAGACTTGTGTGTGTGTGTGTGTATCATCATTGTATATTTTCTATGCTGAGAGACCTTATGAGATGCAACACTGTAGGGGATTAACTAGACCTATATAGGTGTGAGCTGTAAAAATATAACATATATGCAGGTATGAATGTGTAATAAGGTGTATATATAACTATTAAAAAGGAAACAAGACTTGAAAATTAATGAAGTGTTAAATAATATTTGTTTTTTCTGTTTGTGTGTGTGTGTGTGTGTGTATATATATATATATATATAATATGGCTATTAGTGGAGCCAGAATCTGATGAGGGAATTAAAGGAATTTTAATGACTGTTATTAATTGCTAATTAAGTACATGGTATGGACTGACTGTCCACTTGTTATATTGAGTCAGGTAAATTGGTTGGAATGTCAAGCAAGATATATTGACCAGAGAGAGAGAAAAGAAAAATCAAAGTGAGAGGTTGGGAATGTCGTTGTGTGTGTATATGTGTGTAATAAGTGGTTGAGTTTATGAATACAAGAGTGTAATTAGTTTTGCCTTATGTTATCTAGATCATATTCTTTTGATATATATATATATATATATATATATACCTTGCAAGATTTATATTATTTTTTAAAGATGGTGATAACAGAAACAAGTAAAAGAATATATATATATATGATAGTTAAAGAGGGATGTAGTATGTTAAAACAGAATAAGATGAATTTTTTTTTGAAAAGCTTGAATAATTCCACCAATCCAACTGTCTGAATTTGTATTATTTTAGTAGGACTTTGGAGAGTGAATGTTGTAAGAAAGACAAGTCTGTATAAACTGGTTTGTCCTGTTGCATCCTTTTATATCAAAAGATAGCTTAGACATTCAATAAATAGTGACTGATAAATTAAATACTAGACTGAAAAGAATACTGGGGTTGACATGATTAATCCTCTATGTCCTGAACTACACGAAACTGCATTTGTAAGAAATACCTTCAAAATTACAAAACAGCACTATGATTACATCACATTAAAAAATTTTTACTTTAGTTTACTGCAAATTTTCACAAGTATCTATCCACTAGTAAAGATACTATAAACATTTGAATTAACAAACCTGCTTTTAGATATTTTTGTTAAATCATTTGTTAAATCATTAGAAAACAAATAGATAAAATACAAACAAACATACTGACTTGTAATCATACAGTATGGATTTCTAAATACTTTCGTCATTCATTAATACAAATGGACAGGACTGTCTGTGAACCATTTGTCTGTTTGATGCAAGTCAGCCATCTACAAAATATTGTTTATGCTTCTATTCTCTTCTTTCTTCTTCCTACATACCAATGTTACTGATTTTAGCAATCAGTCATGCTCCTTACTCTTAATTCTCCATCAGAAATTGAAAAGCTTCAGTCAACCATGATAAACTTTGATCTTGATATACTGAACACTACTGACAAAATAGTTAGTAAATTATAGTTTTGCTACTTGTTCTCTACCTTGGGGAATTTTTTTCCTGGATGACTTGAGCTGAGTTTTTCTATGAGAAGTATAACATCCTATGTGTAAAGGTAACTCATCTTAGATAGTATATGCAAAGTTGGTAGGGTTAATTTCTACTTCATGTGTAAATATACTTTAGCTGTTGAAGTAACGTCCAAACGAGTATCCTCCACTACCAGCTAACTTGCCCTTCACCTCTGGGTCCCGGCTAACAGGATGGAGAATGCATTGCCCCAGAGGACGGCGAGAGATACACACTGAAACAGCCACTACAGCTTGCAAGGCTCGCACCTGTGAGTGTCCAACTCCAATATGTGTTGTTGGATACGCTTTCCTTTGTGTTTATAAAACTAACAAATAGTTTTATCGCTCTATATTGCTAAATACAAGAAATGTAAATCTGAGTTTTTCGAATATTGATAATATTTAAATGGTATTTAAACAGAACGGCAGACACTAATGTTTCTGGTTGATTACCCTTCACCAGTATCATATACTGTTTACCTGCCAACTGTCAGAGCTAGTGAAAATATGATATTTTCTGGAATATACAGTGGCTGATCGGCCTGATTTGCATATTAGCAGACCTGATCAGCCAGATTTGCATATCAGCAGATAGGCCAGTCACTGGAATATACAGTGGGTCGGCTAATAGGCAGATCTGACTGTGGGCCATGAACAAGACGTCAAAAGCATTCCCGTGGACAATGGCCAGCTATACCTGCTGCAACAGCCACCCCACCTCATGGGACTCCTTCCTCAGGTGGGCTGCTGATGTTCCAATTTGGCAGAGGTGCTTAGCAGTACGAGGTCCTAGTACACTTGAGGTCTCATTGGCAATTGGTATGAAGAGGAAGTGGCTGGACGATACCCAGGATTTGTTTGTCTTCCTTTCCTCAGCATAGTGGTCCACATTACTGGGGTTTGTGGCTGAAGTAAGTAAGTTGGAGGCGGAGAATGTGGTATCACATGTGGCGCCCCAGATGAGGGATTTACCTCCCAATGGGAAGTAGAGGGTAATTCTGTCGGGGTGCTTGCCATCACTGCAGTTGAGGCCTGCTGGCTCCAGTTGTGATGGGAAGCTAGCTGTGTCCAGGCTTCTTCTCAATATGTTGTTGAGAGTGGCATGTTGGGGGAACTGGGCTGTGCTCTGGCGACAAGACAGTGGGTGCAGACCGAACTTGTCAACGACCACCCCACAGCAACATTAGATGTCTCACACACACGGAGGCCGAAGCGTTGGGCCACTTTGATGCAAGTGCACTTGTTATCAAGAAGGCTACTGGTTGATGCAATAGTAAATATAGAGTAATGTAAATGCTAAAAGATTAAAGAGTTAATTACTATAATTAATTCAGAATATTATTATTAACCCTTTAGCATTTACATTACTCTATATTTACTATTATATTTTCATGGAAAAGGCTTTACCTCACATAATATTGAATCTTTGAGATTTTGATGTTATTTATTTTGAGATACCTTAATGAGTGGCCGCTTCTAGCTGGTTTGTACAGAAAGAAGTAAGAGAATTCTGTTCAGATATGGTCGGTTTAAATGCTAAAGGGTTAAAGTGGAGAAAGGTAGTGGATGAAATGCATTGCAGTATTTTGCTTCTCTATGGTCCCCAATGGGGGTGGGGTGGGGTGGGGGGGAAAAGAAAAGTTGGGCTTTTATGAATGATGTCTATTCAGCTGTATGTTCTGCATCACTTTGGACACTTGCTTGTCATGCATGCCATTGGGAATGCAGTGAACTACTGATTAGTACACTGGAAATTTGTAGTTTACCAATACATGCATGGTCCTGTGACTCCTGAAGGAGTAGTTTGGTCGCTGTATCGAGATACTGCATTTTTAGGGCACTTTTTAAAACCTGGCAGTGCCCATCTCCTTTCCAGGTCTGAACACAGCAGATATCTTCCAGAGAAGGATAGAGAGTGAGAGAACAGAAGGAAGAAAGTGATATAGAGGAAGAATTGACTCCAGTACTTGGCTGGTACTTTTTTTTATCAACCTGTAGTGGATGAAAGGCAAAGTGGATCAATAGTGATATATACTAAAAATAAAAATAACTACCTAGATGTTTCCTCACTCAGTCCAAGTTATTTAAATTTTCATTTCACACCTTGTATGCTTTTATAGAAATATAAAATTAACTCCAGTACTTTACTTTATTGGCCCCAGAAGAATGTAAGGCAAATTTATGTATGTCTGATTCTTTTTGTTTGTTTGTCTCTCTGTCACAAAATGTGGCAGTGTTCCAGCATGGCTGTAACTGTAATATTTTAAACTAACTTAATAGGAAGACAGCAGGGAAAATTCTGCATGGTTACCTGCCACAAATCACACCCCAGCATCTTTAAAAAAAAAAAGGATGTATACATTAGATGGCAGTGCCCCAGCATGTCCTCAGTCTGTCAGCTGGAACGCATAATAGAGTAATTAGATGATGTAGTCATAGATACCTATAACATAAGGAAATGGTCATGGATGCAATGCTTTTGATCATAAGTCTACTTGAAAAAGGCTAACATGAGGCTAAACAACAATTAATGAAATAAACTACAAATAACTTGGATATATACACATCTTTTAGATGTATATATATTGCGATTGAATATTAATTCTCTTATTACTGCCAGCTCCTTCAGTTACCTGGGCTCGACAGACACCAACAATGGAGACCTGGCCCCGGAGATCAATCACAGATATGGTCTGACTGGCAGGGTCATGCACTCCTTATGGAGCCATTGCTATATGTCCTGGAAGATGAAGCTCTGTAGCTGCAATATGTCGGTCCTCTCCATTTTCCTCTATGGAGCAAAAACGTGGCCCCCCTCACAAAGACGCAGGCAAAGAGAATCGATGGCTTTGATAGCAGAGCTCTGAGGACCATCGAGAACATCAGATGGTATCACCATGTTTCCAACAAAGAGTTGAATGCCTGCATGCATCAGCCCACAGTCTCCTGCCTCATAGCCATCTGCTGCATGTGCCGGTATGGTCATGTTCTCTGCCTGCTGCCAGATCATCCAAACAGGGCCTTACTCTTGTTCGATACAGCAGGCTGGAAGAGACCCCCATGGCAGACCCCCGCACCAGATAGCTGGATGTCACTATGGAAGATCTCCAGGGGTTCTACGCACGATGATGCCTGTGGAATCACTGACCTTGGATGACCCCAGTTTCATTAAACAAGAGCAAGAAGAAGAATTGCTGTTGGTAGAAATATCTATATATCTTCAAATCCAATTTTTTACATTCTTTCAGTTGTATATTTAACAATGATGAATAAAAAACAAGTATTTTTTGTGTAGTCAAACTCTACATATGCTTACTCCATTCAGTAAATGAAATAAAAAGTATGTTTCAGATATCAATATATAGCTCAATACAAACTTTTTTTTTTCTAGTTCATTACTTCAGAAAGGTTTATGATAGCATTAGTGTATGTGACCTTATTTTTATGATCATACCCTATTGAATAATGTGCTAAGAGTGTTATGGTATGCCATTAGTTTTTTTAAAGTGTTATATATATATAAAACTTTTTTTATCAAATTTCTAATGAAATATGCTGCCTATAATTTTCAAGCCATTTTGAAAGTAATAAAAATTTGGAAGGATTTAGTAATATCTTTCTCATTATTAAGCTGGTGTTTTGAGCATAACTTAAAAGGTTCTTACATAAAATTAGATAAATAATAAATGCTGAAGGATAATTGTTTTTTATCATAATGGCTGGTTTCAGGTGGGTTGGTATCATCATCATCATCGTTTAACATCCATTTTCCACTCTCAAATGGGTTAGATGGGTTGTCCCATTTGAGGCAAGTTGGGTCAGGTGACTGTGTCTTGCTCATATAGAACTGTTTCTGGCTAGGTTTCTATCGCTGGATGCAATTCCTAATGCCAACCATATTTACAGTGTGTGCTGGGTGCTTTTTGTTGTGACACCTACACGACCACCTTACAGTTTGGACTGGATGCTTTTTGTTGTGACACCTATGTGAGCCCCTTACAGTGTGGGCTGGGTGCTTCTACATGACCACTTTAAAATTAAAACAGTAAGGGGCATATGCATTGTACTTTGCCACAAAGCATACACATTCATCTTGTCATTTTCTGACTTCAAAAACTCATGGTGCAGACGATACACAACACACAAGTGTCCTGTGGCATATCATCATTATAAGTTCAATCCCCATATTGGCATGGATTGGATAAATTGTTATGGTTTGAGTCAGTTCTTATTTGGCGGTACTGCTTGTCTAGATGGTTGAAAATGCTAGCCACATTTACTTGTTATTCTTTTATTTTGGCGTTTTTGTCGGGATAGGGAATAAATGAATTAAATACATCCAGCATTATTACTGGCTTTTGAGGGTGGTGGATTGGTAGTAGCAGTAGAGCATCAGGCAAAACGTTTTGTAGCATTTAGTTACGGCCCTTTTGAGTTCAAATCTCACTGAGGTCAACTTTTATGAGTGCCTTTCATCCTTTTAGGGGTTGATAAAATAAAATACCAGTCACATATTTTCTCCCTCCCCCAAATTGCTTGCCTTATGCTTAAATTAGAAACTATTATCACTTGTTTATATTTCTTATGTTGAACTTGGGTAGATGAATGGTCAGGTCTGCTTATTTTATATTTGAACTCAGAACAATGAGTTACTGCAAACCTGTTACCTAATTTTACATTGTTAACTGAATATCTGAAGGAAACACAAAACTCTAAATATGTGTATTGAAGATAGAAATATTTACTTTGACCTGGTTAGATTGTCCATAAATACAAAAGACTATTGTAAATATTTCTTTCTACAAACATTTTAGACTGGATGTGTTTATGTATAAGCAACCACACACATCCACTGAATTTCAGCACAATTTTATGCTCTACTTGCAAGGTTTTGATTGATCTAAGGTAATGGTAGATGACATTTACAAGCTTCTCAAACATATGGCCATCGAAAATATGTCCCCAAGACCTACTCATATTTCTTGTAGAAATTATGTTAGACAATCTGTTGCCTGGCTTAATACCAACTGCTACTTGGCTGATAGGTGTCTCTACCAAGATCACTCTGTTGCAAAATTTCATGCCAGACCTTCTGCTTGAGGTTAACGTTTCTCAGAAGCCTTGAAAGCTCTGAAAAGGGTCATGGACAGTCCTTTCTATTCTGACTAAGCCATTAACAAAAACAAAAACAAAAACTCCTTTTTTTTTTTTTGTATGAAGTCATATAAGTGAATTTAAGTACATAGACACATTTAAATGTTTTGATAAGTCTCTTTAGTTGGTCTTTTTTAGTTTTAGTCATGGCTACTTATTTTTACACCTCTTAAGAATACATGTTCTGTAGTTTAGTCATTTAATTTTAACTATTATTAAATTGCGTTTTCTTTTTCTAAAGAAATAAATTTAGCTTTTGTTGCAATAGTTAATGACTAACTTTTAACTTTGGTCAAAGAAAAGAGATTTTTCACTTTGAAAATTCTATCTCCCAGTCCCTCGACTAATGTAGTTAGTAATTGTTTCAAATTATAATTAATCTAGTGAAAGAATTTTAATTAGTATAATGACTTCTGTGAACTTTTTAATATTCAGTTATCTGGAAGCTTTTTTTGTAGACAAATATCAATACTTTAAAATAGACAGCTTTGTAGCATAAAACCTGGGGCAGTTTCGTCGTGTGGTTTAGTATCAAAAGGATTAAGGTGCCATGTTTGAAATATTAAGCCAACCTGTCTAAAGGTGTGTATTGTTATAAATTTGATCACAAGACCTGCTTGAAGTAACTGTCAAATAGCCATTGAATCACATTCTACCTTCTTAAAAGGAGAAGGAAGGATACATAGGATAATGTGTTCCTTGTTGCACAGTGAATATATATGATGGTCATAGCTGGAATGCCTTTCATCATAGACCTTCTCAACCAGTGTTCAATTTGAGTATAAAAAAGATATCAGCTGATCAGTCTTTTAGTTCCTAAGTTGGTTAGATCACATAATCCTTTGTAGTGTCAGTAAATATTTTGTGGCAGCTACTGTACCAGTTGCTCAGCAATTAATGAGCAATCAGTAATTAGGCTGATTAATCAGCCAGAAATAGTATTTTTTAGCAGTATTTGAATATAATGTTGGTTTGGAAGAAATGGCAGTTATAAGAGAGAGACTCTCTCACTGAAGTATTTTTGGCTGTCTTTAATAACAGGAATGGCATATTTAAATGTGAGTGACATTGTTGCATAAATAGTTACTTTACAATCATCAGTCTTTCACTGAGATAGAACAACATTCAATAGCAGGACAGACAAAGCAAAGTTAAGTGTGCAGAATTGAGCCCTACAATCTATCTATCTATCTACCTATCTATCTATATATATATATATATATATAAGCCGATGCTGAAGCATATAGACAAGATGCCCCCACCCCTTCCCACTGCAAAGTGGTCATGGAGGTGCCACAGCAAAGAGGCACCCAGCCCACACTGTAAAGTGTACCTGTAGGCGCCACGGAAAAAAAACACCCAGAACTCACTGTAAATGAGGTTGATGTTAGGAAGGGCATCCGGCTGTAGAAATCAAGCCAGAATCAGTTCCTGTATGAGCAAGACAAGGTCAGCCGACTGGACACTGCCCACAACAGGACAACCCGTCTAACCCATGCTAGCATGGAAGAACGGACGCAAAACAGTGATGATGATGATATATATTTAATTAGAATTTAGCTTCAATGTAGCTGTATATATATATATATGTATGTGAATTTTGTACATATAAAGATATACAGTATGTTTAATAAATAAACATTTTGAAAGCCTCAGCTAAGAATAGAAGGCTGATAGCCACTGCCGTCTAGCAGAAGCAAGGGGAGATAACTGTCTATGAATTTCGAACTTAAATGGTTCTCGTCAGGACAATGCTTCCCTCTGCCTACTGCAGGACTTTGAGACAGGTGAAAATATATAGTTTTTTTTGTCTGTGTAAATGGGCTGATTAACCTTATTTGCATACAAAGTTATATACCTGTCAGCCTTCTATTCATAGCTGAGGCTTTCAAAATGTTTATTTATTAAACATACTGTCTATCTTTAGATGTACAAACTCGCATACATATACATATATATATACACACACATAAAGATAGATAGATAGAGAGAGAGAACTGTGTATAAAATGTTTATGTGGAAATATTTACATACTCACTCTAATATATTAAATGGTGTATATGAAGACATATAAGCCTCGCTATGACTATTTTAAGTTGTGAACATGTCAAAGCTATCTCAGTAGCCATGTGAATGACAGACACTAGTGTTTGAGGATTTTTTACCTATTGTCAGCGTCATTTACTCACTTGGTACTGAGACAAGAAGAAGCTACAGCTTATATACTTTTTTGTATAAAACAACTGCTGGAGAAGTTCATTTATAGACAGTTCATGTTTGACTAGGCTCGGTTTAATTAGTATTGGTGTCTAACAGATTTACTAATGATAATTTCTTACATTGGCGCAAGGCCTTATATTTGGGAAAAGGGAATACTTGACTAGTACATTATTTTATTGATTTTTGGAAAGATCAAAAGCAAAGTTATCCTTCACAAGATCTGAACTGAGAATATAAAGGGCTAACTAAATATCACAAGGTATTTTTGTCTAACACCACAAATCTTACCAATGTAATTTATTAATTTATTAGTCAGAGGAGACAAGGCAGTACCCATGACCTCCAAGACATGAAAGGAAGATATCTTCAGATCAGAGACCTTGCCTGGATGCTTGCAACCAAGCAGATCCTATTAACAGTTTTTAAAACTGTCTGAAACTGCCCTTACTTTTAAGCTGCTTGTTTTAAAGTGTTTATATTTATTTTAAGACCTTCCATCATAATTTTATGCAAGAAGTTTTGTTAAGTTATGCTTCTAACATCAGCTTAATAATGCGAAAGTTACTCATCAAATAAAACCCTCTAATTTTTGAAAATTTGAAAATCATACTATAGTATTTTTTATTGGAAATATAGTAATGAAAGTTTAAAAATTACTCAAGGGCCAGATGGGGATATTAAACTGAATAATGGATGAAATTTACCACTTTGGTCAATTTAATTTAATTGACTTTCTCAAAATTGCTGGCCTTGTGTCTAAATTAGAAATCATTATACCCTTTGCACTGGGTAATTGCTGGCCTTGTGCCAAAAGTAGAAACAATTATTATTGTGGATTGGCAAAATCATTAGAGTCTAAAAAAAATGTCTTATAGTATTTGCTCTGGCTTTTTAGTTTCTGAGTTCAAATACTGCCACTGACAACTTTACTTTTTATCCTCCCAGGGTCATAAAATAAAGTACCAGTTAAATACTGGTGTCAATATCGTGGAATAGCATTTCCTCCCTCCACCACAATTCTGGCTTTGTGTGTTAGAAATAATTATTGTTATTGATGTTGTTCATAGCTGATAAAATGTAGATATATTCAGAAATGACTTAAAGCTCTGTCAGTATCTTAAGCTTTCAAAGACTAGTATAATATCAACAAGCATCCTCCACTTCTGTCTTCTTCTTTGCCTCAGGTAAATAGATAAATCATAAAATCAGTATTAAGAAAATCCATCTCACCTGCAACAGGTGTAACTGAAAACTACTTCATGTAAAACAATTGTGTGTACTTGTTGGCTTACAAGTATTTGTATTGGTTTAATAGTGTATGTGTGTTGGTTTACAAGTGTATGTGTTAGTTTACAAATATGTGTGTGTCTGTGTGTGTGTGTGGTTTTTATTTGTATGTGTATAAATATGTGGGTGTTTGCAGATGTGTGTGTGTCCATGTCCAAATGTGTGTATTTTTACAAATATGCTTCTCTATGTCAATAGGCAGATATTTGTAACATTAGAAAGCTGAAAATCTTCATTGACAAAATGAACATTTTACAAGTATCATCATCATCATCATCATTATTGTTTTTAGGTCCATTTTCCCATGTTTGCATGGGTTGGACTGTCTTTTTCAGCATCTCCCACTTGCTGTGTTCCCTTGTCATCTCTTTTGTGAGTCTCAGCAACTTGAGGTTACCTCTCACCACCTCTGCCCTGGTCTACCACTTCTGTGGCTTCCTTCCACAAGTATATTTTATATCTTGTTATTGTGAATGTTTCTATACTTCCTTTTTAATTTCTGATATTTAGCTCCAGGCCAGCCGTTAATCGAGCTGATATGGTCAAAGATATTCCAATATATCTTTCCCTTTTTTTTTTAATAGTAGAACATAATTAGATGGAGAATTGACAGATTTTTAAAGTAGGTCAGGTAGCTACATGGGCACTCTTTTGTTGGCTGGAGGTGTTATATTGTTGCTCTGGTTGAATACTGGTTTAGTTTTTGACAACAAGGAAAATGGATGTTAAATGATGATGATGACGATGATCATATTTAGCTTTGGGTTAACTCTGATTCAGCAAACCTATTATCAAAGACATGATCAGCTGTGATCATCTATTTTTTCCTTGGGCAGAGATTTTCAGAAGACTAAGGTGTAAATTCTAACAGGTTGAATGACTGCATACAGGCTGGCATGTGTTATTTTAGGAATTTTAAAGAATTCTGTTAAGTACTGATTAAAAGTTGTAGAACATTTATTAATGATCATCATTGAGCTCTGTCTTTGTGAAAGCTGAATCATTGATTGTCATTAAACAGCTTTAATTAAACTTGTTAAAACTTTAACCCATTCAATTTCACTGTCTGCTGTTTCTGATATGTGTTTATTATTAGTAGTGGTGGTAATGGAGGCAAGTGTATTTAGTGTGAGTTATATTATCACAACAAAAAGCACCCAGTCCACTCAGTAAATTTGGTTGGCATTAGGAAGGGTATCTAGCTATAGAAACGAAGCCAAAATCAGTCCAAGACATGGCCATCTGATCTGGCTTGGCTCACAACAGAACAACTTGTCTAACCCGTGCTAGCATGGAGAAATTGCTGTTAAACGGTGATGATGATATTGTATTTCATTTCATATTTGAATTTATATACATAGTTGTTAAAAAGCTTGCTTTGAGACCACATTGGGGTTTAATTCAATAATGCAGCACTGTGGGCTAGTGACTTCTAATAAGCCTTGAATTGACTAAAACTTTGTGAATGAAAATTTGGTAGATTGAAACTAAATAGCTCATATATATACATGTACATATATACCCTGCATGCACCCCCACTCACACACTGAAACATATATACGTAGGTGCAGCTACAGTTATGTTGAATATGTTTGTTTGCTTGTGTTTGTGTTTGTGTTTGACATAACACCACAGGTTTTTTGAAAAATCAATGTTCAAAAACATAATTTACCACTTGGTAAAATATAGATTGATGAAATAAATACCAGACTGAAATATATTATAGGATCAATATGATTGACTAAAAACTTTTGAAGACAGTGCCCCAGCTTGGTAACAGTCCAGTGTCTAAAACCAGTAAAAGAATAAAGGAAAATGTTTGTATATGAAACAGCAGTCACCACACAAAGTAGTTTGCAAACAGTGTCAATATGCTGTTTTGTGGTAACTGGTCTACTCACACACACACACACATATATATATATATATATATATATATATATATATATATATATATATATATAAATGATGGGCTTCCTTACAACTTCTGTCTACTAAATTCACACAACCTGGACCTATAGTAGATAACACTTGCCTAAGGTGCCACATAGTGGGACTGATCCTGAAACCACGTGGTTGTGAACTGAATGTCAGCACTTTATATATATATATATATAAGAAAATGAGTTTTTAAAAAAAAACCGAGATGTCTCACACGGGTGAAAGTATAAGGAAACGAAATTGAAAATGCAACTGGAGTCTTTTAAAAATATTTATTTATTTACTTCACCGGTTTCACAGTTCTTATGGATTTTCAAAAGTAAAATTGAGATGGAGGGTTTGTGTTTCTGTTGTGGTTTGTCTCACATCTGGTTCGTGTTCGAAAGTTCTTTCTGTTTTATACGGAAAGAGTGGCTCGAATTGCTGTTAATTTTGTGCCAGTTCATGTTCAGCACAAGGGCATTAAACACATAACTCGTATACTTGACGAGTACGCTACTATTACTCCAATGACCCAACTGCATTTAAAAGACTCCAGTTGCATTTTCAATTTCTTTTCCTTATATATATATATAAGATTTAATATAGAAATGGCTTCTACAGGACTAGAACTGTTTCATTCAAAGGAAATCATCAGTACTCTATGTATTGAGTACCTTACTGTGGTTACTTCCGATTGAATTCAATATTCACACACATATTATATATATACATTGGTGGATTGACAATATCATTAGAGGGTCGGACGCCATGCTTTGGTGCATAGTTACGGCCCTTGCCGTTCTGAGTCCAACCAGTAAATATACTACTGCCAAACACTATGAACACAACGATTGAAATTTGCAACAACTGCGTAAACAGCAATAACACTAACCATGTTAGGGCTGCGCACGGTAGTGGGGTGGCTAGTGAGGCCATGTGTGAGAACCCCACGACCGTCATCAGGCAATCACACAACAGGAAAAAGAACAAGATGTCGCATCTCAGAGTTGCCACACTTAATGTTGGCACACTAACAGGTAGATCTGGTGAGATAGCGGAGATGCTGGAGAGAAGGCATGTGGATGTGTGCTGTGTGCAAGAGGTGAGATGGAGAGGTGCCTCTGCAAGACTAATCGCAGGCAAACATCGTAGTTATAAGCTTTTCTGGGTGGGTAATGATGATGAGTTAGGTGGGGTGGGCATATTACTGGCTGAGAGGTGGATCAATAAGACAATAGAGGTAGTTAGAGTTAGTGATAGAATAATTAAGCTTAGGTTAGTTGTAGGCAAGAGACTACTGACAATCAGCTCTGCCTATGCTCCCCAGGCAGCCTAGGTAAAGAAGAGAAAGACTGCTTTTACGAGCAACTTTTACAAACAGCCTCAATGACAGAGACATCGTTATGCTAGCAGGGGACTTCAATGGACATGTTGGACAACTCCAGGATGGATACACTGGGGTACATGATGGGCACGGTTACGGCTCAAGAAATGAAGAAGGAGTGAGGCTTCTTGAGTTTTGTGATGCAAATGCACTAACCATTTGCAACACTAACTTCCAGAAGCCTACCAACCACCTAATAACCTACAAATCAGGTGAGCACATAAGCCAGATTGACTTCCTGCTAGTTAGACAGCAAGACAAAATATTAAGGCATACCCTGGGGAAGAATGTACCCACAGCATAGGTTAGTTGTTAGTACATCTCAGTAAGCATGAGAAAGAATGAGACATACAGGAAGGTGTGGAAAAGAAAGGTCTGGAAGCTAAAAGACCTTTTATTAAAATATAAATTTAGCAAAGCCCTTCAAGACGTGTATGACGAAAAAGAAGACGATTTAGAGTTGTATGACATAGATGATAACTGGAATTTCTTACGTGACAACTTATTGCAGGCTACTGAAGAAACTTGTGGTTGGGGCAGAGCTTCACCCAGACAGAGTGACCTGGTGGTGGAACAACACAGTAGATAGGGCCATTAGAGACAAAAGACTGGCATGGAAGGCTTGGAAAAATGGTGGGAGTAGGGAAGGATACACAGCTGCTAGGAGAGAAGCTAGACGTCAGGTGTACTTAGCACGCAGAGGGGCTGAGAGTAGGAGGTTTACCAATGTTCTGCGATGGGAAGATCAGAGGTGTGCGGTGTTCCACATTGCAAGGCAGTGTGTCAATGCAAATCAGGATGTTGTTGGAGATAAATGTATCCGGAATGATGCCGGTGTACTTAGTGTCACAAATGATCAAAAAAAGGAAGCCTGGAAATGTCACTGAGAGACTGATGAATGTGGAGAATGAATGGGACAGAGAGAAATTACCCCCAGTAGACCCCACAGAGGGACCAGCTATTGAGATTGACGAATATAGGGTACAAGTGGCAATTAAAGAAATAAAGAATGGTAAGGCTGCTGAACCGTCGGGGATAGTTGGTGAGATGCTGAAGGCATCAGGTGAAGTAGGCATTAAACTGGTTGCACGCATCATCAATCAAGTTATATATGGTGGTGTCATACCCAAAGACTGCTACAAAGGTAAAGGGGATGCTCTAGAGAGGAGCAATTATAGGGGCATAAAGCTGATGGATCAGGTTATGAAAGTAGCAGAGAGAATATTAGCGCAACTGATTAGAGAAAGGGTCAAATTAGATGAGATGCAGTTTGGTTTTGTGCCTGGGAAAAGTACAACACATGCTCTCTTAGTGAGGTAACTACAAGAGAAGTTCTTAGAGAAGAATAAGCTACTATACTTATCTTTTGTTGACCTAGAGAAGGCCTTTGTTAGGGTACCCCGATCTGTCATCTGGTGGTCCCTAAGGAAACTAAGTGTAGAGGAATGGCTTGTGAGGGCAGTGCAAGCTATGTATAAGAGTGCTGTCAGTAAAGTGAGAGTAGGTATGGAGTTTAGTGAGGAATTCCAGATACAAGTAGGTGTACATCAGGGTTCGGTCCTCAGCCCGCTCTTATTCATTATAGTCCTCCAAGCCATAACAGAGGAGTTTAAGACTGGATGCCCATGGGAACTTCTATATGCTGATGATCTGGCTCTTATAGCAGAATCAGTAGAGGAGCTAGAGAATAAATTCTGGCTATGGAAACAGCAGTTGGAATCAAGAGGACTGAGAGTGAACATAGCTAAGACAAAAGTGTTAAGTAGAAGAGAGGACAATACTCCGATTCCATCAGGGAAATGGCCATGTTCGATATGTAGGAAAGGAACTGGCATAAATTCCATAAAATGTACGCAATGCTGACATAAGAGATGTAGTGGGATAGCAGGCAAACTAACAGGTAGGGAAAACTGTATGCAGTAGATGTACAGGAAAAGTTAGCAGTATTAATCGCAGTGATAGACACATTTTTCCAATGCAGGTGGGTTCTATAGAAGTGGTTGATAGCTTCCGGTACCTAGGTGATCAGATTAGCATGGGGGAGGGATGTTCCGAGGCCATAGTATCTAGAATAAGGACGGGTTGGAAGAAGTTTAGGGAGCTGCTTCCTTTATATGATGCTTGTGTGAGATGCGCGATGCTGCATGGTAGTGAGACATGGGTGGCAACTGCAGAGGATATGCGACGGCTGGAGAGAAATGAAACAAGTATGCTCCGTTGGATGTGCAATGTCAGTGTGTGTGAACGACCAAGCATGGACGAGTTGAGAAAGAAACTGGGTATAAGAGGGATAAGTTGTGGTGTGCAGGAGAGAAGGCTGAGATGGTATGGACATGTGAGGCTCATGGAGGATGGCCACTGGGTAAAGAAGTGCCAAGAAATCGCAGTAGAAGGAAGACACAGTAGAGGTAGACCACGTAAAACATGGGCGGAGGTGGTGAGAGCAGACCTCAGATCGCTGAAACTCACCGAGGAGATGACGAAGGACCGTGAGAAGTGGAGAGATGCTGTGCTGAATAGGACTCGTCCAACCCTTGCAAGCAGGGAAAAGGGGACGTAAAATGATGATGATGATGATGATTATTAGATTAACACATGTACATGCAATAACAAGGAAGCATCTATGCCATTTCAACCTGCTAAAAATACTAGCTAAATCTTTTTCAATTTACACACTGTTATCTAAATAACAAAAATGACACATTAATTGAACAAATGAGTTGGTCACAGGTGAAATCCTCTTGATCATTTGTCTGTTGGAGATAAATAACAATTTTACCTGTCAAATTAATAACAACTGATGTGAAATATCAATATTCCTATTTAGAAGTAGATTTATATCTTAATTCATTTCTCATCTATTTATTTTGAATCTGCAACTAAACACCAGACTGAATATATTGTATGAAATATATAATGTGCTGTTAACCTTTTAATAGGTCACTGGGTCAGTATTAAATACTTTGCTTCATGACTTTGTGTCAAGGACTAAGCAGTATAAATATAAATGTCTCCTAAATGCTGAGGTCTTTTAAGGGCCACAACTTTGCTTGGCTTGTTGTTTAACCCAAGCTGAACCCTGATTGAGCGGACTTATGTATGATCAAAGGTGTTTCAGCCATGACAATCCCATCTTTTTAGATTTGTGTACATATCAAATTATTGAATGTGCGAAGGTCTTTTTTTAAAGATGGTTAGGTGTGATTGTGTAGAGGCTCCCTCATAGCGTGAGATAAATCTTTCTCCTATATAGGATGCCTGCTGCCTATCAACAGGTAGTATTTGGGACTTACTTATTTCTAACAACTCAATGAACTGTAGCAATGTAAAATAAAATATTCTACTCAGAAATACAATAGTTAGTTAATCTTGTGTTGTCAGTCATGCTCGAGGCTATTGATACTTGTGAGGAGTCATAGCTACTCTCGGGTCCCAAATAAAAGGGGTGGGGTGGTGGTGGTGAGCTTGGAATAAGCAGTGTGTTGGAAAATAGGTAATTTTTCTAGATTGTCTCCATTGATTAATTTAAAAACCAGAATTAGTTGTTTAGTTTACATCGAGACTTCAACCCATCCTATTTATTTTATAACGTTTGGGATTTTTTGTAATGTTCTTTCTTTGTCAAGTATAATGTTTTTAATGTCTTAGAATAAAATTTCTGTGGAGGTAGATTAACAAAATTTAATAAGTGAGCAGGTTGGAATAAGAGTGGGGATGGGTGGGTGGTTATTAGAGAGTATGTGTAGTAAATGAAGTGAACATAAGTTCAAGTCATCAAAATAAAATCTAGTTTTCAAATTTGGTTCATTAAGACATACATCATCAGCATTGTTATATTTAAATCCATTTTTACATGTTGATATATGTTGGATGGGACAGTATTTTATAGCTGGATACCCTTTCTTATATCGATTCTTATATTTGCCTTGTTACTGAAGCAAGGGTATGACATTATTCTAAAAAAACTAAGATACTCATAATCAGGGTGGTGAATTGGCAGTATCGGTAGAGGGTTGGACATGCTTTCCAGCATAGTTACGTCCCTTTATGATCTGAGTTCAAATCCTGCCGAGGCTAACTTTGCCTTTCATCCTTACGGGGTGAATAAAATAAAGTGCCAGTAATGTACTGGGATAATTGCTGGCCTTGTGCCAAAAGTAGAAACAATTATTCATACTTGGATATTGTGGATACCATACATTGTATTACCACTCATCTCAGTTTTTCTTTATCTCATCTGTTAGATTTAAGTTATCATCATAGTCTCAACCATCAACCACAATGTTTTAACACATTTCTTTTTTTCATGTTCTTAAGATAGGGTGTAATTTGAGGGATATTTGGCTGTTATTTCTAGCAAACTTGTGTTGGTAGTTATTGTTGATGTTGTTTCACTCCAGGTCTATATTTCAGCAATGACTATTACATTCTTTCTTCTGGAATAATATACTATGAACTAAATTACCCAATGTATTTTGTTATAAGATGGTTGTATGTAGTTTCAGGAAAATTTGGCTGCTATTTCGAGCAAGTGGAGCGACTTCAGTGTTTTGTTTGTGTTGGTGGTTTCAGTGAGAAGTGGTGGGGCTTTTTTTCTTTGCCCTTTGTTTGTTTCTGTGACAGTAACCTTGAAATATGAGTTTTATTTAGCATTATTATTGTGACTGACATACAGCTGTCAGAGATGAACTGAAGATTATGATATTGGTGACAATAATTTTGGTGAGTGTGATGATGATGATGATGATGATGGTAATAATAAGTATGATGTTGGTGATGATTATATTGATGATGATGATGATGATAGTAAAGACTGTGATGGTGATAGGTGAGTAACTGTTAATACCCCAGATTAGGATTAGCTGACTTTTGAGATATTAACTTTGTCAATGGCTTACAGATTAGAGTAGTTGTGTGAGTGATTATGGCTTGTGGCAACTATGGTAGCTAGCTAGGTGCATGCTGTAAGATGTGTGTGTGTTTAGTGAATTTTCCTTTCTCTCTCATTTGTTTCATGAATTTCTGTTTGTGTGTATATGTGCATAATTAATTGGTTTTTGTGTGTATATAGGTGAATTTAATCAGTTTCTGTGAATATGTTTAATGATTTTTTTTTTTTTGAATGTGTATTTATGTTAAATTTCAGTATGTATATGTGTGTTTTATCTACCAGCTGAGCACAGGCATGGTTCAATGGTTAAACAGTTTGTTTTGCAATTATCAGTTTCTGGGTTAGGTACCACTTTGCAAGATCTTGTGAAAATGTCTTTCACAATAGCTTCATGTTAATCCCGGCCTTGTAAATGAACTTGCTTAGATAGACTGTAGAAGCTTGCCAGATGAATCATACATGTAATTCAAAAGCCCAGCTTAGTAACACATAGAGGGTCACATCAATTCTACTTAACCCTTTCATTACTAACCCCTGTTTCCACTATACAAAGGCTGTTTGTTTTAAAAAGTGTTTATCTAAAAACCACCCAGTGGTCATGTATAGAAGAATAACTCAAACAGGCTCGCCCCTTATCTCCCTTTGTTGTGGAACTCTTCTTTGCTAGAAGTCAAAGCCTTTTTGTCATAAATAAGTCTCGAACACTCTTTGCTTTTCTCAAACTTTATTTCTGAAGCAATAACAAAAGAAGTGTCCATGAGTAAGCCATTTGCAAAATGATGAAAGAGCTTTGACTTCTAGCAAAGAAGAGTTCCACAACAAAGGGAGATAAGTGGCAAGACTGTATCAGTCGTATTCCTCTAGTGTGGGCATTAAGAATGGCATCCAGCCATAGTAACCAAGCCAAAATCAGTTCTGTATGAGCAAGACACGATCATCTGATCTGGCTTGTCTCACAACGGGACAACTCAGATGTTAAGCTGTGGTGGTAATGATGATGATGATGATGAGCCAATGTGAGAGCCTCTGTGCAAATGATTCTTAAGTCGTTTTTGAGCAGATAAAAATGTATTAAGAAAAGGTATTTACATATATTGAACTTATGATAGGAAATTATTTAGTATTATATTCAGTAAATGAAGTAAGTCTTTATATCGAGAATTTCAGTGTTTATTTTTTCATAGTTTTTGAAATATAATTTTAATATTTTTGTAGTTTGCCTAGTTACAGTTCACAACACTTATCTTATATGGTCATGTAACCTTCTAGAATCAGCAGCTAAATCTCCTTCAAATCACAA
>OZ024743.1:158542422-158687422 GCA_964016885.1 Eledone cirrhosa
GTAATATACGTGAACGACAAAGCATAAATGAATTGAGAGAGAGACTGAGCATAAGAGGAATCAAATGCTGCGTGCAGGAGAGGCGGTTACGCTGGTATGGACATGTGATGCGTATGAAGGATGACAGCTGCATAAAAAGGTGCAGAGCACTAGAAGTTGATGGAAACCGCGGAGTGGGGAGACCCAAGATGACTTGGGATGAGGTGATAAAAGCCGACCGTACCCAACTACACCTCTCAAAGTCAATGACACACGACCGTGACTTCTGGCGTCACGCAGTAATACAGGGTACCCGACCTCCCATGGGTACATGCTGAAGCATATAAACAATATGCCCCCCCCCCCCCCACCGCAAGGTGGTCGTGGAGGTGCCACGGCAAAAAAGCACCCAGCCCACACTGTAAAGTGGACGTGTAGGCGCCACGAAAAAGCACCCAGCACTCACTGTAAATGAGGTTGGTGTTAGGAAGGGCATCCAGCTGTAGAAATCAAGCCAGATCAGTTCCTGTATGAGCAAGGCATGGTCAGCCGACCAGACACTGCCCACAACAGGACAACCCGTCTAACCCATGCTAGCGTGGAAGAACGGACGTAAAACGGTGATGATGATGGTGATGATGATATGTGTATATATATATATATATGTATATATATATGTGTATATATATATATATGTGTATATATATATGTGTATATATATATATATATATATATATATATATATATATATATATATATATATAGGGATTCCTCCTCTGTTTATGAGTAGAACTCTTTACGAAATATGACCATTTTCCGTAAAGTAACGGTTTTTCTTTAAATTTTTGTCCTTAAACCTGATGAGTGAGGCCAGTTTTAGAATGGCTCCTCCACTATACAGTATTGGCCATAACTGGACTCTGAAACCTAAATTGTGCATACATGTTTATCATCGTTGTCATCATCATCGTTTTAACGTCTGCTTTCCCGGTAGCAAGGGTTGGATATGTCTATATAGACCAAGTCCATACTGAAGCAGAGCCACTGATCTCCCGAGCAAGCCAGGGAACTGTGTCTCACTTATGTACGTTCCATTGAGTGGTCAGGAGAGGTTGTCATGCCTTTGACACAATTCAGGGTCCTTCCAACCTTTTGTTTGGTGAGATTTCTATGACTGGATGCCCTTCCTATCACCAACCACTTTATAGAGTATACTGGGTGCATTTATCATGTAAATCACCAACACTAGGGAGGTTATCATGCCCTTGACATGACTGGAGAGTCCTCCTGATGCTTTGTCTCGCCAGTTTTCTACAGCTGGATGCCCTTACTATCACCAACCACTTTACAGTGTGTAGTGACGTTGCGGTCCCCCGGCCAGCCCGGGGCCCAACGGCGTGTCAGCCATTCCAAGTATTATCGTCTAGCGAAAGAAATGGAATTTTATTTTTCCGAGCACTCCATGAATGTTAACTGTCTTAAGCATCGGGTGTGCTAGCGGGAAGTCCGCCACCATCGGCTGGCTATCGTATATACCAAACGATTACTAGTTATTCACACTGGTGGGGGATTTAGTTAAGTGCTAGTAGAAGGAGGCATGATAAAGTTAAAAGTTATGATTAAGCCTAGAATTTAAAGGTACTGTTTGGCGGTCAGTAACTGGTGGCGCGGCGGGTTCCAAGTCTGACAGGGCCCCAGGGTGAAGCAGCCGTTCCGAGTATTTTCGTTTACCGAAAGAAGGAGAAATTTATTTTTCCAAGCACTCTAGGAAGGCTGATCGGCCTGAGCGCCTGTCGTGCAGTTGGGAAAGCCGCCACATCCGTCGGATCATCGCGTGTACCAAACGATTATTAGTTATTCACACCCGTTGAAAGTGGTAAAATCTGATGAAATGTGCAAATAGACTATATATAGTCCCCAGTTAGTCCGGGTTATATGTAGTGTGGTTCTTGGGTGGGTAGGGGGAGTGAACAAAGATAAACAGATATAAGGGTACAGAGAGTAATATTCTAGGGTCGTGTGCTAATGAGTACAAGGATAAGTATATAATGAGAGTAAAGCGAGTAAATAAATACATAAATAAAATGCAGTCGTACCTAGGGTGGTGATGTAGGGAGTAAAGGGGAAGTATATAAGAACATATCGAAGAAATCAAAATACAGAAGAAATAAAATACAGATCAAGGTGGAGTTGGAGAATACAAGGTTATACATATAGATATAGAGGATGGAAGAGTTGGAATGGATATATATATATATATATGTATATATATATATATATATATATATATGTATATATATCATTGATTTTTATAACTGCTTTTTCCTGCTAACATGGGTTAGATGGGATGTTTTAAGACAAATGCTTTACAGTCAGATGCCAGCTCTTTTAGTTCCCTTTTACAGTACAGAGGGATATGGTGTATCTGTCCTAGAAACTGATGGTAATTTGTTTAAGGATTAGATTACAATTAATACTAAACATTATATTTATTCATGTAAAGGGGCATTCTGGGGGATATCAGTCAGTCTACATAATTTACCTGTCTCCTTTCTCTTGGCTACTGGGAGTGATTGAGAAGTAAAAACATTAAGAGGTCATAAAAGCTGCACATCGCCCCCTCCCCTAGTACACTTTCTTGTTTTTAGTACAAGCTCTAGCTCTCAGTTACTGTTACCTTGGAAACTGACCCCTCCACCTCCTACTTTCCTGGCTTGTAGTATAGGTGAGAGAGAATTGAAAAATATTTGTGTGGGTACAATGAAGAGACCAGTGCCTGTGCTCTATCAATAGAGCCTGGATAAGTATGATAGGTCAGTAAACAATGTCAGAATAGAAATCCTTCCCTGTCTATGTATTTAGACATTTGATACCGCAACAAATTAGCATATTCATCCACATACAGGAAAAAAGTCAGATCAGTAATTTATTGACACCCTCCCCCCTTTAAAAATAAATGGTAAAGGTCATCCTTATGGGGGGTCATTAAAATAAAGTACCAGTAATGCACTGGAATCGAATTTCCTTTCCCCCCTAAAAATTGTTGGTCTTGTGCCTAAATCAGAAACCAGTATTATAGTTATTGTTATTTTTATTACATCAGCGATGTGAGGGATGTGGTGATTGTGTGTGTGTGGGGGGGGGGGTGATGGGGAGATAGGTAAAGGAGTAAGAGGTAAGGGTAGTGTATGGGAGAAAGGATGTAGTGGTGTGGGGATGTAGTTGAGAGAGGAGGTATGGGGGAGAATAGTTAAGGGGGCTAGGAAGGTAGGGGGAGGGGGTAAGGAATGGTTGTGGGGGATGAACAAGCAGTACAGAGATTAGCTACTAGGGTGCAATAGTGAGGATATCTAAGGGCTTTAGAGAGGAGGTAGCAGTTAAGGGGTGCTTCTGGAGAGGGCATGGGTGGTGGGTGCAGTAGTGGTGAGTTTAGATGGTGGGGAGTGCTAGTGGGAGAGAGAGGGGCTCATTGATGTGTCAGGTCATGTTGTATTCTTGTAGCCTGGTTTTCATCATCATAGCATAGCGCCAGCCCTTTCAATCATTTGTCATCTCAGTTGTGTGGCTTAGTTTCTGAAGATCACTGTTTATTCCTATGTCTTCCTGGGTCTGGCTCTCCTTTGGATTCCGCTACTGGGATTGTTCTGCATTTCTTTATGCAACTGTATCACATCTCCATACTAGTGCAGTTTTCTCTCTTGCACATTACATCCAATTCCTCTGATACCAACTTTTCCTCTCAGTTCACTTATGCTACGCCATTCATACACACTAATATTGCACATCCATCGGAACATACTTGCTTCATTTCTTTAGTATACATATATATACGAGCTCCCACACAATTTTCATCTACCAAATTTCACTGACTATGCTTAGGTCAACCTGAAGCTATGATAGAAGATATTTACCTAAACTGGTGCCTTATGGGATGGAATTTGAAACCATGTGATTGTGAACTGAATTCATAATATTTACATTTTTGTTTTATATATGTGAGAAATTATAAACATTGTTTCTACAAAATTGAATTGGTCTTCAAAATTGTTTAAACCAAACTGCTTGAAACTGTGATACAAAGGTGTTTATTTTTAAGTGCTTATATTTATCTAAAAACTTTCTATCATAATTTTATGCTAAAACTTCAAAGTTATATTCCAAACACCAGCTTAAGAATGAGAAATTTAGTTATATTACTAAATCACTCTAAATTCTTGATTATTTGAAAGTCATAGGCAGTGTCTTTCATTAGAAATACGGTAACAAAAGAGTTAACATAAAGCAAAGAAAAATAAAATGTGCAATAATCTTGTTTGATGACCCTGTGATAAACAGGCAAAACTTCAAAGTAACAAGACTCACAATTCAGCTTTAATAAAATGTATATTGAAACTCTACTTCTGAATTGAGTACTCCTTTCTCTCAACTGTCAACCACATATGGACATATATATATATATATCAGAAAGGGTGTGGTAAAATAACAGGTGGGCCATAACTTGGGGTAGCAGAGTGGGTAATATAAAAAGGCTCTGGCCGTTTCTCTCTCTCTCTCTCTCTCTCTCTCTCTCTCTCTCTCTCTCTCTCACACACATGTATGTATATGTAGAAAATATCTGTAGGTATGAAAAAGGAAAAATGAAAACGGCTCAACCAGAGATGAGAGATATATTATAATGTAGAAAATGATATGCTTAAGAAGGCTAAGACAATGTGAAATGGATGGTAAAATGAAGGCAAGAAAAAGTTTGTTACCTGGTATATATTATTATTGTCTTTTTTTTTTCGTCTCAATATTTCGGGACTTAAAAATCCCTTCTTCAGAGTATCGGGAAAACTCTCAGAGCAAAACTTTCCTGTCTTATCGCTTTGAAATTTGATTTAGATATATTATATTATATTATATATTTATGTACCATGAATGAACATAAGTAAATAATAATAATAATAATATATATATATATATATATATATATATATATATATATATATATATATATCTAAACCTATGCTAGCGTGGAAGATAGACGTTAAACGACGATGATGATGATATATATATATCTACATATATCTATATTATAAAGCTGACAGCCGTATGTATATAACAAACTTTTCGCCAAACGGCTGGACCAAAAAGCACCAAATTTGCACCATAGATGTAACTTTTTCCAAGTAAGAAAGTGAGGGTATGTTTGTCTTTTTTTAGTTTCAGAAGATCCCGTTAAGGGTGAAAGCAGCGATTCTTTGCTTAAACTTTAATCTGTTATTTTAATATATATATATAATTATATATTCGTGTACAGATATTTTTGCATACACAAAAACAAAATATAAACAAACGTATTTATTTCACAAAAGCACAGACGGCTTATCGTCATTGTTATTGCCGATATGCCATCCAAAAAGTCCCAGCCTGGCCGCAAGATCAGATTTTCCAGAAGAAAAAATGTTACTAGAGCAACAGAGAGACTAAGCTCTCGCGATTACCATCAATAAAGCTCAGGGTCAAACCCTAAAAGTGGCTGGCCTTCATCTGGGAAAACCATGCTTCTCCCATGGTCAATTGTATGTAGGATGCTCTAGAGTGAGCTCGCTAAACAATCTCTTCATCTTTGCTCCCGAGGGCCGAACAAAAAATATTGTGTACCTGAGGCTCTAACAATGTAATTTATGTATTTTCTCTTACTGTATTTCCATTATGGTTGTACAAATTATTGTAAAGTTTGTTAAAAAATGTGTTCTCTGTTCAGCCTTTATTGTTGTAACTATCAATTTTCTTTAACATACTGGCTGCTGAACTGGGGAATCCTAAAAACTATTCAAACCCAACATTAGAGCACGTTAATCCCCCCCTCCTCTCGCTGACTTGAGAGGGCATGCGGTATCTTTGTACTGGAGTGGAGGGGGGAATCCTGAAAAGATAAAATGGCGGTATACCTAGCCGGGTGCCAGCCGGATGGGCCAGCTAGAATATATATATATATATACTATATGTAACACTAACTTCAAAAAACGAGACAATCACTTGATCACCTATAGATCGGGGGAACACACAAGCCAGGTAGATTATATCCTTACCAGGAGACGTGACAGAGTGTCTGTTGTAAACACTAAATCCCTCCCCCATGAAGAATGCACCTCTCAACATAGACTCATAATTAGCGACCTCATAGTCAGGACGAGACGTACTCGACAACAGAAGAGGACTATCCTCAGGAGAAAAATATGGAAGTTAAAAGACCCCACAGCCAGTAATAAATTTAAAAGCATATTACTTGATGCTTTTGATAGTAAGGAAGAGCAATTAGTCGTACAATATAGAGGAACAGTGGGAATTCCTGAAAGCTAACCTGCTGAAGGCGACAGATGAAACCTGTGGCTGGAGCAGACCTATAGGCAGGAGGGGAGTAACTTAGTGGTGGAACAGTAAGGTGGAGGGGTCAATCAAGGCCAAAAAGCAGGCTTGGAAAGCATGGCGGGATGGGGAAGTAGAGAAGACTATCAAGTGGCCAGGAGGGAAGCTAGGAGACAAGTGTACTTCGCAAGAAGGGAAGCAGAGGAAAGAAAGTTCAAGCATGTTCTACAACGCGAGGACCAAAAACGTGAGGTGTTCAGGATTGCTAGGCAATGTGTCAAGGAAAACAGTGATATTGTCGGGGAGAAGTGTGTCCTTAATGTTGATGGTGTACTTGCCATCACTGACGCTGATAAGAAGGTAGCTTGGAAGTGTCACTACGAAAGGCTACTAAATGAGGAGAATAATTGTGAGAAAGATAGTCTCCCCCACATCGACCCAATAGAGGGACCAGCAGTGCAAGTTGAAGGTAGTATAATAAGTAAGGCGATCAAAGACATAAAGACGAGCAAGGCGGCCGGGCCTTCGGAAATAGTTGCTGAAATGCTGAAAGCATCTGGAACGGTGGGACACACTATGGTCACTCGGATAGTAAACCAAGTCATACAGAATGGGGTCGTCCCGAAGGACTGGCGCAGCAGCATCATCATTAACTGCTACAAGGGTAAAGATGATGCCCTAGATAGGGGAAACTATAGAGGCATTAAATTAATTGACCAGGTCATGAAGGTCACAGAAAAAGTAATAGCGCAACTAATCAGAGAGCGAATTGATCTAGACGAAATGCAGTTCGGGTTTGTGTCAGGTAAAAGTACAACAGACGCTCTCTTCATTGTACGACAACTACAGAAGTACCTAGCTAAAAGTAAACCCCTATACTTAGCTTTTGTTGACTTGGAGAAAGCCTTTGACAGAGTACCCCACTCGATTATCTGGTAGGCCCTTAGAAAACTAGGTGTTGATGAATGGCTTGTGAGAGCTATACAAGCCATGTATAAAGAAACAGTCAGCAAGGTTAGAATTAACAACGAATATAGTGAAGAGTTTAGCGTAAAAGTTGGTGTTCATCAGGGCTCTGTCCTTAGCCCCCTACTATTTATTATTGCCCTTCAGGCTATAACAGAGGAGTTCAAGACTGGCTGCCCATGGAACTCCTATATGCAGATGATCTAACGCTCATAGCTGAATCAATGGCGGAACTAGAGAAGAAATTCCAAACATGGAAGCACGGCCTAGAATCAAAAGGCCTTAAAGTTAACTTGTCTAAGACTAAAGTTCTAGTTTGTAGGAAGGAAAATAGGGCACCGGTCCCATCTAGGAAATGGCCATGCTCAGTGTGTAGGAAAGGAGTAGGCAGAAACTCCATTTTATGTCCCAAATGCAAAGTATGGGTGCATAAAAAATGTAGTGGGATCACAGGTAAGCTAACTAAGAATATAGATTTTATATGTGGCCGGTGCTCTGGTGCAATAAGTAGCAGCAAGTGCCCACAGAATACTAGCTCATTCCATTGCACAGATGGTTCTATAGAAATAGTGGACAGCTTCTGTTACCTGGGTGACAAAATCAGCAGTGGGGGAGGGTGCTCTGAAAGTACAGTAGTTAGAGTCAGAACGGGATGGAAAAAGTTCAGAGAGCTTATACCACTATTGGCCGCTAAAGGGTTCTCTCTAAAAATGAAAGGCAGGCTGTATGATGCCTGCATATGAACAGCAATGTTACATGGCAGTGAGACCTGGGCATTGTGCGCAGAGGATATACGCAGACTGGAGAGAAACGAAGCTTGCATGCTCCGCTGGATGTGTAATAGTAATATACGTGAACGGCAAAGCATAAATGAACTAAGGGAGAAATTAGGAATAAGAGGGATCAGATGTTGTTTACTCGAGAGAAGACTACGTTGGTACGGTCACGTGATGCGCATGAAAGATGACAGCTGTATAAAAAAGTGCAGGGCGATAAAAATAGACGGTAGCCACGGAGTAGGCAAACCCAGAAAAACCTGGGCAGACTTGATAAATTCCGACCTCACACACTTACACCTCTCCAAGACAATGTCACTGGACCGAGATCTTTGGCGCTACACAGTTATACAGAAGACCCGCCTTACCTAAGTACAAAGCGAAACCTACAGTCAGTAGGCACCTCTAACAAAATACACCCCCGTCCCACTACCCCCACCCCAGCTACACCACCCCCTTAAATGTGAAGTTATGTTGGTACCACAACATCCAGTCCGAAACAAATGAGGTCGTGTAGGTGTCACGACAAAAAAACACACAGTCCACGCTGTAATGTGGCCGTGTAGGTAACACAGTAAAAACCTCCCAGTACACACTGTAAACGTGGTTGGTGTTGGGAAGGGCACCCAGCCGTAGAAAACCCGCCAGACATGTAGGTGTCATGACAATAAAACACACAGTCCACGCTGTAATGTGGCTGTGTAGGTAACACGGTAAAAACCTCCCAGTCCACACTGTAAACGTGGTTGGTGTTAGGAAGGTCATCCAGCCGTAGAAAGCCCACCAGACAGTCCTGAGCAAGACAACCAATCTTGCCTGAAGTGGGACAATTCCTGTCCAGACCCATGCTAGCGTAGAAAATGGACGTTAAACGATGATGAGGATGATGATGATATATGTAAAAGTTCTATTTAAATTGTTGGGATACAACAAGCAAATATTTTTATAACTGATATAAAGCACTCAACAAATATTTGGAGTAAAAATACGATAGTTTCCATTTGTTAATATCGTATGTATATATATATATATATATATATATATATATATAAAGATGTGCGCTGAAGTGTATGATAAAGTTATATCTGTATAAATACACTGTGTAACCGAGACTGCACCAACGTGTATAAATATATACATATATCTAATATGTGAGCATGCCAGAAAATATAAATTTCTCTGTAAATTGAAAAAAATGCTAAATATCTTTAATTGATTTTCAGATATTATAGGACCCCTATCAGAAGATGTGTATCATCTAATCAACTTTAAGGAAACATGTATTTGATGGGTATATTACCCATTCTTGGTATTATTCTGAAATGGCATACTAATTATATATATATATATATATATATACACATATCTAAATGCACACACACACACACACACACACACACACACACACACACACACACACACATTTTGGCTTTTGGAGTTGCATATTCAAAATTATTTCTCTGTAGGTTCATAGATTGTGATTAATGCTAAGTCTTTTTTTGTAAATGGAGACCACACCCTACTTTTGATTTCTGATTGCTATGATTTCATGTAGTACCATAACAATCTTTGGTAAAAGCAAAAAATGAATAAACCAACAAAAAATTATCATTTTACTTTCTTGTAAAATTTGAGACTTAATTCATAGATGGAATATATGACTATTCTGTGCGTGTTCTACTTAATAAAATCAGTTGGAGAGGGAGGTAGAAAGAGTGAGAGATGATAACATCGATTTTTTTATTTTTATTTTTATTTTATTTTTTATTTTTTTATTTCTTAAGTATACTATTCCAGTATTGTAAACTGTTTTACAAGCAGATTGGATTTTGTAGAAATGGTTCAAATTTCTCTAGCGGGTTAATTTAGAGTATTAATTTTTTCAAATTATCCAATAAACAGTTTTATTAATTATAAATTTCTGTTTATGGCATCCTTTAATCTGTTAAGAACTTGAGAATTACTGCCACATGGATCCAAACAGTATATCTATTTTGTGGTAGATATAATTGACACATTTAATAAATGGATCATGGCAAGGAAAAAAGAAATAATAAAAATATTTAAAAAAATAATATTATTTGATGACTTTTTTTTATTAACTGACCAAATTGTTTGACTCATTTTCTATACATCAAAATTTGTCAACTAATCTATTAGAAATAAACCTGTCATAGTTGTCCTGTGCCTGCAAACAAAAACTAAACTTAATCATGGCATGTAAATTTTAGAGATTAATTCTTAATTTGTTGAAATAATCCCCCCCCTCTTTATTTTACTAAGAGGAAAATTTCTGTTAATAAAGAATTATTTGTGTATGACATTCAGCACATTACACCATAATTATTCCTCTTAGTTAATGATTTATTTCCATTTTTCTGGTAAGTACTGGAGACAAATGTGGACATGTTTTCATCTTATTCTGACTTTTTCAACCAATTAGAATATTAACTAAACTTGATGAAGTATTGATAAAATGAATTCCTAAGTAGATGTGCAAGATTATACATGTGTTGGCATAGGAGAATTGCTTAGGTTTATTTAAACATTAATTTATTCAGAGATACAATCTCTGAATGAAAAGTAATATGTAAAGTTAATATTAAAATGTTTAAAGCATGACACATTAAAAAGCAAACTAGAAACAATTACATATTGAGGAAAAACATTGCTAGTCAATGACTAATAATATAATAGCTGGTTCAGGAGACAATCCCATACATTTTTCAGTCTTATTCTGATCTCATCAGCGAAGCAACCTTTGAGGTAATCTGATGTGCTTCTGTTTACGTTTGGCTGATTAGTTGGGTTTTATTATAGTTATCATGATGGCATTTGGATATATTATGATGTGATATTTTTGTGCAGAGCAGTGATATTGCTTTGTTCCATTCATGTGGAGCATGTTATGTTCAATGATTGATTAGTAGATATCAAAATGGTCAGAAAAATTTTTTTTTTCAATTTCCATAGATATCTGGACAATACTATGGTGTTGTTGTCTCTTTCTAATTCTTCAAAGTGGATTTATAAAATAAGTGTTTAGAGGCATTAATTTTTTAAGGGTTAGCTTTGCTGGCCCTATAACAAGCTTCTCCATTGTTCCCTATCTTCTACATCTCCCTTCACCAATCACCTGGCTTTCATTTTCTCCTACATCACAGGTTCTCAACCCATTTAGGCCAAACGCCCCCTTTTGTCCCTTGAAATCACGAAACGCCCCCCCCCCCCCCTACCTTATTTTTCCATTTTTCAATATACTACTGATTTTGATATCAGTAGATTACTAAAAAGTTGATTAACAATATTCAGGCAGCTGAGAGTATAAATACATTCCTTGAAAGGAAATATATAAATTTCAAAAAAAGGAACATAAATGTTCTTTTTTTATGAATAAGGACCAGTTGAATTTGTTATATTCCCACCAGGCGATACCAGCTATTTTGAACATTTATACAAGAGCATCTCTGTCTATTCCAAGAGTGCTCTTATCTGGAAGAAAGTGGCAATTATATCATTTCAAAGCTTTCCAATTTTCCCTTTAATGAAATGACAGAATAAATGTTGATATCAAACTTGATGTCCCCCTGCTTTGTGAGCTGAGAGACCACAGAAGAGAGTTTTCATGACCACGTGGGAGGGTATATTTATTAGTAAATGAGTAATTGAATTGTAGTAGATGGTTTCCAGTCCAGTCAGACTGCAACTACAAATAAAGAAATTGTTAGTTTGCTTTGTAACAATAGCATATCCAAGTTTTCGGATAAATCAACTTACTTTAACTTTGATTTCATTTCAATGGGACCCTTGAGCTTCATGGAGTCTAGCTAACTCTTTGACGTGAGGCTGTATTTTCCTAAGATGTAGCTGGAGATCTCCATGTGTAATTACATTGTAGCGGTTGCAAGCCTTACTGTGTAGTCTGGAAACAACACCAAACCTCCTCTCGACTAAGTATGAGCTTGGAAAAGGCAGAGAAAATCTCTTAGCCTCTGCATGTAGGTGTGGAAATCAAAGCTGAATTTCCTCTTGCATCCCAAAAAGGGGTTCACCTATTTTGGGAAATCTAATTTTGATCATGTCATCTGCTTGAAGTTCAATGCATTCTTCCTGAAATTTAACGTCCAAATCGTCGAAGTTAGCTATGAAAGCATCTGCTATCCACATTGGGATGTTCATCGGCAAAAGGTCGACAAACTGTTCTCTCATGTTGTCTTGTAGCGCACGGAGGTGAGTGGTATAAATTTGGAGTTGGTCATTGCTTACAATGTTTTGAACATTGGCGACACTAGGAAAATTATAGAATTCCCGTCAATAAAGATTTCTTTCGATGACATACAATTTAGCCAGGAATGTTTTCACAGCATTCCTTGCTTTAAGCAAGGTGATCTTCTTCCCCTGCAAAGCCAAAATGACGCTATTGCATTTGTCGAAGATGTTGGTGAGGTAGGCGCAGTCTTGCCTCACATCGAGGGTTTTCTTGTACAGTTCTGTGTTGCGTCCTCGCAGAAACTCAATTTTAGAGTCGAAGAGTTCAAAGAAGTGAGTAAAGCACTTGCCCTTTGAAAGCCACCTCACTTCAGTATGAAGGAGCAACTTGACGAATTCTTCGTCATTATCTTGGCACAGTTGCTGGAAAATTCGTTCATTGAGGGAATGCCGTTTGATAAAATTGATGACATCAATGGCCACCTGCAAGGACTTGCTCAGAGGCTTGCTGAATTTCTTCACAGCCAAGTGTTGTCGATGAATGACACAATAAACAGCAAATACAGATAGATTTTTCTCTCTTCAGAAGAGTGATGAAGCCCTTATGTTGGCCGACCATTGCTCTTGCGTCGTCCGTAGCACATGAAACAATGTGTGTTGTATGTGGTCCTAGATGTATGTATTACCTGCCTGTGTGTTGTATGTAGTCATAGATGTATGTATTACCTCCTTATGCGTTGTATGTGGTCCTAGATGTATGTATTACCTGATTGTGTTGTATGTGGTCCTAGATGTTTGTATTACCTGATTATGTGTTGTATGTGGTCCTAGATGTTTGTATTACCTGCTTATGTGTTGTATGTGGTCCTAGATGTATGTATTACCTGCCTGTGTGTTTTATGTGGTTCTAGATGTGCGTGTGCTACCTCCTTATGTGTTGCATGTAGTCCTAGATGTGTGTATTACCTGCTTATGTGTTGTATGTGGTCCTATATGTGTGTATTACCTGCTTATGTGTTGTATGTGGTCCTAGATGTGTGTATTACCTGCTTATGTGTTGTATGTGGTCCTAGATGTGTGTGCTACCCACTTCTGTGTTTTCTTTCTTTTTTTTTTATTTGTAATATTATTTATACACTAGGGAATAAAATAGATCTACATAGTGTTAACTCGTTATGGTTGAGTCAATAATTTCAGACATGAAATACATTGTTATCGGTGAAGGAAAGATAAGATTCTAACTGGCTGCGCTCAAAGTGTCCTTGACCCAGTTGACTGTGGGATTTTTCATTTTTAGGATCTCAATTACCGGTTAATGTCTAGACATGCCTTCACAGCTGCTCACAGCTGCGGTCAGACTATAGTTATGCTGCCTGCAAGCTCATTCAAATGCATTCACACTGGCTGTCTCAAAGACATACAAATATGGCTTATAAAACTTACCAAAGTAAAGAGTCTTCCAGCCCCCCCCCCCCCCCCCCCCCTCAAGCTCCAAACACCCTCCTAACGCGACCTTGCTCCCAAACGCCCCCTAGTGGTGCATATGCCCCCCTGTTGAGAACCTTTGTCCTACATCTTCTTTAACCATACCTTTCTTGGCCTTCTTCCCTTTTTACTTCCTTCCATTCATTTCCATTGTTCCTTTCACCCAATCACTTTTATCCAACCTCAATGCATTATCTAGCCATCTTATCATTCCATTTATTATCGTAACATTCAGCACTGGCTCTAATTTCGTCACCCATTCTCTGAGTAATATTTTGTTCATTCACCAAATGATTTTACTTTGGCTCATTCTAACCTTCTCTGCTACTCCATGTTCAACTCCTATACCTATAAATGCACATATAAATTGCTCTGGTAAACAAGTCACATTTCTATTTTACATAGAACATTTAAAATCTATCATCTATTTTGAATTGAGGTCTTGTATGTCTAGTATGTAAGTCACATGCTAGTTTTTCTCTGTATTTTCATGGAAAAAGGTATGACTTTACACGAGTGTATATGGTATATATATATATATATATATACTTTTAGTGCTAAACAAAATCTATTCAATATATGTAGTAGAGTTAATATGCATATGTGTATGTGTCTTTGTCATTAAAAATTCCATTAGCAACTCACTCAACTAATAAATATCTACTTTATGCAAGTTTTTAATTGCTTTGTACATAAGTATTATATATATATATATATCTAAATATGTGTGTGTATGGAGGTGCATGTCATAGTGGTTAGGGTATTCAGCTCGAGCTTAAAGTTGTGAGTTTGGTTCCTGGACTGGGTGGCATATTGTATTCTTGAGCAAGACACTTTATTTCACGTTGCTTTAGTATGTTCAGCTGGCAAAATGAGTTCTCCGCAAAATGAGTTCTCCCTGTAATTTATTGGGTTAAACTTGTCGCACATTATTTCATGCTGAATCTCCCTGAGAACTATGTTAAGGATGCACGTCTCTATGATGTGGAATGCTAAGTCACACATTAATTTCACGAATGGGCAGTTCTGTTGATTGAATCAACTGTAGCACTTGTCAGAAATGACGGAGGTCCAATACACATGCACACACCCGTCTTTAACCCTTTAGCATTTAAACCAGCTGTATCCGGCCAGAATTCTCTCACCTCTTTCTGTTTAAACCAGTTGTAACTGGCCCCTCATACCGATGTTAAAGTATTGTTCTCAAAATGAATAATATTAAAATCTCATAGATTTGATATTATGTGAGGTAAAGCCTTTACCATAATAATATAATAGTAAATATAGAGTAATGTAAATACTAAAGGGTTAAAATATATAAATATAGTTTGATTAAAATGTTTTTATTAATAAGCAACATATTATGAGTTTCTGTTATGAACATTTAGATTTTTTTGATTTCTATGAGTGGAGTGGAAACAAATGTGGTGTGCCCTTGATATTGACTCCACTTTTCTGCTTACTCTCAGGTCTCGAATAATTTTTGAGATTTTTTCCAACCCCCTCGCTCTTATTCCAACCCACCCACGTATTAAATTTTGCTAATCTATCTCTGCTGAAATTTTATTGTAAGTGGTAGCATTCCTGCTATAATTAATTTTCTTTAGACATTAAAAACATTATATATAACAAAAAAAAAAAGAACATTACAAGAAATCTCATACATTATAAAATAAATAACATGGGTTGGGATCTCAATATGTAAACTAAATGATTAATTCTATTTATTTTTTTAAATTCAAGGGAAACAACCTAGAAAAATTATAAATTTTCAAACCCTCTTATTTCCACCACCCCACTCATTATTTGGGACCTGTAAGTAAGCAATATCTAAATGGTTATTTATTATATAAGTGTAAATTATAGACATAAATAGAGTGGTGGATTTCGATTAGTTGTTAGAGTGTCAGACAAATGCGTGGCAGTATTTGTTCTGGATCTTTACATTCTGCATTCAAATCCCACAGGTTAACTTTCATCCATTTCAGGGTTGATAAAATTAAGTACCAATCAAGTATTGGGGTTGATTTAATGAACTTTTCCCTCCCCTAAATTATTGACCTTGTACTTCATCATTTTTTTCATCATTTCATTTTACGTCCGCTTTTCCCTGCATTCCCTGCTTGCAAGGGTGGGACGGGAACTGATTTTGGCTTGGTTTCTACAGCTGGATGCCCTTCCTAACACCAACCTCATTTACAGTGAATGCTGGGTGCTTTTTTGCCGTGGCACCTCCACGACCACTTTACAGTGGAATGATAGGGACTGGGGTCCCTATCATCTCATTTCTACAGCTGAGTAAACTGGAGCAATGTGAAATAAAGTGCCTTGCTCAAGGAAACAACACATCACCCGGTCTGAGAATTGAACTCACAACCTCTCGATTGCCAGCCCAATGCTCTAACCACTAAGCCATGTGCCTTCTACTTAAAGTAGAAATTATTATAAGGGTGGTAGATTGGCAAAATGTTTTTAGCATTTAGTTACAGCCCATCATTCTTCTGGGCTTGATAAAATAATATACCAATAATATACCAATAAATTACTGGGGTTAATTTGATCGGCATTAGCTTCACTGAAAGTTACTGGCCTTTTGCCTATGTTAGAAACAATTATATACATCTCCTCAGCGCATATGAACTTAGCCAGATTTGCAAACTTTATTTGGTTATTTGTCTGAAACCTTGAAAACAAAGTCAAGGTTACATCATTAGAACTTGTTTGGTTTCATATAGACTAGAAAAAAACTTGTTAATTAATGAATTCTAATAACAAATATACTATTCTAATTAAGGTTTGAATTTCAGTAATTGTGTTTTTTATCTTTTCTTTTGTTTTACTTTTCTTATTTTTATGCTTTGTATGAAAATTATTTTGTGTGTGTGCATGCGCGCATGTGTACATACACATCATCATCATCATCATTATTTTATGACCGCTCTTCCCTGCTTGCAAGGGTGGGACGGGTTTTATTTAGCACACCATCTCTCCACTTGTCACGGTCCTTCGTCATCTCCACCGTGAGCTTCAGCGATCTGAGGTCTGTTCTCACCACCTCTGCCCATGTTTTTCGTGGTCTACCTCTACCACGTCTTCCTTCAACTGGCATTTCCTGGCACTTCTTCACCCATGCGCATCACATGTCCATACCACTTCAGTCTCCTCTCCCGTACACTACATTCTATCCCTAGATATATATTATTCAAGTGAGGGAAGTTGGTTGATCCAATAATCCACCGACTTTGGTCGCAAACAGACGTAAAGCACTCTACAACTTGTCTTAAAGTATTATCAATAAGGTATCAACTAGAATTTCTATTATAAAGAAGAGAGACAGTTTTAAAACCGTCTCTCTTCTTTATAATATATATATATATACATGATGGGTTTCAATACAGTTTCCATCTATTTATCACACATGGTATTGGTCCAGGCATGGTTACAGTAGAAAACATTTGTTCATGGTGCCATGCAGTGACATGGAACCTGAAACCATGTGATTATGAAGAGAACTTGTTAACCATGCAGCCATCGCTGTGCCTATATACATACATGCATATATATATATATATATATATATATATATATATATATATGAGGTAATTTTCATTTAGAGGCTTATATGTTTGTGTGTGTGTGTGTGTGTGTGTACACACACACACACACACACACACACATAATGCACACACATAATGCACACACATAATGCACACACATATACCTCTTGTTTTCATTATATATACATACATATATGTGCATATACATGTGTGTGTGTGTTTAAATGAGAATTACTTCATTGCATGTTAACAGGAGTGGGCTGTTCTAGAATTTTGATTTCCCTTTCATAATGACTTCAGACACTAAAACATTAAAATGAAAATACAAAAAAAATAAGTTTAAAGTAGCTTGGAATGCAATGAGAAATTATTTTGTTTTTTTCTTTTTGGCTTTACATGTAACAGTTTTAGGAGGTAGGTATTTATTGGCTTGTATTAGAAATAAATATTGGAGTTTCTCACTCCACCTATTTTATTGGTACTCCAAACCTTTGCTTTTCAGAACTGCCTACTTCCATACTATCTCCATACAGGCTCACCTCATGCACTAGTTTCTTTTTTCCTCTTGTCATTCACTGTGTATATCCCCACTCCCCACACTGTCGTACTCCAGCATTGTTGTGGTTACAGCTTACACTTTTGCAGGTTCAGTTGGCATGCTATTAGGTTGCATCTCAAAGAGGTTTCTTGGGTATGTTAATGATTGCGTTCCCAATCTGATCATTAAAAGACTCCTGCCTGACCCTAGACCAATGCCCCTAGACTGTTGCAGAGGTGAAAGTCCAGCTACTGTTGGTGGTGCTCATTTGTTTTCAGCTGAGTGAACTGGTGCAATATGAAATGAAGCGTCTCGTACAAAGGTACAGTTCGCTCCTCGATCCAGGCATCGAATCCACAATTTTATGAGTGTGAGTCTAACACCATAACCCTTTAGTATTTACATTACTCTATATTTACTATTGTATTTTCATGGTAAAGGCTTTATCTCACATAAATCTTACACAACATTGAATCTATGAGATTTTGTTGTTATTTATTTGTGAACAATACCTTAACATCAGTATGAGTGGCCAGTTATGACCAGTTTAAATGCTAAACAGTTGAGGACTATTCACAATCCTTCTTTTCTAGTATCTCAACACTGTATAAATCTCTTTCCACCTTTTTTTTCCTGCAAGCATCTCCTTATATTTATTCAAACACAGCATCAGCTGTATCAATCTCCCCAGTTTATAACCCCCCCCAAAAAAAATCTGCTTCCTATTGAGTTAACAGGAGGCAGGTCAATGTGTTGTTGTTTGACTCATCCTCTGTTCTCATCAAGCATACATGATCAAAACGTTCCAGCTATGACTATCCCATGTTTTTTTTTAATATCCATAACTACATTGTGTATTTTTCTTTAAGTATGATTTTAGATGTTGGTTACTATTTCAAATAGGTTGAGAAACTGTGAAGGCTCCTTTGTAATCTTGTAGTTGACTGGTTCAAGTGTTGAGTTTATATTCCCTTGATTAGTGCTGCATTATGTCACTAGTTACTTAATTTTCATTGGCATCATCTTATATAGCTGTAAGAGATACATTTGGAACATTGGGAAATTGAACTGCTGGTTTGTTATTAGTCAACTTTCAGTGCTATTCACAAATCCTGTCATTAAGATGTATTCTCCGGTCCCAAGTAATAGGTGTGTGTGTGTGTGTGTGTGTGTGTGTGTGTGTGTGTGTGTGTGTGTAGTGGAATAAGCATTGGGGGTGGGGGGGTTATTGGTAATTTTTCTAGGTTGTCTATGTTGATTTGTTTTAAAAACCAGAATTAGTTGTTTAGTTTACATATTGAGACCCCAACCCATCCTATTTATTTTATAATGTATGGGATTTCTAGTTATGTAGTTTTTATTTTGTCATGTTTTTTAATGTATAAAGAAAATTAATTGTTGCAGGAATATTACCACTTAAAATAACATTTTGCCAGAGATAGATTAGCAAAATTTAATAAGCTGGGTGGGTGGAATAAGGATTGGGGGTGTGTGTGTGTGTGGGGGGGGGGGTGCAACTGGAAAAATATCTGAAAAATTAATAGAGGTGGGGGCGATTATTTGAGACCGAAGAGTAGTGTATCTTGTGTTGGCTTTGATAAGTATTTCAGTTGTTCAATTAACTGAACTACCCACTCATTGAATTATAGGGTAATCTGTATTCCATTCTTGTACCTTATATAATGTTCAGACAGAATCAATGTGACATTGTGTGACAAGGCTGCTTTTTAGAAATTCTGGTACAGTTCATCTATTAAGTTTTCACAAATGCTCACTGTCAAGGCTATAGTTGAAGACACTTGCATAAGGTATCATCATGTAGGGGGATCAAATCAGGTTCTTTTTTATTGCAAAGTGAACTTCTGATCATTTGGCCATATCCTGTTATTGACAATTCAATTAAGAATATAAAGCAGTTTTTAGCAATGTGATGTTAGAAATAACATTGAATGGTTTAGAATCACAGAAATATACCTTCAGTAGATAGACTAGAGAAATAACATATCATGGATTTATCATATGAGTCACAGAAATGCTTTGGGGAAAAATGATGCAGAGGATGACTGGTAGTATACAAAGTATAAAGAGATCATTGTTCAATGTCTGAAACCTGAAACCAATAAAAGAATATTTATAATGTTATTGTTGTTGTTCTTTAGCAATATATTCAGCAGACCTAGGAATAAAAACAGTCTTGCTATGACCTGACCACTGTTTATTTCTCCAGATGTAATGTAATCTTTTGTTTTCCATTGTTTTAGATAGATCGTTGGCATTGGGTGTGAATTGAAAGAAAGATTTCCTGTTATTTCTAGCAGGCTAAACAGCCATATAGAAAGTCTCTAGTTGGGTCCCCTAAGCTCATTTTTTTTTCTTTCCACCATGTTTCATAGCATCATAGCAACCAATGTTTCTATAGAAAGCCTTTATCTTTCTTTCCTTTATCTTTCTTCCCCTATGTATGTGTGTATGAGTGTTTATATATATATATATATATATATATATATATATATATATATATATATATTTAAATATAACATGTCTAAAGTAGTATATATATATATGTCACTGGACCGAGACCTTTGGCGGTACTCAGTAACAGAGAAGACCCGCCTTACCTAAATATATAGTAAAACCTACTCCAGCCAGTAGGCATCTCTAACAAAATACACCCCGTCCCACCACCACCACCCCCACCCCATCCACACCACCCCGTCCTATGTAAAGTTATGTTGGTGCCGCGCCATCCAGGCCGAAACAAATGAGATCGTGTAGGTGTCACGACAAAAAAACACACAGTCCACGCTGTAATGTGGCCGTGTAGGCAACACGGTAAAAACCTCCCAGACCTACACTGTAAATGTGGTTGGTGTTAGGAAGGGCATCCAACTGTAGAAAACCTGCCAGACAGTCCTATGCGAGCAAGACAATCACTCTTGCCTCAAGTGGGACTACCCCCGTCCAAACCCATGCAAGCGTGGAACACGGACGTTAAACGTTGATGATGATGATGATGATGATGATGATGATGATGATGATTACTTTAGACATGTTATATTTAAATACATATGTTACCTCTGATGATTCTGTTTATATATTTTCGATAATAAATCTCTGAACGTTTTTTCTCAGTATTTTAAAATGATGAAAACAAACTATAAACAGCTGCAAATATTATTTAGTTATGAATGTCTGATCTTTTGTTTCAATATGGTGGTGGTAAACAAGGGAAAAGGATTTTAAGATGTTTTATTTCCTCCCATGTTTATTTATTGCAGATGACAGAATGCTGGCCTAAAAATGTTTTATAAATATGCATATATACATTTTGTACATCTTATACATACATAGCTAATAACTATATATATATATATATAGAGAGAGATATGTGTATATATATATATATATATATATATATATATATATATATATATATATATATATATATATATATATATATATATAATGCATTTACACATGTATGCCATTGAAAATCACATCTATATTTATTCATACTACTTAGCATTCCACTGGGTAGAAAATTTACAAACATAGATTTTCATTCCTATGTGGATGCAATGAAGAGTTTGCATGTGCATTTTACACAATGGTGTGTGGTATAGCTATCCAAGTACATGGACATTGATATTAGAAATATCCATCAATGTGGTAAACAACTTTTTTTTTTAAATTATAGACTTAAAAAAAAAAATTTATTTTACTTGTTTCAGTCATTAGACTGTGCTAATTATAGAGAAGTGGTTGTATTGCCTTCTGTGTGGCTACATTGCCTTCTGTGTGGCTACATTGACTCCCTCACACCATATTTATTGTATTGACTGCGACCTTTGATTCTATTGGTTTTGAAAGCTGAAAAGTAAAGTGGACTTAAGTGGGATTTCAATTCAAAATGCTTTGTTTCAGCTCTCTACATCCAAACCATGTCAAGGTTAACTTTGACATTCATTCTTTCATCCAGGACAGTGAATTGTTGGAATTGTCGAAGTGCTGAATGAGATATCTTGTAGTTGTTGTGTTGTGAGTTCAGATTCTGCTGTGGCCTACTTGGATGATAAATCTGTCACCTGGTTTAATACTGCTCCCTGATCATTAGGTGCTTTTACCTGAGTTCACTCTGTTGCAAGCATTTCAACCAGGTCTTCAGTCTGAGGATACTTTCCTTCCTCCAACTAGTATAGGAAGTCCTGAAAAACATTAAACTTAAACATTAAAAAGATAAATAGACTGTATTTTATTGGATACTACTATTTTCTGCCATATACATATTAACAGCATATGTGACAATTTACCTACCAAAGCTCATGTGTATATAGGCAAGATATTTACCTTTCACAGTGGTGTAGTAGATTTACAACTGAATCAGTGTTCAAGATCAGATCTCATCCATTAATTGCAATAGATGATCAAATGTTTTCACTTCATACAGCTTTTCTGTTTCTGTTCTTCACAGAAATTCTAAGCATCTCTGAACAAAAGTATTCCAGTCTTTACCTTCTATTCTGTACTTCATATTTTTTAAGTTGAGGTGTAATTTGAGGGAGATTTGGCTGCTCTAGTTCTATCATTTGAAAACCTCTATGAATCCTGTAGAAGTTCTCACATCCCTAGTGAGAAACAGGGATAGGCAGTTACACATCACCATTGTTTTATTTGTGCAAATCTATAATTTTTTCTGGTTGGATTTTGTGTGTGTGTATGTGTGCACACACACTCTATCACACACACTCTATCACACGCACACACACACACACACACACACACACACACACACGAGTACGTTCAGCTGTTTATCAGTTTTTCTGCCCATCCCTTGATATATTTAAATGTTTTGTGTCTGGGAGTGAATGACATCCACATTTATGCATAAAGCACCTCCATACATACACACGACCATTCCCATCATTGCTATAACATGCTCTCTTTCATAAGATCCAGCATATTGTCAGTTTACACAATTTTGATAACACATATGCAACAAACAGCAACATACTTGTACTTAACAGTCTGCGAATTGGCAGAATTGTTAGAACCTAAGACAAAAGGCTATGGTATTTGTTTTGGTTCTGTGTTCTTGGTTCATAATCTGCCTAGAACATGGAATGGCCACCCTCATCACCAGATATCAACCCTCTTGACTATATCTTGTGGTCAATTCTTGAGAAGTAAGCTTGCTCTACTCTACACCATGATATTGGATGTCTGAAGGTAGAATTGGTGAAAGTATGGGACAATATTCCAATTAAAACCATGCATGCCACCATCCAGGCTTTTTCTAAGAGACTTGAAAGTGTTGTGAGATCAAAAGGAAAGCATATCGAATAAGATTTGATGGTGTTAATAAACATTTTATTAATTACTTTGTGCAATAAGGCAGTGGATTGGCAGTATCAGTAGACGGTTGGATGCCATGCTTTGCAGCATAGAGTTATGGCCCTTTATGATCTGAGTTCAAATCCCGCTGAGGTTAACTTTGCCTTTCATCTGTATGGGGTCGATAAAATAAATTACTAGTCACGTACTGGAGTCAATTTAATCGACTTCCCCCTTCCCCAAAATTGCTGGCCGTGGCCTATATAAGAAACCATTAATTACTTTGTGCAACAATTGTAGCTAGATACATTAGATATTGAAGGAGTTATAAGCATTTTATTCTGTAACAGTATTTATGCTGCATTCTGTAGTTGACTACAATCCTCCTTTCTCATTGCAGCTTTCATAACTAGTTACAGTCCCACGGTCAGAGTATTAGCCCTGGCCATTGGTGGGGTTTGAAATTATAGGTGGAATTAGAGCACAATGCAAAGTACTAGAAGAATGTATGAAAGATAAAGTTGATCTCAGCAGGATTAAAACTCAAAGTGCAGAAATCTGGAACAAATAACTCAAGATATTCTATTCTATCTAACACTGCCAACAACTCTGTCAATTTGTCACCAAATGAAATGCTAGTCATAAACTAGTTCAATTATAGTAATTTCACTCTTTCCATTCATTATTGACTGCTGTGCTTTGGGCTAGACCAGATAGGATGCCTGCCCTAGATCATTCCTGGTTGAGCATCAACCATATGCCATGTCTGCTTGTGTGTGTGTGTGTATATATATATATATATATATATATATATATATTTCCATGTATAACTCTTTAAAATTTACACACACATACACACACAGAATTTCATGTCAGTTCTTGTTACAATTAGATCGCTTTCCAATCACAAGGTTCTGGATTCTAACCCTACATTTGTTCTTGTAAATAGTTATTTCCCCATAGTTACTTATACATATAATTCTGTGTCATAAAGTACATGACATACTGAATATTTATGTAATTATATCGGAAAAGAATTATTAAAAAGTTATTTTTATTTTTAATCATTTCCACACATTAGTAATCAACATATATTCTGGAGTTTGCCGTATGTAAACCATAAATCTATATCAAAATGCATATATCCAGTAATCCTGGTAGATAAAAGGCATTTCAGCTATGATCATCCCATTTTTTTTATTATACATGTTTGGTGAATGTGTCCATAAGAATTTGATTTGAGGGAATTTCTCTGTTGTTTCTAGCAGGTCAAGTAATATTGTAGATGTTCTCTCTTAGTGTGTGTGTGTGTGTGTGTGTGTGTTTCAGTGCCTGTCTATGAGAAAATTCTTTTTTGTCTGCCCCCAAGGGGCTCTTATTGCTCTTATTGGTTGTTCAGAGTAACAAGTAACATCAGGAATAAGAAGTTAAAAAATTATCCCCTTTCTCCCTCTTACTCTATACTGCTCCCTATTCTATTTTAATGTAACTTTCTCCCAGACTGCAAGAATTAACTCACCTATTTGAACATTAGGGAAGTGAAAGTTTATACTTTTCTACCTTTACACACACGAACATATATAGATGGATGTAAGTAAATGAGAGTAAGATACAAACATCTATCAGAATATAAGCATAACAGTTTACATATATACATATATATAATCATCATCATCATTTAACTTCCATTTTTTTTCATACTAGCATGGGTTAGACAAGTCCCATAGTGAAACAAGTCAGATCAGGTGACTGTGTCTGGCTCATACAGAACTGGCTCTGGCTTGGTTTCTATGGCTGGATGCCCTTTCTAATGCCAAGCACATTTACAGTGTGTACATATATACATATCATCATCATTCATCATCATCATTTCATTTTACGTCCGCTTTTTCCCTGCTTGCAAGGGTGGGAAGGGAACTGATTCTGGCTTGATTTCTACAGCTGGATGCCCTTCCTAACACCAACCTCATTTACAGTGAGTGCTGGGTGCTTTTTTGCCGTGGCACCTCCACGACTACTTTGCAGTGGAATGATATGGATCCCAGTCCCTATCATCTCATTTCTACAGTTGAGTAAACTGGAGCAATGTGAAATAAAGTGTCTTGCTCAAGGAAACAACACATCACCCGGTCTGAGAATTGAACTCACAACCTTTCGATTGCAAGGCCAATGCTCTAACCACTAAGCCATGTGCCTCCATATTACAATTGATCAAAAGAACATCTATTTTATTAATATTTGTATTTTAATCAAAAGAACATCTATTTTATTAATATTTGTATTTTAATATTAATAACTCTGGAAAATTATTTTTCGTAGAGTGCTTCCAATCTACCGTAAAACTCATTCTTTGACATACTCATTGAATCTTGTTTAACTATTTAAAAAATATATATATATATGTATGTGTGTATTATATGTATATATATTAGGACATATTGCTCATGTCTCTTTCTTTTCCTCCCTTTGTGTTTTTTTTTCCAGCCTTATTACATCTATTGAATTTAATGCCCATGTTTTGCTATCATGCAACATCACACTTTGCAGATAAAGATCTGCCTTTTACTTGGTCATGTCTGCCCAGGACTTTCTTTGTCTACCCCTACTGTGGCTTCCTTCTACTGGCATTTCCTGGCACTTCTTCACTCATCAATCATCATTCATGCGCATCATATATCCATACCAACACAGTCTTCTCTCCTGCATACCACCTTAAACTTGTATATATATTGAAAAAGCTGAGTTTCAACTCAGTTTTAAAGTCACTTTTAACTTTATTATAAATAAATTGATATTTAACGTTACTGTAAGTATTGAGTCCATTATCAGATACTGCTTAGTCTAGTTTTAATATAACTCTATATGTTATACAACTTTACATTAACCTGCAAACACACATGCACTTGTATGCTCCCTCTCCATGGCAACCTATGTTTTCTGACTAACCATACGTACATGCACGTGCATGTGCACACACATGCACGACTGAATCATTGACTGGCAGTTGCATATGTTTTCCAACGATAGTCAGGCTTGTGCCTACATTTCTGACCTTCTAATTACATTATTGTCTTAAAAGTCATAAGTCATATTGGACAATGAAACAGGATGGTCATAGCTAGAACAACTGTGATCATAGATTTGTTCAATCAAGCTAAATATCATCATTGTTTAACATCTATTTTCCACGCTAGCATGGGTTAGACGGATTGTCTCATTTGAGGCAAGTCAGGTGAGGTGAATGTGTCTTGCTTATACAGAACTGTTTCTGGCTTGGTTTCTAAAGCTGGATGCCCTTCCTAATGCCAACCCCATTTACAGTGTTGGCTGGGTGCTTTTTGTCGTGGCATCTATATGACCACTTTACTGTGTGTGCTGGGTGCTTTTTGTTGTGATGCCTACACAACCACTTTAATGTATGTGCTGAGTGCCTTTTGCCATGATACACGACCATTTTAAAGTGTAGACTGGGTGCCTTTTATCATGGCACCATTATGACAAATAACTACTACTAATACTACTATTAATCCATTGACATACATTCTCTCAAAATTCACATCTCTCTTTCTCTGACAGTCTTTCTTCAGACTATGTTTCCCTTCCACCAAAATACTCCTAATATTTTCTTCCACTTTTCACTCCCAGTTCTCACTTCACATGTTATCAATCATAATAGGCATCATATGTACCACATAGATAGGCTGTGCAACTTGCTATTTGCTGTTAACTGTACATTGTACTTAATAACTTGTCACCCCTCCCCTCTCACTCCTGCAACACCTTTGTGAGTCTTTGTGGAAAAGAATTCCTGGCTCTCTTCTGCCTGATCAGGCACATTGTTTTCTCCCTACCTCCTCCTTCTCATATCCTTAGCACATACATGACCACTCACACTCTTGAAGGTGATTAATTTACTAACCCCCACAGCTGAGGAGAAGAGTTTAAACTATGTCAGTGGATTAGTAGGAGTTATTTAACACCGGGTCAGCCCTGATCGAGCAAATCTATGATCATGGGTGTTCTAGCTATGACCATCCTATTTCATTGTCCAATGCGACTTTTTTAAAGATAATAGGATGTATTTAGAAGGTAATTTGGCTGCTAGTTCTAGCAGGTTAAACAACCAGATAGGGTTTCTGTTGTTAGCTCATGGCAGTAGTAAATATTCAAACATAACAGTTTGAAATCAGAAGGAGAGAAAGGTTCTGTGCTAATTGCCAACTGGTATTAAGAAGCAGGTGAAAGCTTGTATGAAAGTGTCAGACCTTTTGTTGGACTAAGTGGAACGTGAATACATACTAATGAGTATTAGAGGAAGGGATGGTTTCTGTGAGAATGACACACAGTTTGGCAAGTTTCTAAGATCCCAAGCTAAGAAGTGGAAGAGTTGTTATTATGGCTCACATGCATAGGATTAGCTAGCATCCCATACTATGTCATCATTTTTCCAGTGACAGGTCATGGGACCTAAACTCAGATCGCACAGAGCCAGAACACATGCCACAAAGCACTTCATCTGATCCGCTAACCATTTTAGGTTGCTAGAAACATCTGTTATTGACATGACTTTAGACATTGTCTTCGACCAAGGCGTACTTTTTAATTCTTTACCAATCCACCACCTAAGATTAGTACTTATTTCATTGACACCAAAATGATTAAAGGAAAGGTTGACTTGCTGGCATGGGTTGGACAAGGCATTTTGAGGCAATGTTTTATAGCCTGATATCCTTCCTTACACTAAACCTTTTAGTTGTTTCTTATGACATGCAGGGATACAGTGTACCTATTCCAAAATGGATATATATATATATATATATTTATCATCATCATCATTGCAGTCCATTGACTAAACCAGTAAAACAATAAAAGGACTTGTATTTTATCAAATCATGTGGGCCAAAATAGATTTTAATCCAATATTCTATTATTATATTGTAATTGTTAGCATATGTTATTTAAAACAAATTCATTTTTCATCATTAAAAAAAAAAGCCAACAATGTACGTATGTACATATGTGAGTACGTACGCACCAAACAAAATTTATTATTATTGTAGTCCAAAAATTGTCAATGTTGGCTCGTAAACTTTACTCCTTACTTATATATGATCTCTGCAGCCAAATTATGGATAACTGTCCAAAGTTTGGAAAATGCCTGTTTTTAAAGTATTTGCTTACATATTTTCACACATCACTGTAACCTGGTTATTAATGAACAAATGAGGGAGCTTTTATGTGGTTGCTCAACCTGATAGTAATAGTAGTCAATTCTCTCTGAAATCTACCCTATCATTTTAAATAAACAGGGATATATTGGACAGAGTAGTTGCTGACATACAAAAAGGTAGGATGGTCACAATTAGAATGCCTTTTGTCATAAGCCTGCTCAACAACAGCTACCACCACCACCACCACCTGGTTAATAAAGTGTTATATGTTAGCCAAGAACATTTTTCTTAACATGAATTAATAAGCTTGTTATAAAAACAAATTTATCAAGGAGGCAGGGTGGGCTTCTGTCTAACTTAAGTCTAACAGGTTTTTAATCCCCTTTCATGAAGTATTTTGATAACTTTATTAAATAGACTAAGGTAGCAATCTCTTTATAAGTGCAGACCTATTTATAGTTGGCTAGTCTGATCTTAGAACCATCTGTAGACATCAATAAAGCCTAATATTGCAAACTCAGTACATTAAGTTCATTTATATCAGAAGAATTTCAGATGCAATATATTGCTGTATAAACTCACTGATTTCTCAAATAGTTATTAATTTATCACTTTATAAAGGCTGTATAGTCTCTCACTTCTTAAGCAAGACAGATTCAAGAATATGTCAGAAAATACTTTATCATCTCTCAACATTCATTCACTTTATTATACAAAGCAACTTGTTCCCACACATCTGGGAGCTGTAATCACCACTATGTACATGAATATTCAAATACATGAGCCAACAAAGGTGCCTCTATGTGGTAGTTTTATCTGCTAGTAATAGCGACTAAATCTTCATCAAATTACAACTGAAAGAAAGATGGATGATTGTGACAGATGGACTCGAGTCAATTTAGGATTAAGCAACAGCAGCCATGACAACAACAATAACAACACATTCAAATACAAAAAAAAAAAAAATACATGTCTGGTAACAAAACTTCAATTTTATCAATCCACTGGGTTAATGAAAGAGCTTTTATGCATTCATTTGTCTTGCTGTATCAGTCTCATTTGTACCGTCACAACCAGCACTGTCACTACCACTGTCAACACACTCCAATAAAGCTCACTGACAGTACACTCCACTGAAAAGAAGTAGCCAAATCTCCCTCAAATCAGATATGTCCTATAAACATTATAAACATGTTGGACAATGTAGTCCTACATACCCCTAAAAAGTCAGGTTGGATGGGTTGTTATGGTCGAAGACTAGATGAGCTGGTGGTCAGGGAGTTTGTCTGGATCAATGTTTCATCTCAAAAATGGAATGTATGAGAAAGATGTGTTTCTCCCCCACCACTTAGACTTTCTAGTTTCTGATCACGACAGCCTGTCCAACCCAAGCAAGCATGGAAAGGAAAGCAGACATAAAAGGATGATGAGGATGATTTAGCCCCAGGTCAGCCCTTATAAAGCAGACTTATTCATTCCAGTGTGACCATCCTGTATTTTTAGAAATATGTGTGGCCACTTCCAACACTGCTGCACGTGTCAATCCTGTTCATGAAAATAATGAACAGAAGTGACAGTACATACCCTAGATGGAGTCCAACTCCCACATTGAATGGTTTCGATTTAGCACCATTTTTCCGAATGCAAATTCTTGGCCATTCGTATAGAGACATCAGGGCAGCAAGAAGCTGACTGTCGATCTCATACTCCTGCAGAACCCTCTACAGCAGGTCCCAAGGAATCCTGTCATATACCTTTTCGAGTTCTCCAAAACACGAAAATACCACTTGGCAACACTCCCACGATATCTTGAAGACTTGCCACAGTGTGAATATTTGGTTGGCTGTGCTGGGTCTGCAGCGAAAACCACACTGTTCATCAGCTAGCTTGGACTCAACAATCTCCCTGTATCTCTTTGTCAGACTCTTAGCATAGATTTTACTGGGGAGGCATAACAAGGAGATCCATCTGTTATTGGAACAATCTCTCTTGTCTTCGGTTTTGAAAATTAGGATTATCACTTCCGATTGCCATGGCTTAGGTGCCTTTCCAGAGGTCCAGGCTACCTGGCATACATGAGTCAGCCAGAGAATACCTTCTCCATTTAAGGCTTTCAACATCTCTGGCTGAATTTTATCTTCCCCATCGGCCATGCCACATTTGAGCTCTTTAACTGCTCTTGTGACCTCAGCCTTTGAGAGAGTAGTTGTTGCTCCCAGATGCACTTTGTGTACATCAGAAGATGCTGTTGTGATTGGGTTTAGGAGATCAGCAAAGTATTCTCTCCACCTTGCAAGGATGCACCTCTCTGAAGAGAGAACCCCAGTCGTGTTCCTGATAGGTGTGGAGTAGGACTTCTTATTATCAAGTCAGCAGATGGTCTGCCAGAACACTTCATTTGCTGATCTGAAGTTGGATTCCAGCTTAACCCCAAAGTCCTCTCATGTCTTAACTTTAGACGCCTTTACTGTCTCTGCTGCAATCCTTTGTGCCTGCTTGTACCGCAAGTGTAAGGAGGAGGACATATTTGCTAGCCTTCTTCTTTGCTTGGATGGCATCTTTGACCTCTTGATTGAACCAAGGGACCTAGCCTGATCAGTTGAAGATGTTGCCTTAGACAGGGCCTACTAGAAGGAGTGTTTGAAGATTCTATCCCATGACCTTCTCAGGAATAATAATAATAAGGAAGAGGAGGAAGAGAAGATCATCCAATGACTTAGTTGCATTTTTAAAAAGCACAAAAAATTTATTATTAAATTTATGACCTACATCAGAACCCACTTGCCGGAGTGTGGAAGGTCAGGGTTGGGGGTATAGTACAAGCATTACTTGTTTTCCTTAGACTGTCTAATAAATATATATAAAAAAAAAACTCAACAGAACAAAATTCCAAAATATATGACGTTATTCATTACAGAGTGTATAGTGTGTACAGTGGGTCCTCCAAACTAGACTAAAACCTCACATAACTGGCACACTGGGTCACTTCTTCCTGCTACCTTCTCCAACTTTGATAAATAACCCTGTCTCATGGGTCAGTACAAGTTGAAATAATTAATATTACTCATGAATGCCGACAAAGATGATGATCTACTAGTACAGCAACTGTATTTACTGTTGACTATTTATCACCTTTTACATGTTGAATGAAATTACTATCAACTTTAGTGGCACTTGACTGAGTTAAGAGTCAACTTATCTCATAAATTCAAGGAGAGTAAGATAATGAATAAAAAATGGAATTAGGATTTTGTTTAAGTTAAACACTGAAAAATCATTTTTTAAATAGACACCAATGTTTTGTTGTTGTTTTTTCATTCAACATGTGTGGGTAAACAGTTGTAGATGAAGGAGAAGTTTGTTTGGATTTTTGAAAATGGTGACTACGAAAGAAAATTTTGTAGAAGAAATCTTTATGGATTCTTTATGGATTCTGATATGGATGATGAATTTTTAGCAAGCCGATATTGATGGTGAAGTAGTAGAGTATAACAGTGGTGACAGTGACAGCAGCGATGATCTGGAAAGCAATGTACCGAGTGGGCACGCTCATCCTTGGTTGATGAATTTTTTGGAGAGTACTGGCCCCAAAGAAGTGCCTGATGGCATTTCCAAAGGCCAACTTTTTCGTCTGTTTTTTTTACAGATAAAATAATTTTATTACTTGTTAATGAAACAAATAAATATGCCAACCAGGTAAAAGAAATGAGAGGTGCACATGCTGGTACTCATTGGTATATCAATTCGTGGAGAGAGGTTAGTTACTGTTAGGTTGCTATTTCTAGCAGGTCAAGTGACTGTTTGAGGTTTTTTTTATTGGCTTGGTAAATGTACTTAGATAAATGAACATCACTATGGGATTTTTTGGATCGTTTTGATAATAGACTAAACGAGACATCACTAGCCTCTCTCTTAGCTCACGGGAATAGTCATCATGACCTTCTCACAGTGCATTGGCGGCGAGAGGGATAGGGAGAGAAAGGATGAGGAGTGCGAGCAAAAGGAGAATCAACCCTAGTATTGAGTGGTATTTAATATATTCTATTTGATGTATTAAGTACTCCCTTCTCTCATTTACATGTTCTTTGAAATATGTGTGTATGTCAATACATATAAATAAATATATACATAACTAGCTGACATACCCAGCTTCGCCTGGGTAAACAGATAAGAGAAGACAGGTAAAAGAGAAAATGACTGTATTGGATGTTTGCCTGGTTACAGTATGAGGCGAGTCCGTGGTGTCTGTGTGATACAGAAAACAGTAAAAAAAATCTTCCAGATATACCAGATTCTTCATTGTACCGTTTGTGCATAGTATATGAACAATTCTAGGTGTTCCCACCTAGAATAGTGACCTCTAGGAGATGGTTCATCTTCTGCCTGACTGTAAAACGTGTATCATTGCATAGACGTGGTTCTTCCACGTTTCTCAAAAGGATGATGGAAGTTCCAATCTTTTATATTATATGTAGATATAGATATAGATAATTAGTATAAAAGATATCCGTCAATGTAAAAGAAGGTCCCTATTTACTCCCTTCACAACTCTGTGTATGTTAGACTGACAGACAGGCACACAGACAGATAAACAGTGTGGCGATTGTGGAACACCACACACAGAAGCATGGAATCGCGCACATGCACACAAACTTGCACACACTCACACATGTTCATAGTTTTTACTTTCTGTGGAACACTGCACGCACACACACATAAACATACGTGCATGTACATACACGCGCACGTTAATAGTTATTGCTTTCCTTCACCTCTTATTTCCACACACATCACACACACACATGTCTACACTGACACATATAGCGTTCACACTCTCCCCTCTCACTCCCTCATTGGCATTATGCATATTAATTTCAGTTTGGCGTTGTTGAGGTGGGCGGAGTCGTTTAAAACCTATGAACCAATGATAATCGAGAATTATGACACACGGAATACTGACGTTGTTGAAATTAATATATAGATATAATATGCATACACACATGCAGAATATGAAGTGGCTTCTGTTCACTTTAAATGAACAATATTTATTTCAATGTTTCTGGAGAAAAAAAATGCTCTTTCATTAATTAAAACAATATTTTTTTGATTAGCAATACATAACATAAATATCTACAGTTATAATGAAAATAATGAACCCAGGTTCAATTCTTTGAAAATAATTTGTGTAATAGGAAATTTGTAGAACAAAAACAACATTGAGAATTATTACTTGACACACAATTTACTGAGCTGAGCCTATTTCTGACCATATTTCCAATGAAATATACTATGTTTCAATTAATGTTTACAATAATCAACGGAAAGAAAGAAAAAAGTCAATTTTACCAGATTAAACCAAGGAAACTGTGTTTCTATTGGGCTTTCCATTACTGAGGCTATCTGTTGGCCAATATCTTTTCGCTGATATTATCTGATGGCTGGTCCTATCTGATGGCTGGTCCTATCTGTTGGCTGATACTATCTGCTGGGATTTGATTTCAGAATGTCCAGAGTTGGAAAAGGCATCCTATTCTTTACTCTTTAAAACAATTTTGCTAATTCATTACCCTTAGATTAGCACTTTATTTATTGAGCTTGAAAGAATGAAAGACAAAGTTGGCCCTGGAATAATGAACTATTTGGAGTAATTGAATAAAAAAAATCAAATTTCTTTACTATTTGTATTTGGATCATAATTTAGCAAATTCTTACATGCAATTATGATGTGAAGTTTTAATTCAGAAATGAACACTGTAAAACAGACATAATTGTTTCCTAGACAGGTTAATATAAAAAAAGGTTAAATATGTATAATATATATTTAGCTTCTATGCAATATTCTGAATATATTCATGACTTAGAGTGAATTAAGTTTCTATGGAAACTCAGCTAAGAAATTACTTACTGATAGAAAGAGAAGAGAAGCTGAATCGACTATCAGAGGTTTTCAGATCATTGATCTTTTTTATCATATTATTACATATCATTACACATTGTACAGGTTAAAACATTACTGCTTTCAGTATGATATTTTGTTGTTTCCGCTACCTGGTCCCTATCATTAAAACACTCAAGAAACCCTATAAGATGCATTGTTGAAGTAGCCAGCTAAATTTATATAGGTGTAAGTTGTAAATTTCATTTCATTCTTATTTTTCACTTATTTTTCCATGCATTTATTTATCATATTCAATTAGTTTGGTGTGAATCATGATTTTCAGAACAGGTACATCTAACCATGCTAGCATGGAAGAGTGAATATAAAAACGATATATATATATATATAATATATATATATATATATATAATGTGTGTGTGTAAAGATGCTCTTTGGTCATGAATGACCATGGGATTTGCACTGAGAAAACTCCCCTCCAAGGCACAAGTTGTCCAAGCATACCAGTCTCCCCTCTCCACACCAAGGAAAAGGCAATGGCCGATAAAACTAGGCACCTGTGATGTCGCAACTCATTTCTACAGCTGAGTAAACTGGAGCAATGTGAAATAAAGTGTCTTGCTCAAGGACACAACACATCACCTGGTCTGAGAACCGAACTCACAATCTCCCGATTGGAAGCCCAATGCTCTAACCATTAAGCCATGTCGTAGATATATGTACACACACACACACACAATATATATATAAGGGAGATAATTCATATCAGCTGTGTTTTTTCAATGAAAGCTGCCGGCTAATACGGTATATTGTTATTAATAATTTAGTGTTAAAAAGCGTGAAAAAAAAAATTGCCATGAAAAAAGCCATAAAAAAAAATAATCCCAGAAGATATTTACGATTCCTCGAATATGCAGTGATTTCCATGAACAATTATTAGTTAGATTCTAAGGGAAATTCCGTGAATAATCGGGACCACGAATGGTGGGGGTACACTATATATATATATGTGCGTGCAGGTATAGCTGTGTGGTTAGGATGGATTTGATCTTTTTGCATGGCACCTTAGACGAGTATCTTTTATCATAGCTTCATTTTGACAATACTTTGTGAGTTGTATTTAGTTGTTGGAAGCTGTGCAAAAATCCATAATGTGTGTGTGTGCATGTGTAGTGTTTGTGTCCATTATTGTGTCTGCTTTTATGTTTATTGGTGTAAAACTGGTGCTTTGTTAAAAAGTGTAACTTAGTGATTCAATGAGAGAAATGGGTACTAGGCTGATTTGATTGCTTGTTACTTGAAGTACATGGAAGTGGGTAAAAAGAGGAAGAGAGACATGGGTGAAAAGAGAATGAGATGTGAGGAAGGGGGAGAGAGAGAGAGGGAGAGAGAAATGCAGAGAAAAATGTAGATGAGAAACAAATGGAGAAGATAGATGAGAAAGAGAGGGATTTGGGGGAAAGAAGGAGTGAAAAAACTAAACAAAAATATAAAAACAATTTGCCTGAATAAGCACATTCCATAAAGGGAACCAGTTATGTAAGATTGAAGAAAGATTGAGCATGTTGTGAGGATAGGTGTGATTATGGAGAGAGACTTAAATATAGGAGATGAGGTCTGTAACATTTGACTTTCAAGACCATGAAATAGTCTAGTGCAAACAGGTTGAACTGATAAATAAGTAAAAAGGTAAACAGACGAGTTCTCAGGCTTCTGCTTTTCTAATTTCACATTCTCTTTGCACTGGTGGTTTATGAATAAATTTATTGGTTGTTGGGGTTTCACCAAGTCAGCTTTGATCCAGTAGACCTATGATCAAAGGCATTCCTGTTTTGACCGTTTTAGTATTTTTGTACATCAATGTACAAAATGTTACCTTAACCTGGCCAAAACTGGTTTTTATTCTATGAAACAAACCACTCATTTTTAAGAGTTCCTATATAAAATAAAGTCATCCAACCTAATTTTAATATAAGAACCATTCATTAAGTTACAATTTTAGTAAAGAAATCATCATTATAATCATCATTTTACATCTGTTTTTCCATGCTTGCATGGGTTAGATGGGTCCTCACTAGCACAGTCTTCCTCTACTCAACGTTCCTTTGTCATCTCCTCTGTGAGGTTCAGTGTTTTGAAATCGGCTCTAACCACCTCTGCCCAGAATTTTCTCTGTCTCCTTCAACTGCAACTTCCTTCCACCAACATCTTCTGACACCTCTTCACCTAGCAATCATCATCCATATGCATCAACTGTACATACCAGTGCAATCTTGTCTCTCGCACACTACATCTGATTCTTGATACCCAGTTTTTCTTTCAGTTCATCCATACCTCCTCATTCATGCACATTAATGTTACACTTCCAATGGAGCATGTTTGCTTCGTTTTTATCCAGCCTCACTATATCCTTTACATTTACCACCTATGTTTCACTGTCATGCAACGTTGCACTTTTCATGCAGGCATCATGTAATCTACCCTTCAATCCCTCAAAGTTCTTCAATAATTAATTGAAATACAGTATATTTCATTAGAAATATGGTCATGAAAGAGTCAAGATAGGTGTAAATTGAAGAGGATTTGGCTACTATTTTTAGAAAGTTGAGCTGTCATGTGTATATGTGTGAATCAACAAGTGCATGTGAAATTAAATCTGTTAGTCCACAGTATCTGTAGTCTGTTTCTTATTGGCTCAGTCTGCTTTACTGTAAATAGGAACCATGTGCCATAGGAAGAGTTTGATGCTATAAAGATTTAAAGTATTGTTGTTATTATTGTTTAGCCCTAGGCCCACTCTCAATTAACAGAGTTATGATCCAAAATGTTCCAACAGTAACCATCTTTGCTTTTCTCTGGACTAGGTTCTCTCGGTGATATGAGGATTTGGCTACTATTTTTAGTAGGTTCCGTGTTCAAATAGTGCCTCCTTCTTTTAATTGTATGATTAATTTCTTACATAGTCACAATAGATCAAATTTAGGGATGGGTTTAGTCAGTTATATTGTCTCTAGTACTTAAAACTGGTAGTTATTATGGAAGTGTTGATGTAGGATTTAAAATCATAACTTAAAGGCATGCACTTAAATACCACAAGATATTTTGTATGATAGTGCTGGTGATCTACACAATAAAAGCACCCAGTACACGCTGTAAAGTGGTTCGTGTTAAGAAGGGCATCCAGCCGTAGAAAGCTTGCCAAAGGAGGGGTTAGGAGGATCATTCAGTTTGTATCAAAGGACTTGACAGCTTCTCTGCACTTTACAATGACTGTATGTAAGTGGGATACAGACCTCCTTGGCCTGTCTGGGACATCAGTGGCTCTGCTTCAGTTCTGACTTGGTCTATGTAACTCCGTCCAATTCTTGCTGATAGGGAAAGTGGACATTAAATGATGATGATTCAACTGTTTTTACTAAGGATGTACTGATAAATTGACCAATTATCAATTACCTATTAATTGGCCATACCTTATTAGCTGATTTCAATTAATTGGCCATCAATTATCTATGAGGTAATTATATATTGTGTTATAGAAATGTGTATTATAATTAATTGTAAGTAATATATTGCAATATTTCATACTTAATTACAATTATGGAGCTACTATTTGAGAGAACATGACTACAAAATTAAGCCATCTCTATTTTTTGTTGGCATTGAACTGCATCATTTAACAGCACAACCTTTTGTACACAACATGTCCAACATTCTGTAACTACACATAGGTTTCCATTTTGTTTAATCATTGTGTGGCCATAACACTAACATGTGTAGTCTGAGTGGTTTGACACTAACATAAAACCAAAAGTAACACTAACATAACACTAACATAAAACCAAAAGTAAAAAAAATAATCACAGTTAATCAAACATACATAGAAGGCAACTTTTAACATGTCTATTAAAATATTTGTTGTTAGCTTAAATTTGATTGGTAAATTAACAGGAATCATTATTGCTGAAAATAATTTCAAATACCTTTTAATAAATATTAATTTTTATATTAATTCCTTTTTAAATCATATATGCTCTCAAGAGGTTAGGAGAGTTTTTCTTTTATTTTGATATCCTTTAACCTACAGGGAGTTAATGTCTCTTGTGCAGTCCCAAGTAATTTTTAGTTGTGTAGATGAGCACCAGGAATACAGTTATATTATACTGGTGGGCTTCAATTGTTTGTTCTAAGAAATATGTTATGTATTCTACATGTTGAATTCAATGTGTTTTCCGAATTTCTCTCTCACATATGGTTTTCTTGCTCACTGATTTCTTTACTGGCCACTGGGGTGGCTGATTATCAACCTCCTCCTCCTCCTCATTCCTGAGAGGGTTGTGGAGGAAGAGTCCCTCAAACACTCCTTCCAACAGGTCCTGTCAGAAGCATCTGTGTCCAGCTGATCCGGCTGGATCTCCAAGCCAAACCAGCTCATGGATGTTATTCAACTATCTTGCTCGGGGTCTACCCTTGGGTTTCCTGCTGGTTGTTTTTGTCCATAAAATCTGTCCAGCGATTCTTTCTTGAGACATTTTAACCACATGCCCATAGTATCGGAGCTATGATCTCTCAATTCAGAGAAGTAGCGGGTCTACCTGGAGTGACTCTCTGATCTCTGAGCTATGCACTTTATCGAGTAACATTACTTCAAAGAATGTTACTCAATAGAGTGTGTAGCACAGAGATGAGTCACTCCAGGCAGAGCTGTTACTTATCCGAATATAGAGATCATAGCTCCGATACTATTAAAACCTGTTAATTGACAAAAAAGCCAAAACTGATTAATCGGCAAAATGGTTGCTATCATCGTTTAACGTCCATCATTCTATGCGAGCATGGCTTAGACAGATTGGTTTCTATGGCTGGATGCCTTTTCTAACACCAACCACATTTACAGTGTGGACTGGGGCTGATTATTGGTGCAACTGTATGATTTAACAGATACTTCATAAACTTGTCATAGTTTAAATTTTGAGTTCTTTAGACAGGGCAACAAAAAGCCATTCACAGTACTCATCCACACAGTAGAGTCTCCAAATTGTTTCAGTCAGCTGTAACATTGGATATGGTTTCTGTTTTTTTTTTTTATATTATGGCCCATGTGTGATAATTTCTACAGTAATATCAATTCCATGTCAAAATAATTATTACATGAGTAGCTAAAATTAACTAAGGCAAAATTTGAAATATCTTTTTCTGAATTATGAGAAAATTGATAATAATTGTTTCTACTTTTGGCACAAGGCCAGCAATTATCCAGTGCATTACTGGTACTTTATTTTATCGACCCCGTAAGGATGAAAGGCAAAGTTAACCTCGGCGGGATTTGAACTCAAACCATAAAGGGGCGTAACTCTTTGCTGCAAAGCATGGCGTCAGACCCTCTACCGATACTGCCAATCCACCGAGAAAATTGATAATAATGTGTGTGTAAATATTTGTATGTATGTATGATATGTGCTTGGAAAGATATTTTATCTTTGCATAACATACATTCCAAAGTAGTACAGTACATAATAGAGATATTGAAAGCAATACCTGATAATGACCATTGCTGACTGTGTATGACTAGTTTAATAGTAACTAGGGATTGGGTTGCATGCAGTTTGAGAGAGACTTTCACTTATCAGCACCTCATGTTTTCTTTCCTGGTGAGGGATTAAATATATTAATGACAGAGTAAGGCGTCAATTTGACTCCTACCCCACCCTTTACACAGTAGCTTGCTGAATCTAAATACTTATAGTATTTCAATTTATTACTTTATAGTATTTTTTCCGTCAGAGTTATTAATAAAATAATTAACAGTACTGTATAAGCAAAAGGATTTAAGGAAAAGCTGTAAGACATCAAGCCCAGCCAGAAAGCTACTGTCAATTTATTCTATCATTCATCATCATCATCATCATCATCAACGTTTAACGTCCGTGTTCCACGCTTGCATGGGTTTGGACGGGGGTTTTCCCACTTGAGGCAAGAGTGATTGTGTTGCTCGCATAGGACTGTCTGGCAGGTTTTCTACAGTTGGATGCCCTTCCTAACACCAAGCACATTTACAGTGTGGGTCTGGGAGGTTTTTACCGTGTTGCCTACATGCCCACATTACAGCGTGGACTGTGTGTTTTTTTGTCGTGATACCCACACGATCTCATTTGTTTCGGCCTGGATGGTGTGGCACCAACATAACTTTACATAGAAGGGGGCGGTGTGGTGGGGTGGGGGTGGTTGGACGGGGGTGTATTTTGCTAGAGATGCCTACTGACTGTAATAGGTTTTACTTTGTATTTAGGTAAGGCGGGTCTTCTCTATTACTGAGTACCGCCAAAGGTCTCGGTCCAGTGACATTGTCTTGGTGAGGTGTAAGTGTGTGAGGTCGGAGTTTATCAGCTCGTCCCAGGTTTTTCTGGGTTTGCCTATTCCGTGGCTACCGTCTATCTTTATTGCCCTGCACTTTGTTATACAGCTATCGTCCTTCATGCGCATCACGTGACCATACCAACGTAGCCTTCTCTCTAGTAAACAACATCTGATCCCTCTTATTTCTAATTTCATTCTGAACAAAAAAAAGTTGATTAGTGTCTAGTTAAAATAAATCATCTTTTTGATCAACAAAATAAACTCCTAATTAATTGAAACTATGCTTGAGTTTTGGTTTCAGTTGAAACTGTTTTATTATATTTAAACTATAATAAAGTAAGGAGTGTGGGACTGCGTCCAGAATATATTTTTTTATAAAATAAGTTGGATTACTTTGAATAAATAATTGTTTCTACTTTAGGCACAAGGCCAGCAATTAACCAGTGCATTACTGGTACTTTATTTTATCGACCCCGTAAGGATGAAAGGCAAAGTCAACCTTGGCGGGATTTGAATTCAGACTGTAAAGGGACGTAACTATGCTGGAAAGCATGGCGTCCGACTCTCTACCGATACTGCCAATCCACCACCACTTTGAATAAATAATGAATGAATATTACATAATTTATCTACTAAATTTCGTTATTCTTGATTAAATATAAATAATTTTGTTGCTTATTTTAAGATTCACTTCTTTAAAATGTTCAAATGTTCACACTTCTGGTTAGCGATCGGTTAAATAAACATTCACATATTTCCGTCACTAATTTTCTCCTAATGCAGATTATATATAATATCGTCTTTTTTTAATGTATCATGAATTACGTTACTGATTACATAAGAGAGTGTAACGCAGTCTTCGTTCAATTTCTGTGTATATTGTCAATTACGATTTTATTTGATGTATCATATCTACATGCGTATAATATCAATATGCACACTACACATGCTAGCAGAAAACCACCCGAAGGGTGGTTTTTCTGCTAGTAGTGGTAATGTTGTCAATATGAATAAATCAATTAATAAAAGCACTACACAGTGATAGGATTAATTAATGAATTCAGTGCCGACTCTTGAACATATATGAAAATTAGACAAACCAATTTAATTTTGTCTGAATTTGTGTATAATATAAAAATAGCTATAAGTTAGTATCCTCTCTATGAGCAGGAATGAGCCACTGATTTCTGATGAGGTGCTAACAAGTGCTGAAACTGATTTCTTTTTCTATCCACACACAGAAAAATTTGTAATTTAATCTGAGCGTTTATTTTTCTCAGCAAGACTGGGGCAAAAGCTTGAAAATCAATTGATGGAATGTACCACCAAGATATAACTTTATGATGGTCTACAAAAATTAACTAAAAAAATAGCAGGTCATATATGATGAATCTTGATGAAATAGTCGCAAATCTGGTGCTATGGCAGCCAACACATGGGTAAGTTAAATATGGGAAGCCCCAAATGGAACATATAAGCAAAACAATTACCTGACCAGTCTAGACACTGCATGTGACAGCCATCTAACTGATGCAATTATAGGAAATAGATGTTAAATGGGGATGATGATGTTGAATATACCATTCAGTTTAGAGGTTCAATAGGTGAATATCTGTGGAATAAATACCATTCTTAAAATATAAGAGATGGCAGCAAAGAAGGCATCTAGCTATCTGCTTCAAAAAGTTCTAGCCATCCCATGTCGGTATGGAAAGCAGACATAAACACGATGACGATGATGATGTAATACATATGTCTTCTTCGCCCACATATTCCTGAGAGGGTGATAGGGGCAGAGTACACAAACACTCCTTCCAGCGGGCCCTGTTAGAAGCAACCATTTCCAGCTGGTCCTGCTGGACCCCCAAGCAAGATGAGCCGAGCACAATGATGTTATCCAACCATCTTGTGTGGGATCTATCCTTGGGTCTCTTGCCGGTTGGTTTTTGCCTGTAAAATCTGTCCAGTGATTCTTTCCTGAGATATTCTAACCACATGCTGATAGTATTGGAGCTGTGATCTCTCAATTCAAAGTAGTGGTGGCTATACCTGGAGTGACTCTCTGATCTCTGAGCTGCGCACTCTATCAAGTAATGTTACTTCAAAGACCCTTCGGAGGAAACCCATTTTGGCCGCTTTTATTCACGATTGTATTCTTTCGGTCATTACCCAAGATTCATGACCATAGGTAAGGTTTGGCATGAATGCTGAATTGAAGATAGCAAGTTTGGCTTTTATGCCTACCTTCCTTCTTCTGATTACCAAATACTGAAGATGGAGCATTACTGCACCAGCTCCTGCAATTCTTGCACTTAATTCAGCCTCCTGCCTTCCATCATTTATGAACATTGCCTCAAGATACTTGAACTTCTGTACCTGTTTCAGTCGAACTCCATACATAGTGCACTGAGCAGGGTCCCTTGATAGGATGAGTGTATCAGTTTTTGTAGCACTTAACTTTAGCATCGCGTGCTAAGTGACCCAAAAAGCTACTGAAATTATTGAATAAACTCTCTCTCTCGTCCTCCCTCTCTCTCTTTCTATATATATATATATATATATATATATATATCCCACCCTTGCAAGCAGGGAAAAGCGGACGTAAAATGAAATGATGATGATATATATATATACACACACACGCACACCTATATATGATTAAGGGCTAAACAGCAACAAAATACATCACTTATATTGTTGTTTTTGTTTACACCCTGACCTGCATTGATTGAACCAGCCATGACAATTTCATCCCATCCCATTGTTTTTTTTTATTACTCAGATACAGTGTATCCAATGCAACATTATTCAATGCATCCATGCTTCATTTGTTTTTAAAGAATGTATGGTGGTGTGACTTGAGATTAATTTGGTTGTTATTTCTAGCATGCTGAACGACTAACTTATCAGCTGTCTCTCACCTTCATTTGTTGGCTTGGCCGCTATGTTGTAATTATTAGAAGATGCATTAGAAGCATATTTACAGAATGAATTGCTTTCCTTACTCTCCTCCCACCTCTTCTATGCTCTCCACCCTTACAGCCTCATCTTCTGTGCAATTTTATTATCCATGTCAAAAGCAAATAAAGTAAAAATAAAATAAAATATTCTGACTCACTTTAATTGATGATTGATGCAGAGGAGAGGTGGTGTTTTCTTGATGATGATGATGGTGGTGGTCATATTTTTTAGAATGGTATTTGTATATTGTTTTATTATTTTTGTCTTTAGATTAGATTGTTGTTATTGTTGTCATTGCTGTCATAGTTGTTGGTTCTTCAGGCCCAAATCAGAGCTGATGAAGCAGACATAAGATCAAATGGCATTTAAGTCAAGACTATATTGTTGTTTTTTTGTTGTGGGAATTATGTAAACTGGACATTTAAAAAAAAAACCCTTTCATTATCATATTTTTAATAAAAAAATCACCATCTGTGATTTTTAAATCATTTTGAAAATAATCAAGAATTTGGTGAGATTTAATTTTCTCATAATTAAACTGGTGTTTGGAACATAACTTAATGGTTCTTACATGAAATTACAACCTAATGTTTTTAGATAAATATGAACATTTTAAAATAGACAACTTTGCATTATTTAACTAAAGGCGGTTTCAGGCTGTTTGATATATAAATGGTTAAAGATAATAGGGTGGTACAATCTGGAGATTTGTCTGCTATTACGAACAGAATAAGCGAACACATAGATGTTCCATTATTGGATTCTTTTTGTTACTATTTAGCTTTAAGCCATCCTTGATAGAGTAGACCTATGATGGCAGATACTCCAGCTGTGATTATTCCTGTCTTTTTAAGAGTCGGGTTATTTAGGGCTATATTATCTTATGTATCTTTTGCTTATTTAAGAAGGTAAGGGTGGTGTGATTTGAGTTAGTTTGCCTCATAATGACACTTGTTAATAGTAGTAGTTGTAGTAATGTATGTTTGGTTGTAGTTGGGGTGATCCTAGTAATGCTTGTAATAGATGTGCAGTGATGCTAATGTTTGTATTTTGCCAGTAATGCTATTCATTGTGGTTGTAGTAGTGTCAGTAGTTGCAATGGTAATAGTAGTAGTAAGTAGTGTTAGAACACTGCTGATGTAGTGGCAGCAACAGTCATACTTGTCATATTTTTGGCAGGATGTTTCTGGCTGGATGCCCTTCCTATCACCAACAACTTCACAATGTTGACTGGATGCATTATTTGTCCGATCAGCACGAGAGAGGTTGTTTTACTGGACTCAAGAGTCCTCTCCACCCTGTATCAGTTTTTATTTGGAGTATCTACTCTCCTATATGGGTTGCCTTCACTACGGCATACAGAGCTCTATGTCTGCCCTGTAGTTGTAGTGCTTAAAAATCAGAAAACAACAAAGACCCCCCAAAAATGTAGCAAAATGCATCAAACAATATCAAAACAGTCAAAAACAACCACCACCACCACCACACACAAATAATTACTCCTACCACCACCACAAGAACAATAATCACCACCATTTACAGCTGAACATGTTATACAAAAAAAAAAAAAAAAAAATGAACGTTTTTACATAAACTAAACATGTTTTACAAGAGATAAACATGTTTTATAAGTGCTAAACATATCTTGACAAGAATTAAGAGTATTTCTTACATGAACTAAGCATGTTTGTACAAGAGCTAAATATGTTTTTTACAAGGGCTGAACTTCGAGTTTATAGAGTTGATCAGGTTTTTTACAAGTGCTAAATGTTAGTTTATAAGATTTAATTGTACTTTTACAGTCCTTTTTGGCATGTATTAATTTATATTTGTAATTCTGTCTAAGCATGCATGAATGGAATTCAAACACCCACACATTCACTCATGCATGACTTTGTAGTCATCTTTATTCGATGTGGGTGTCTGTTCTTGTTAGTGTATGCATGGTGTATGTGTTATTAATATTCATGTGAACACAAGAACATTTCAGATTTGAATACAGAAGTGATTAATACAATGCTTGTGTAACTCATCACACAAGTATGAAGTAAACAAAGGGTGAAATATGGGCAGATAGGTATGAAATAGATGATAATAATGATGATGAGAAGGAGGCTGACAATGATAAAGGCAACAATAATGTTGATGCTGATACTGATAAAGATGTCTTTGATCTAACATGGATATATTTCAAAGGCCCCAAATTCCTCAATCCCATTTTTATTGTTTGTATGTATTATATATATATATATTTTTTTTTCTGCATCAATATCAGCAATCACATTTTTGATGTTGTTCTCTGTCTGTAACTGCAAGAGTTTATATGTAGGTATTGATTAATACATTATAAAACAGGAAGGTGGGTGACAGAAATGGTAGGGTGTCGGATAAATTGCCTTACAGTATTTGATATCCACTTGCATTTTGAGTTCAAATCTTGCTGAGGTTGACTTTGTCTTACGTCCTTCCATGGTTGATGAAAAATGTAACAATAAATTAATTTGATTGCCCATTATATTCATCCAAAAGTTGTAACTTTGAAATGGTTCAGGATTGTCTATAGGATCTATTTGTCTTATAATATATATATATATATATATGTATAAGCATCTGGAATGGCAGGCCACACCATAGTCACCCATATAGTAAACAAAGTAATATAAAATGGGGTCATATCAAATGACTGGCATAACAGCATCATCGTCAACTGCTACAAGGGCAAAGGAGATGCTCTAGATAGAGAAAACTATAGAGACATTAAGTTGGTTGACCATGGGAACTTCTGTATGCAGATGATCTAACTCTCATAGCTGAATTATGGCAAAACTAGTGAAGAAATTCCAAACATGGAAGCTTGGCATAGAATCAAAAGGTCTTAAAGTTAACTTGTCTAAGACTAAACTTTTGGTATGTAGAAAGGAAAATAGGGCCCAGATTCCCTCTAGGAAATGGCCCTGCTCAGTGTGCATGAAAGGAGTAGGTAGAAATTCCATTCTAAGTGAAAGCTATAGGTACATAAAAGATGTAGTGGGATCACAGGCAGGCTAGCAAAGAATGTAGGTTTTATATGTGGCTGATGCTCAGTTGCAGTAAGTAGCAATTGCCCACAGGATACTTGCTCCTTCAAATGCCTGGATGGTTTGATAGAAATAGTAGACACTTTTCATTACCTGGGTGACAAGATCAGCAGTGGAAGAGGGTGTTCTGAAAGTATAGTAGCTAGAGTAAGAACGGGATGGAGAATGTTCAGAGAGCTAATACCGCTGTTAGCTACAAAAGGTTCTCCTCTCAAAATGAAGGGCACATTGTATGATGCATGTATACAAACACCAATGTCACATGGTAGAGAGACCTGGGCACTGTGTGCAGAGGACCTGTGAAGATTGGAAAGAAATGAAGCATGCATGCTGTGATGGATGTGTAATATACACGAACGGCAAAGCATAAATGAACTGAGATAGAAATTAGGCATAAGAGAGATCAGATGCAGTAAACCAGAGAGGAGATTGCGATGGTATGGTCATGTGATGTGTATGAAGGATGACAGCTGTATAAAAATGTGCAAGGTGATCAAAATTGATGGAAGCTATGGAGTAGGAAGACCCAGGAAGACCTGGGACGAGGTGATAAAAGCTGACCTTGCATAGTTGCACCTCTCAAAAACAATGATACAGGATTGAGATCTTTGACAATGCAGTAATGCAGAAGACCCGCCTTCCTATGTGCAAGGACTCAAACATATATCTAGTAGGCACCTCTTAACCACTATACTCCCTTCCATACACCTCCCACACACCCATCTTCCCACCTCTGTCCACACCACCCTTACACTGTAAAGTTATTTATGTTGGTTTCATAAATAAACATCCATCCCCCTCTTTAAAGTGGGCATCACGACAAATGGCGTCACGACAAATGTCTCAATGGACTTCATTTGAAAAGGATTGGATTGGTCTTTTGGTTTCCTTGCTGGCATTTGTATTCTTTGTCTTTGTTGTTGTAGTGTCATGCTAGTGTGGTTGCTGTTTGGCTCAGGTCAGTCTTGGATTCAACCGACCTCTGATCAAAGTTGCTCCAGCCTTGACCATGGAATCAGGGATAGTTTCATTCAGTATCAAAAGGTTTAAAGAAACTGAGTTTCTATGCAGATGCTCCCTCATTTGCTCCAATGTCTTTGTGTATTGCTACCATGTCAATTTATTTGGTTGGGTATCTAGTTGTAGTGACTAAAGGGATTATTGCAGAATTTGTATGTCTTTGTGTTCTCTTTGGATTTCAAGTATTTAAGTTGTTGTTTAGCTCCATGTCAGTTTTGATTCATCAGAAATATGGCCAAGGACTATCCAACCATGATCTTAATGTCTATTTTTAAGATGGTAGGGTGTGATTTAATGGAGATTTCACTTTTTGCTATTTCTAGCAGGCTAAGTGACCATGTGAGGCTTCTTCATTGGCATGGTACTGTGTGGGTAATATCATTATATTGTGTGTGTGTGTGTGTGCGTGTGTACATACTTCTGATTTTATTATTTTATAAATTTTCACCAATAAAGAGAGTCAGTTTCTAGCATAGAAACAAGTCATTCATTGGTATTTAGACAACATCAACTAGATAAATACATATGTATGTGTTTCTGTTTGTGTGCAGGTATGGGTGTTATTAGACGTATGGATCTGTATGTTTTGAGTTATATGTATACATGTGTAATATAGATACATGTGTATATGCAGTTATTATATGCTGAATTTCTGAAATGTTTTACATATTTTTACAGTTCTATTAATCAACTGTACTTGCAACTTCCTAACTAGCCATGCACTTTCTGGTTCTCTTGAAGCCCAGCTTCTCAAAATTTATACTGAGACAGTAACATATCCCAGAGCCCCAATTATCACAGGTACTAATCTAAAAGTATAGTCAGTGTGGAGTATCTGCAGATTCTCGATTAGTTCAGCATAAATGTTCTCCTTTTCGCTAATCTTTAGTACTATACTGACATTTGCTGGGCAGCTGATTTCCACTACTGTGCATGAGTTTTTTTTTCTCTGTTCCATATCACTATGTCTGGTCTGTTATATTAGCATTTTGTTAGGGTTTTGACTGAAACATTCCACCAGTACTCATATTATGTACGTATATGCCTTCCACATCACTGTAACTTTTTATGGGTTTATTCTCAGGGCTATACTTTCTACAAATTGCATTGTATATATAGTGTTTTGGCCACTACATCATATATGTGTGTGTATATTATCACTCTATTTTCCATGCTTGCATGGGTAAGATGAGATGTCACTTTATGAGGCTAGCGACATGCACACACACACACACATATAAATATATATTCATGTGTGTGTTTGTGTGTTATGATGTATTAGAGCATTGTTATGGAAAGTTAAGTAATTTCTAGTGCTTTATGGCTGGGTAAGGTTGTAGATCTCCCATAAAAACCAACAGGGTCCATCATAAACCTAAATTGTAGAGGTTTATAAAAAAAATGTAGTTGGGGGTACGTTGGTAGGAACAGTTGTTAAGTGGTACTTGTTATTTTTTAATTAAATTTTTATCAGCAAACATTTCTTAAGTTCCTCTAATTATAACTTAGTTGGTTCCACTTGCACTGATTGCCAGTTATTAAATTGTATTGGGCATGCTGAGTCACACCACCTTCAAGATTATAGTCGATTATATCAACTCACGTACTTGTAGACTGATACTTGGTGAGGTTTGAATTCAGGACATTTTATTTTATTTTGTATTGTTCATTTTTTTGCTGATTTCAGGCATTGGTTTACGGCCATGCTAGGGATCTTCCTTCAAGGGTTTTAGTCAATTTGATCAACCCCAGTACTTAATTTTGTTTTAAAGTTTGGTTTGTTGAATTGCTAAGTTAAGGGACATAAATACACTTCACCTATTGTTAAGCATCGATCCACACACACATGACAAGCTTCTCCTGAGTTCCCTTCTACCAAATTTCACTCATAAGACACTCGTTAATGTTGATTGTTATATCAAGTAAAGCAACTGAGTAACGAACTTGTGTATATCCCTGTATATCCCTGTATTTTAATGAGCTCAAAGGAAAAAATTGCTGGGCACTTCAAAATACAATATAGTGTGGAAAAAACACAGTGTGTTTTCATTTACAGGGGGTATAAGACCACTGGCATATATATTTAGAGAATCTGTCATTACCATAACAGAAATCTGACGAGCTTTTGATTCCTGAGTTGGGCCAGATAGATACGGATCGAGCTTTGAGCTGCTCAATCGTGAAATGTGCGTCACACCTCAATAAACATAATGAAGGTCTAACACTTTGTCCTTTTTATTATTCTTATATATGAGAGAGAGAAATCTCAACATGAGGTCCTCTAGGTTTTGGCCAACTAATTAGTGGTTTTCCTGGTACCTAGACCATGGACATGTCATGTACATCATATTAAAGATCCTTTTGACATCTGTATACACACAGCTTCACTGGTTTCACTCTATACTATAGCCATGCTGGGGTATCACATTCAAGGGTATAGTTGATTAAGTTCACCTTAATACTTGTAGGCTAGTAGTTATTTTATTGCATTTGGAGGGATGAATTCCAAAGTGGACCTGGGTGGGAATAAAACTCAGTATCTAAATAAAGATAGACGGTAGCCACGGAGTAGGCAGACCCAGAAAAACCTGGGATGACCTGATAAATTCCGACCTCACACACTTACACCTCTCCAAGACAATGTCACTGGACCGAGATCTTTGGCGGTACTCAGTAATAGAGAAGACCCGCCTTACCTAAATACAAAGTAAAACCTACTACAGTCAGTAGGCATCTCTAACAAAATACACCCCCACTCCATCCACACCGCCCCTTTCAATGTAAAGTTATGTTGGTGCCACAACATCCAGGCCGAAACAAATGAGATCGTGTAGGTGTCACGACAAAAAAACACACAGTCCACGCTGTAATGTGGCTGTGTAGGCAACACGGTAAAAACCTCCCAGTCCCACACTGTAAATGCGTTTGGTGTTAGGAAGGGCATCCAGCTGTAGAAAACCTGCCAGACAGTCCTATGCAAGCAAGACAACCACTCTTGCCTCAAGTGGGAAAACTCCCATCCAAACCCATGCAAGCGTGGAACATGGACGTTAAACGATGATGATGATGATGATATCTAAAGTGACTTAAAACACATAATGCAGTGCCTGCTGCTCTACTGATTTTGCAGTCAGCTACCCATTGTTAATTAATTTGTGATATATTTTCTTTATTTCCATAAAATATATTTTGTTTTGTTTTTATTATTCATTCAATAATTATTCCTATGAATGTGTACTGGTATGTGTGTGTGTGTGAGAGAGAGAGCTTGTGTGGGGTTATGTTGATGTATGTTTATGCATGTTTGTGTGCTATAATGCATGTGTATGTATGCTTGTTTCTCTGTGTATGTGTTGTTGTATTTCTGTGGATGTTAGTTTGTATGTGGCTGTTTTGCGTGCGTGCGTGTGGCTACAGTGTGTGTGTGTGTGTGTGTGTGTGTGTGTGTGTGTGTGTGTGTGTGTATATGGTTATGTATTGCAGTATGCCTATAGTAGAGCTGTATGTAACATATCCATGTTTGAGTGTCAAGTTGCATGTTAATGTATATTTATGTGTATAGGTAAACGGACACACACACATATATATATACACACACCCATGTGTGTGTGTATTAATTAATATAAGTGGTAGGTAGGGCTGTGACTGATACCACATCATAATTTCACTTTGCTGACTAGTACTTAATTCAAAACACCAGTGAAAAATCCTTGAAGTTGTTTACTACCCTATATAATGTAAGTTGTTTCTTCTTAGCACCTGCCCTTTCTTCTTCACTGTCTTTTCAATTATTGACCATCTTTTGATTTGTTATTTTTATTTTTCTATTTTCTCCCCATCTTATTTCTAATTTAATTGATCCCATTGACTGGCGTTCACTGAGGAAGCTTCTGTGTAGTTGCACAACCAGATATAAATAGCAGCCAAATCACACCTTTGACCGTAAAAACTGACGGGAGGACATAATTCATAATGTTTATTTTATGTCTTAGATCCGAGGGAAGGGGCTGGATGCTATTACTTTCACAGATCGTTCAAGAGATTGATACCCTTAACATTCTATTTAAACTGTTGCAGGAGAAACATGTTGAGTGGGAATTCCAGGAGGCTGGTTTTATGGGGAGGAAGAACTGTATATAGTAGTTAGTGTGGGGCCTACAAAATTGCACACAACATGGTAAAAACTAACAGGAAGCAGTATGTTTGTAAGTCAAAGGTTAGTGTGTGTTTGTGAGTGTGATTGTGAGTAACATAATACCAATAAGATGAGATCCAAGATACATTAGGCCTGAAGATAAAATGAGATGGTCATGGTAGGAATGTCTTAGAACCACCAGTTACTTGACTGAATATTTGGTCAGTTAAATCGACCTCTAATTTAATTATTAATAAATGCTCGGATTTGAGCTCCTTCACATGTTTGTGATTTTTTGACATCTATAATTTTGCTAGTATATATATATATATATATATATAATGCTAACAGAGGTACCCGGCGTTGCCCGGTATAATGGAGTAGTCGTTCAAATGAACCGAAAGACTTCCGTTAAACACGAATATAGAAGTAACAATTTATAGGTGTTGGCCCTAAAGAGGGCCATTGAACGTTCACTTTGAAATATCTCAGCGGCGGTGCTGCCAGCAAAGATGAAACCGATGGTAACAATTTAAACTTGGTGGCCCTGAAGAGGGCCTTGGATCGTTCACTCATGAAAGTCCCAGCAGCAGAGGTGTGGCCCTTAAGAAGCCCTTCACACCACTTTGGTGTGTCGTATTTGCTTTACGACACACTTGTTGTTTGAGATTGTAACCTAGAAAAGGATGACAGTCGGTGGCCACAAAAACGGCCTTGACAAGATCACGTTGGAATGTCAAAACAATGTGTAAATAAGATGTAGGGAAAAGTAGATAAATTAGGTTAAAACTACGGAACATCGATAGCAAAGTGTAATAGCAACATATAAATGTGGAAAATGGAGACATTGAACATTTATAATGTATAGCAAAAGCAACCTCAGAGGTGTACGTGGTATTGTCAAAAGGACAAAAATAGCACACGGATACAGCAAATGTAAGCACTTATACAAAAAAAAAACACAGCAATTACTTGTTGGCAGATGGGGTGCCTACAAAACTTCCTTATAGACTATATTTTGGGCTTTCTCGCGAGTTACAAAAGCGAATAGGTTATGTCAGCTCACCACTCGAGAGCAGCCAACATATAGTTGACCATGGGAGAAGCACAGTTCTTCTAAATTAAGCCCTACGACTGTCGGAGTCTGGCCCTGGGATTTGATAATCGACATGGCGAAACTGAGCCAGAGAATTGCAGCCTTCTGAATGTGAAAGGAATATCTTTACCGGATGGAATGAGAGGTATCCTTGGTATGAAGACAGTATCCCCCTTGCTACATCCTGTAAATATTGTTGCCGTTGGAAAGCCTCTGGGGTTCCAAATTCCTGAGGAGCATGACAGGAGCACCTTTCTTAAGTCGCAGTAAGTGTGGTGGCAATCCGGGAGGGTCTAGGGAGTTGAGAAATTCTGTAGGGTAATTAACAACTTCGTCCGGATCAGCCATAGAGTTAAGGGACTTGTAGATGTTCAGGTTTCCAGGCAAGCACAGCGTAGTCGGAGGAGGGGTTGTAGTTAAAGGCCTTCAACAACCATCGTGAATTGCAAGTCCTAGAAATGCCACGTAACAATGATCGTCGCTGTTCACTTTGCAGAAGTCGGCCACATCGTTGCTCTATGGTTTCAGTATTTCGTGCAGTGGCAGTGGCGTCCCTGCTTCGTCGAACGGCGCGTCGTCCTTCATCCTCTCGAGCGCGAGCAGCGGATGTTGCAGTGGTGTCCCTGCTTCGTTGAACGGCGCGTCATCCTTCATTCTCTCACGCGCAAGCAGCGGCTGTTGCAGTGGCGCCCCACTTCGTCAAACAGCACATCGTCCTTCATCCTCTCGCGCGTGAGCAGCGGCTATTGCAGTGGCGTCTTTGCTTCGTAGAACGGCATGTCGTCCTTCATCTTCTTCAGTGCGAGTAGCAGCAGTCGCGGCAGCATCTTTGTTCCGTCAAAGTTCACGCCGACTGTCATCCTCCTCCACTCTTGCAGCTGCCGTCTGCACACCATTCTGTGAGAGCCTGATCGCAGTCACATTTACATCTTCGGTGAGACGCCTTCGCTTAGACCTACTTGCATCATTAGATAATCAACCAATGAAAGTTCTTTACTTGGGGGGGCATTGTTTTTAGAGAATTAACCAGGGAGGACAATAAATAATGGACAAATAACGTTTAAGTAAGCAAATCTAAACACGGATATAAATTGTGAAAATATGTGATAAATCTATGTGGTCTGAGAAAGTGGGTATATTTTGCAAGATTTTGTGTACCAGTCAAATTTCATGTTTTAAGTTATGGGCAACGCAGCGTACGAACTACCTGTGATAAAGGAAATTAAATAGTGTGGCTACAGTGGTAGGTATATAAGTGTCAGTATGTTTGTTCAGTTCGAACATAGCAATAAGTAAGTACTAACCATTGAAAGGATACACTAAAAAATGGCCGAAAAATCACAGCATGATAAACTGGAACCTTATGACCATAAACACATTAACTAAACCTCCTTTAATGTAACAAATATTGAAGAAGCGTGCGTTTCAGAAACATGGGGTAGCTTATGAGAGTACGCATGTAAAAAAACCTACTACTTGGCAAAAGTAAAAAAAGAAGTGTAATCCTAGGTCAGACTTGACCAATATAAATAGGAATGATTTCGCTCAATGAACAACACTCGAGTTGTCTGATTGGTTAGATAATACAAATAAGTGTGATGAAATCTACTGAACACAACTCAATGATGTGTGGTTGGCCAGAGGTTGCCATTTCACACTTAATTGAGGGGCAATTAAACGGGGGAGACAACCGGGTGCAAAAACTAATCAATCATTCGCACAGTTTAGGCATGAGTGTGAAATAGCACAATCCACATACAGTGGGTGTTAAAATTTACACCTGGGTTAAATCGCACTTTCTTGGTTAGGAGTGTGAAATGACGCCAAAGTTCAAGGAAAAAAATTTAACTCCCCATTCCGCACTTAATTGTGGTGCAATTATACGGGGCAGACAACCGGGTGCAAAATTAAATTCAATCATCCTAAAGTTAACTAAACAAACTAAAGTTAAGTCAGGACGATTTAAAAATTCGCTACTCCATTTGTAGAACATGAGTAACCGATGCGTCAACTTTCGTTTACATTGATTTTTATTTCCAGAAGTTGAAATGCTTTGCTGCAACCATAATATGAACTTTAAAAGTGGTCCAAAGGGGCTCACTGCCCTCCCTAGGGGGTTCCCTTGCAAAATTCAAGTGATAACGAATGTGTGGTGCTTTATCTTATGGCAGGCAATAACCATTTCGTTTAGTTTTTTAAGAATCAAGTATAAACTCCCAAGGTTATGGTGCTTTTTTATTGTGGTAGTTTGAACTTTTATAGGTTAATGGATTGGGCTCATTGTCCCTGAGGGCTCCTCTTGCTGAATTGAAATGAAAGTAAATGTGCCTCACTGTATCTTCATCTGTAGTACATGAATAACAACTAATTTGAAATTCGTTTTATTGGCCAACCAATTATCGAAGCTATGACGCTTTGCTGCATTACAATAGCCAAATTCAATAAATGACTCGCCGGGGCTTACTGCTCCCTGGGGGTCCCCTTGCTTGTTCCGGGTATAGACAGTGTCTTCAACATCATCTTTAGGCAAGGTTCATTTTTACATCTACATCATCATCATCATCATCATCATCATCGTTTAACGTCCATTTTCCATGCTAGCATGGGTCTGGACGGGAATTGTCCCCTTGAGGCAAGATTGGTTGTCTTGCTCAGGACTGTCTGGCGGGTTTTCTACGGCTGGATGCCCTTCCTAACACCAACCACGTTTACAGTGTGGACTGGGAGATTTTTACCGTGTTACCTACACGGCCACATTACAGCGTGGACTGTGTGTTTTATTGTCGTGACACCTACATGTCTGGCGGGTTTTTTACGGCTGGGTGCCCTTCCTAACAACAACCACATTTACAGTATGTACTGGGAGGTTTTTACCGTGTTACCTACACGGCCACATTACAGCGTGGACTGTGTGTTTTTTTGTCGTGACACCTACACGACCTCATTTGTTTCGGACTGGATGTTGTGGCACCAACATAATTTCACATTTTAGGGGGTGGTGTGGATGGGGTGGGGGTAGTGGGACGAGGGTGTATTTTGTTAGAGGTGCCTACTGACTGTAGGCGGATCTTCTGTATAACTGTGTAGCGCCAAAGATCTCGGTCCAGTGACATTGTCTTGGAGAGGTGTAAGTGTGTGAGGTCGGAATTTATCAAGTCGTCCCAGGTTTTTCTGGGTCTGCCTACTCCGTGGCTACCGTCTATTTTTATCGCCCTGCACTTTTTTATACAGCTGTCTTTCATGTGCATCACGTGACCGTACCAACGTAGTCTTCTCTCGAGTAAACAACATCTGATCCCTCTTATTCCTAATTTCTTAGTTCATTTATGCTTTGCCATTCACGTATATTACTATTACACATCCAGCGGAGCATGCAAGCTTCGTTTCTCTCCAGTCTGCGTATATCCTTTGCACACAATGCCCAGGTCTCACTGCCATGTAACATTGCTGTTCGTATGCAGGCATCTTACAGCCTGCCTTTCATTTTTAGAGAGAACCCTTTAGCGGCCAATAGTGGTATAAGCTCTCTGAACTTTTTCCATCCTGTTCTGACTCTAGCTACTGTACTTTCAGAGTACCCTCCTCCACTGCTGATTTTATCACCCAGGTAACGGAAGCTGTCCACTATTTCTATAGAACCATCTGTGCAATGGAATGAGCTAGTATTCTGTGGGCACTTGCTGCTACTTATTGCACCAGAGCACCGGCCACATATAAAATCTATATTCTTAGTTAGCTTACCTGTGATCCCACTACATCTTTTATGCACCCATACTTTGCATTTGGGACATAAAATGGAGTTTCTGCCTACTCCTTTCCTACACACTGAGCATGGCCATTTCCCAGATGGGACCGGTGCCCTATTTTCCTTCCTACAAACTAGAACTTTAGTCTTAGACAAGTTAACTAAGGCCTTTTGATTCTAGGCCATGCTTCCATGTTTGGATTTTCTTCTCTAGTTCCGCCATTGATTCAGCTATGAGTGTTAGATCATCTGCATATAGGAGTTCCCATGGGCAGCCGGTCTATGCTAGCTAAATTGAATGTTTGTCATGCTTAATAAAAGTTAGCTATTTCTTACCAATCCATACATAAGTTTTATTCTGCATAACTTTTGCACAAAAGAAGGAAACACAAAACTGAAACAAAGAAAACTATACAAACTCAGTATAGTTGGTGTGCAGCTTTTGATTTTATTCTGTTGGGCTAGGAAATCACTAGTGGTAATGATGGTAAGAGTGTGGCGTATTGTTGTGAGGGAGCTATTGCTTTACATTTTACAGTCTTAAAATTAGGAAGGAGACACATTGGATTATACAATCCTTGGAATACTGTTTTGAAGAGAAAAAACAGGCTATATGGTCATGGCTGGGGTGTCTTTAACCCTTTAGCATTGACATTACTGTTTACTATTATATTTTCACAAATTATCTCGCATAATATTGAATCTATGAGATTTTGATATTATTTATTTTGAGAACAATACCTTGACATAAGTACGAATGGCTTGTTACAGCCGGTTTGAACAGAAAGAGGTGACAGAATTCTGGCTGGATACGGCCGGTTTACGTGCTAAAGAGTTAAGCATAGATCTACTAGATCAGGGGTGACCTAGAGATAAATAATAACTTATGATTCATGTTTTTTCTCTGAATTATTTCTTCAGTCTTGGAGGCAGTAGTACTCATGGTGACATTGTTGTGAGGGAGCCTCTACACAAATCTTTGTGGCACTTTGCTGAACCTGTTTAATTCAGCAGTTAGATCCAGCTTTAATTAAATTTCTACCCATCTTAGAATACTGGCAAAGTGTACTCATCACTCACTCTCATTCTTTGATTCCATTCTGTTCTTATTCTAGCCACTGTGCAATTAAAGCAACCTCCTCCACTGCTAATTGGGTCAGCTAAGTAACAAAAACTATAAACTACTTCTATAAACCTTCATGGGATTAGAAAATGTTTATTTCATTAATGCTCTCACTACCAACTAGTCCAGTACATCTACCACTTACAAAGTTTACCTTTGGTTTTTAAGTTTACTCTAAGCCCTTTTGATCTTAATTTCTGTTTCCACAACTGGAATTTCTTCTATGGCCCTTCTTCAGATTCAGCTATAAAAACCAGGTTTCAGCATATATTAAACAGCAGTGGTCTAAGGATGGATCCCTAATGAACACCTACCTGCACATTGAATTTCTCACTAAACTCATTACCTATGTAAAAAAAGTTTGTGATTTCCTTGGTTTTATGAAACTTTTGTTGTGACCCACCAACATTTTGTATGAATCACATTGTGCATCACTGATTTAAGGCAGGAGTCCCCAACTTTTTATCACCACAGTCAAAATATATCTCCAGTTTTTTTTAAATATTTAAATGAATATCATTTTCCCCAACCATTGGTAAAAATCACTTAGCTTTAATCATTTTTTATTTAGACATAGTGTATTTAGGACTACATTATCCAATGTGTCCTTTTTTAAGAGGTGTGATGTGAGGAAAATTTAGCTGCTGTTTCAAGTTAAGTTGATTGACCATGTAGAGGCTTCCACATGGGGTTGTTGTAGTTCTTTAATTCCAGGCCAGTCATGATTGAGCACACACACACCTATGATCAAAAGCATTCCAGTCATGACCATCCTATTTCCATTTTTTTCAGTCATTATGTATCTAGAATTACATTATCCAATATAATGTATTTTTAAAGACAGTATTATGTAACATGGGGAAGATATATCTGTTATTTCTAGTGGGTTGAAGCCTGCATGAAGTCTTCATTCTTTGTTTTTAATCTCAAGCCAGCCTTGATCAAACAAACCTATAATTAAAAGCATTCCAGCCATAACAATCCTGTCTTTTCCCAGTGTACAGAGAACCCTAGGCAACATGCTCCAATATGCCCCCCCCCCCTTTTTTTTTTAAAAAGGAAAACAGGATGTGATTTTGAGGGAGATTTGGCTGCTATTTCCAGTGGGTCTAAAGACTCCTTCATTGGGTCAGGGGCTAGCTAATGTTCTAGTTTGCTGAATCAAAGTATTTCAAGCATGTGAGAATATTGAAGGGGTGGGTTCTTGGCTGTTAGTCAGGAGTGCAACACTTTAAAAGAATGTTAATTAAATCAAAATTTCGATGTGTTGGAAACAATGGTTCTTATTTGATATTCATTCCCCTTGTTTCCTTGCTCTGCTGCTGTTCCAGGAATTCCTTTTCTCCACTTTCAGTTCTGGGAGAACCCTTTTCTCCTTAACCCTCGCTCATTTGACTCACACTACTTGAAAGGGAACATCTCCCTTCTCATCCCCTTTGACTTCTCTTCTCAGTACTCTCCCACACCTCCATATATTCTCCCTCCTCCTTTTCCTTGCATTTCCTCTTCTCTCTATACCTCTCTTTGTGTTAGTTTTCACTCTTTCTCTTATTCTCTGTTACCTCTTTTCCTCTACACAACACCTTCTTTCTCCCCCTCCTCTCCCTATCGCATATCTTTTCCTCCAGCAGCGGGAGCTTCAACGTGGTCACTCAACCTGCATGAAATAGCAGTGAAATCTCTTGAATCACATACTACCATATTAGAAAATAATGGAAGTTGTCTTGAGCTTCCTGCACATAGAAAAAGTACAGGGTTGGTCATGACTGGAATGCCGTTGATCATAGGTTAGTTTGATAAGGCAAACCTAACAATATCTCTTTCTCTTTCAGCTACATCTTTCTCATTCTGACACTTCTCTTTCTTTTAACCACATCTCCCCCCCCCTCTCTTCTCTCTCTCTCTCTTTGCTCTCATTTTCCTTTTCTACTCCTATATATTTTTCTCTACTAAAATCTCTTTCTCTCTCTCTCTCTCTCTCTCTCTCTCTCATACTTACAATGTACCCTCTTCCTTCCTTGTTTCCATCTTCTGGGTGCTCCCCCCTCTAATTATGTCACCTTTCATAGTTATAACCCACACAGTCCCCCTCCTTGATATTTTCCTCATTGCTGGGCTGCTATTGCTGCCTCCACCACCATCACCATTACCACCTCACTTCTTTCTTTAATGCTTTCATCTCTTTTCACTTTCACTCAACTTCCCACTTCCTTTCCTTCATACTTTCCTCTTTCACTCTCACTCAAAATCCTTGTCTCTGGTCTCCATTCTCCACACTTTCAAGCCTCCTTTCTCTCAAGCCCTCCACTCCACCCTGTCATTCTCTCTGTCCCATTTCTCTAACACCTCGACCCCCCTCCCCAACATTAAATGACTCAATATTCAGTATTAAAGGCAGGTATGTGGGTGACTGCATCTGGGTTATGAGGATAGTGTGGAGTGTCCCAACAATTTATCATTACCAGTCATGTAAATGCAACTGCAAATATGATTGTCTGATGGTAGTAGTGATGCTGTTTTGGCCTAGATCATTTCTAGTTAAGTATATTGATGATCAAAGCCATTCCAGCCATGACTATCACATATTTTTGATTACCTAAGACTACTTTCGTCAATGTACCTTAAAAAGAAATGATAGTTTGATTGGAGTAAATTAAGCTGCTATTCCTAGCAGGTTGAGCAACTATGTAGAGGTTTTTTACTTAGTTAATGTAGTAATGGTAATGTGGGGAAGAAGTGTACAGGAGATCCTTTTTTTTTTTTTTGTTTTTTTTTTTTACTTCATTGTCACTATCAGAATTGTTAAGAACTTCATTAGCATATGTTGTGTATGCATAAATAGTGTGCATTGTGTGTGTGTGTGTGTGTGTTCATTTGGTTACTGCTTCATATGCATTGGAGCAAGTGGTATCAACCTTAAAGCACTGAAACCGTGAGGATCTCCAGCAGTCGACTGATAAGGGACTGCTTTATGTTTCATCCATATTTATGTTGGCTTTGCCCACCTTTTTTCATTTCTTTTGTATGATCTTAGCCATGCGGGGACACTTTTTCAAATTGATATATATATATATATATATATATATATATATATATATATATATATATAGTTTGCATTGTGTGTGTGTGTGTAATAGAAGCTGTCAACTATTTCCAGAATGCTTTCTGGGTATTTGAGGGAAATTACTTTGTGTGTAATCTTACACATATGAAGTTTACCTATCAGCCTTTCTGTAATCCCACCACATCTCTTGTGTGTGCAGTTTGAATTCCTACTTACTAAGGGCATCTATCTGGTCATAGAAAAACTATCTTATCCAACCCATTCCAACATGGAAAAGCAGACATAAAGATGATTCAGAAGATGATGATGATAATGATGAGTATGACTCAAATGTGAGTCATGTTTAAATTTTATAAAAGGTCAGCCAATAATACTACATCTAAGTTTTACTGGTGTATGCAAAAATCTTATGTGAAAATGGTTTTTCCATGTAACCAAATATATATGCACACTAAATGTATATTAACTATATTAATTTCTTTTGTGTTCTCTGCACACATGCATTCATTAGAGGGAATAGTATTAGTCACTCGCCATGCTCGAAGTTTTTGTTGGGACAACAGAGGGTGGATTCAGTGTATTGGTGTGCCAGTCATTATATTATGTTGGTGAGTGAATGTTTCATAATCATTCGGACTGCCATCTTGTATATAAAACTTAGAATATTTGGTGTAGAACAACAGTGGTGAGCCAGATATGTGAGCAGTACTCTAATATGAGTCACATTTGTATTTTGTAAAGGGCTAATCACTAATCAAGGCTGAAGTATTTTTGGGGATGAAGATTTGGAAGCAATGTTATACTTCAAAGGAGCAGCTATATACTGTTTTGCTATATATTTGGGGTCAGCCACTGATAAGAACTTATGCAGTTTATAGTCTCTCTCGCCCCCATCTGCACAAATACAAAAAGAATCCTGACTTTTGAATTGAAGAGACCACTATATTTGATACATAGCTGTTTTATATGTGATGCAGTATGTTGTGCAACTGGGACTGAGTCAACTTCTCCACCATGTGGTGGTCCTTGCAGAAGCATTTGTTATAATTTTTGTCAATGATGCTCTATGTATGAAAGCATATGTTGATGAATGATAATGATATACATACATACGTCATAACTGTTTATCGTATATTTGCCGACCATCAGACATGATAAGGCATTTAAAAATGTATAACTATAAATATGTATATTTAGTGTATAAAACAAGTATCACTATAGCTGTGTAATTCCAATGAAGTGTGGCCAATATTTTGGGGAGCTATGTTGTTTTATGTTGTTGTTTATCTCTAATCAGTCTTGATCAAACAAACCTATGACCAGAGACATTCCAACCATGTCCTCCCCCTCCTCCTTTAATTGCTGTCCTCCCTGCTTGCAAAGGTTGGATGGGTTTTCACAGACCGTCAGTACTCAAGCAGGGCTACTGACATCTCTGGTATGCTAGGGGCCTGCATCTTGCTTACATACACTCTCATGCTCTACCGAATGCATTTTATTGTGATACCAGATACCAGCACTAAGGAGATTCTTATGTCTGACACAGCTGAAGATCTGCCCAAACCTTTGTATGGCAGGTTTTCTATGGCTGGATACCCTATCACCAATTGATTTACAGAGTGTCCTTTATTTATACATAGTATATCATGGACTCTTTTAAGAGTTGTAATTTGAGAGAGACATTTGGCTGCTCAATCTAGCCGAACAACCTGTAGAAGCAGGCTCATTGTCTCATGCTGAAATATGTATTTCTGTGATACATGTTTAATGTATATCTTGGGCAAGATCAAGAAACATAGACATACTTTGTTGTAGACCTGTCCAACAACCCATACCAGTAAGTTTAGATCGAAGATGATGGTGATGATAATAATTGCAATGACAAAATTGTCTTTTTTTTCTATTGCTGTTATTATTCTTGTTAATAATGCATTTTGAATTTGAGACAGGATGGTGAGACAAATTTATACAAATTGTATTTATATACCTGGTAAAATAGGTATTTAGGTGAGGATTACATATTATCTTTCACACTTTTGTTTTGTTCTCAACCGTCACAAGTGTCAAACCTGTTTGAGCATAGCCCGCATAATTTACATACTAGACATTACAATTCACGACTAAAGACAAAAGCCAGCAGGTATAGCTGTCTAGTTAACAAGTTCCACTTTCAACCTCAGTACACAGCATCTTTCTCAAGTGCCTTTCACTTCACTATATCCTTGGGTTGACTAATATCTTGTGATTAGAATTTAGTGGACAGAAACTATGAAGGAGTCCATCATGTGTGTGGCTGTGTGTATGTATGTGCGTGTACATGTATGTGTGTGTTCACAAATATTTTAACAATAGTTGAGGGAAAATATTTCAGGAGAATGTCTTGCATTCTAAGAACAAATATGTTAGGGTTCACATATGTAGTATAGAGTGAGTTTAGTTGAAAAACTTTGATAAACATGCATTATTCTTGCAATTAGTTGACAAAAACTCTCTAGAGGTGATAAGAGTCTTTAAAAAAAACAACAGCAAGGGAGATAATTCTAATTAATTAAAATTTTGGAAAATATAGTGAATACAGGTTGGGATTTGATCTGGTTTGTAAATGAACTGGTGAAAAACAAGACATATTTTGATTGCATTAAATCTCTTCAGCAAAGCATATTCTGTTCAGTTGGCATAACTAAGAGAAATATATATATAGAGAAATAGAGGGACTGTTGTGATACTGATTATAGATATCAATACTCACATTTTTTATTCTTACTCCAGAATACATGGAAATGCTTGGGTCAAAAAACCAAACAAGATGAACCCCTTCAAACAACAAAGATGAATTTAAAATTTAACTATATACTTTAGTATTCTAATTTACACTATCATCACCATTTAATGTCTATTTTTAGTCACAGGATTAGTCAGGATTTACTCTCTGATTGAGCAGACCTATGATCAAAGGTTTTTCCAGAGTGTACCTTGAGCTGCATTATACAATATATCCTTCACTTTTTCTTTTTAAGAAAATAGCAAGATTTCAGAGAGATTTTGTGTCTCTTTCTAGGATTGCATGTTTAAAAGTTGCCCCAATTTTTTCATTGTATTTTTAATAATAATGGTGATGATGTTGGTAGTGGTGCTACCTCTGCTTCTGTTATTGATTATGATGCTGTTATTGATTATGATGCTGGTAGTAATAGTTATGAAGATGATGATGACAATAACGGTGACAACGACTATGTTGTTATGATGGTGATTGTGATGATGGTTATATTGATAATCATGAAGATAGTGGGGATTATGAGGATAATGGCGATTATGATGATGTTATCTATAATGTTGATTGTGATGGTGATAATAATCCTGGTGATTGTGATGATGATAACAATAATGATTATTGTGATGATGGTAATTATAATTATGATGGTGGTGGTGGTAATAATGGTGTTGATTATGATGATGGTAATTATAATTATTATGATGATAATGATTATTATGATGATGATTTTGGTGATGGTGGTAATTGTGGTAATAATGGTGTTGATTATGATGATAATGATAATTGACAATTATGATGATGATGGTGATGGTGGTATGAAGATGGAAGTTGTGTTTTTCTTTTGTTATTCAATATAATTTCTAAATATTTGTCAGATTACAGATGTCGTTCAGTTGGGTGGCCGGGTGGTGAATTAAATATAAAAATATTTTCGAAATATTGATATATAGAATGAATGGCCTCTACTTGTGTTGGAGAGCCATGTATGGAAGTAGTAGAATTAGGTTAGATTGTTTTTGGTTTTGTTGTTTCTTGTCTGTATTTTATATTCATGTGTGCTTCTAAGTGTGTTTCATGTGTGTGTGTGTGTGTGTACATCGTACCTGCATGTGTCTGTGTATCTTGTTTGTATATGTGTGTATCTATATTTGTGTGTACATGTGTTGTTTGTGCATGCATGTTTTGTGTATACTTGTGTGTGTGTGTGTGTGTGTGTGTGTGTGTTGCTCTAAGTGCTTGGCAAAGATTATTGTGTAGATAATTGTGGCCTTAGGTGATGTTTATCTCTCCAGGCTTTTGACATACATGACAGATGCTGAGAGATTTATCATGTCTCTATAGAATTATGGCTTCTACAGTGGGTGAAATAGGGATGGAAAGTGGGTTGTTGATTATCTTCTTCCTCTTACTGAGGAGCTGAACATTAATATTATGTCAAGGAGCAGGGTGAGGAGGTAGATGAGAGGGGGGGGGGGGAAAGGGCATGGAGAGAGAGACGGGGGGAGGGGGAGTCCAAGTTCAAGAGAGATGTAATAATACAAAGGAAAATAAGAATTAATAGAGGTGGGGATTTTTCTAAAGAGAAACCTGATATTTTAGCTTGCAAAATAAGTGTTTTTTATACATATAATACTAAACTTATACTTTCTGATGCACATGTATGTATGTATGCATATATATATATGCAAAGGTAAACAGAAATAACAAAGCAAACAACACAGTAAAATGAAGAAATATTTTATTAGTTTTACACTTGATATAGTAGGAAAAGAGTCTTAACGTTTCAGACGCTAGTCCTTCATCAGAATGCCACAGTACTGAAATATGCAGATGACATCAAGCTGTACCTTGAAATCAAAAGGACAGATCCTGAAATCTATAACTCTTTCCTACAATCAGACCTGGACACAATGCAGCAATGGATCACAGACTGGCAACTGAAGCTGGCTGTGGACAAATGTACCACCATGCATTTTGTGAAGAAAAATCCAGCGTCCATTTACTCCCTCCACAACACTGATATCAAGAAGTCCTCTTGTGAATGTGACCTGGGCATTACTTTCAGCAGCGATTTGCGTTGGACAAAGCACGTCTCTAAAATTGTCAAGAAGGCCGAGGGTGTCTTGGCATCACTCAGCAAAACCTTTGTTAGCCGCTCTCCAGCCATCTATTTAAAGCTGTATACAGCTATGGTACGACCACACTTGGAATTCGCATCATCAGTTTGGAACTCCTATCTTGCTCAGAACATTGACTTCCTGGAAACTGTGTTCAGAGACGTGCAACCAAGCGCATACCCTCCATCAAACACCTACCATACTCTAAACGCCTTGCTTCCCTGGGCATGGATTCATTGAAGCTCCGACGTCTGGCAATGGACTTGGTAAACACCCACAAAGTTATTAACCATCTCGCCAACAACAACCCTGAGCACCTTTTTGATTTCCATGTGTCTAACACACGTAGACATGCCTACAAAATCAGAAAACAGCACAGCTCCCACGACTTTCGGAAACATTTTTTCATGCTTATAGTTGCTGAAGCATGGAACAAACTACCTGTGTCAGTTGTTAGCTGCTGAGACACTGCATCCTTTAAAACCTCCATGCTTCCCGAAATTCGCCAAAACTACACCTGATGTCCCCCTTCCATACACATGCACACATGTGTATATCATGACTCATGCACTGTTCATTTTCCTGACGTTTGTACATTACCCTATGTACTATACATACACTTTTGATGAGTTGTAGTGCACCTGAGCACTGTACACAATATTTTCATTATTATTATTAAGATAGAATGAGAAATAACGAAGAAATAGAAAGATTAAGGAAATGGGCAGGGAGGAAACAGAAAATTTATTTATATATATATATATATATATATAAATAAACGTATATTTTATCTTGTTAAATAAATATAACAAATGCAAAGAATGTCCTTCCATGCCTCTGGAACATATCTTAAACATTGGAAATTTAAGATGTTAACTAACTCCAGTGTATCTGAAATTTTATTGATTATCATTTTTTTTCATCACAATGCTTCTATGTACAATTTAAAAAAAATAAAACAACCCCCTAATAAGGAAAAATTTTGTCTTATTTTCAAAATGTTTTTCATTTTTGAAAATGTTAATTTTTTTTTAATTTAAATTTATATAGAAGAAATCTGTGTATTGTTTTATTTTCACAAAAAATCTAAGAATTATTTCCAATATTGTTTCAGAATAAAAGAGGAAAATAGACGACTGCTGAAAGAGAAGGTTGAAAATGAACAGTTAATTAAACTTCTGGAAACTGAGAAAGAGGTTTTAACCAAAAATGTAAGAAGGAAATTTCCTATTTCTATATTCTAATGTGCTAATAAATATTGCCTGTACAAGTAAACAAAGTGTATACATTATTTTGGGACACCCTGTATATATATATATATATATATATATATATACACACTCACAAACATTTTTTTGAACCACGCCACCTATATCCACAAAACGTAAAAACACCACACACACGTGCGTACCCCCACATAGATACATACTCACCCTCCGAAACCCTCCCCCACCCCTCTGACCCCGCTCCATACACACGCACACAACACCGACCTACACCCCACCCCACACACACCTTTTCCTGAACATGGAACCTCGTTCTTCCCCCAACTCTCACATACACACACCTACACACATACACCACCTTCAGCCCTCACCGCTCGGACACCCCGCCTCCCTCTCCCCACTCCACCTGCCACCGCCCCTACACCCCCACACCCTTCCACCACTTGTTTATCTTCATGTTTATTTTTATTTTTATTATTTTTATTTTTATTTTGTACCCCTTCCACCCCCCCCTTTTTTTTTTCTAAATGTCTCTCCTCCACTCCCCTACACCCTCGGAACTCTCTTCCCACCCACTTTTCGCCCGAAGAAGAGCTTATGCCCGAAACGCCCCCCCCCCCACTCTCAAGAGCGTGAAACTAATAAACCTTTGTTCGTACTGCCTCTCTGTTTAGTTCCCGTTCCATTTTTCACTATAATTTAAGTAAGAAAAAAAATTTTTAAAAATTTTTTTAAAAAAATATTTTCTTATTTTACGTCCTTTATATTATTGTTCTGCATTCTCCTGCATTGAACCACCTAGGTACTATGACATAACCTGTGTATTTGCTGGCATGGGCGTACATCTGTGCGCTTATGTTAGTTGATATATTAAATTATCTATATTTATCTCCAATTCACTGATTTGTCGAGCAAACTTGTCAAAACCACTTCTAAAAAAATTTTTTTTTTTTTGGGGTGTTAGTAGGCGTCAGTCATCTTACCATCCCATTCCTTCTAACTAGCCTCTGTGTCACGTGATTGATTCTTTAGAATCGGCCATTTGACTTGAAGCAGTGAGAATTTCGGTACATAGAATCCAGTCCTCGCAAGCTGTTCGATCTACCGAATTATTATTATTTTTATATGAGCCGCCAGTGTCCGCGCATTGCCTGGAGACTTAACTGAGAATAGACTTCCTGATGACGCAATGAATTCTCGACAGTTGGATTACGTAACTGTCTTTATCCCATTGCAGAAACTAATTAGTTGGAGTGAAAATTTAAGTAAGAAAAAAATTTTTTTTAAATTTTTTTAAAAAAATATTTTCTTATTTTACGTCCTTTATATATATATATATGTAGATAAATCTACCAAGAGTTTACGGTAGTGTCCAATCCGTATGAAGAACTCATAGAGTGTGCTCAAAAGAGCCACCCCTTATCAAAATAATAGAAATGAATGTAGATTATGTTCCCAAGAACTATTTGAAATAATGAAATCTAAGGATATCCTATTAAATAAACGACAGGAATTAATTATATCGTGTAATCATAAACTAAAAAAAACATTTAAATATTATAAACCTAATTAATAACATTATTTTAGAAATTAATATATAATTTAATTTAAATGTTAGTTAACCTATAAATTTAATTTAATTAAAATTCTACTACAGATGAGAATATAAAATATTGTGTAATCATAAATTGTGAAAAACCTTTAAATATTACTAATATATACTTAGTAATTTAATTTATAGATTAATTTTAATTTATTTAACCCTTTATTAAAATTCCTTTACAGATAAAATATAACAAAATATCGTGTATCCAATGACAGAGAAATAATTTTTAGTATTATAGACCTAATTAATATACATTTTAGAAATGTATTTATAATTTGGTTTTAAATTTAGTCAACCTAAAAATTTAATTTGATTGGCTTAAAATTAGTATCCTAATACAGACGGATTGCAGAGTGTCATGTAATCATAGAATGGGATGTGTTTTGGATGTATACCTAGTTAATATATTCTTTGCAATTTTTGAAAAAATATGTATATGTATGTATGTATATGTATGTATGTATGTATGTATATGTGTATATATATATATATATATATGTGTATGTATATGTATATGTATTAATTTTGATTTCTATTTTGCATATAATTATATTCTGCTATTGATAAAATACAATATCTGTTTTATTTATTGTATACCTAATTAACATATACTATAGAAATTAATATATAATTTTTAATTTAGTTAACCTATAATTTATATTCTACTACCGATGTAATACTTTATTTGTTTTTTCCCTATTACTAAATTCATTTCCTAATATTGATACCATAACGTTAATAACTTTAATTTAGTTATACTATAATTAATACTCTACTACTATTTAACTTCAAAATTCTGCTTCAAATATTATAAACCTAACTAATTTACACCTTAGAAAGCAATATGTTAACTATCTTTAGTTTAGTTAACATATAATTAATGGTATACTTATTTTGAAATGCATAATTTTGCCTTATTTCTTGCATTTCCTAACACTGAAACTATGTAAAAACATATATTGAGATCCAAATACAGATTAATATTCTATGTTTCTTGAAACATATATTTACTATAATCCCCTTCTCAACCCCCCCCCCCCTTTCCCCCATACTATTATCATCTGTGTTTGTAAGCGTGTATGTATGAATATATATGTAGGTAGGTGTATATATGTTTGGGTGTTTATATCTGAGTATAAAAATACATATATGCACATGCAAATAAGAATGTATGATTGTGTGTATATATATATGTGTATATATATATATGTGTATATATGCATGTGTATATATATGTGTATATATATATATATATATATATGTGTATATGTGTATATGTGTGTGGGCGTGTATGTGTGTGTGTATATATATATATATATATATATGTGTGTATGTATGTGTATGTATATATGTGTATGTATATGTATGTCACTCTATATATATGTCTATCTTCGTATCTATGTGGGTATATGTGTGTATGTACATGTATGCACATGTATATGTTTATGGGTATATGTGTGTATGTGTATATATGTACGTGTGCGCACATATATATGTGAGTGTGTGTGTGTGTGTGTATATATATATATGTATATCTATGTGTGTATATATATATATTCGTATGTGTATATATATATATTATTTATTATTGTAATATTTATTATTATAATATGACATGTGTATATGTATATATGTGAAGGTGTGTATGTGTATATATATGTATATATATATGTAAAAATATATATGTGTATGTGTGTTTTTGTGTGTGTGTATATATATGTATATATGTGTGTATGTATGTGTTTGTATGTGTGTTTATGGTTGTATGTGTGTATGGGTATATATATAAATGTATGTGTATATATATATATATATGTGTATATGTATCTCTATTAATGTGTGTATATATGTATATGTATATACCTTTTTCTTTGTATGTCTGAGTTGTGTGAGAGTGTAGTGGTGTTTGTATGTATATACGCATATATGGATGCGTATGTATTTGTATATATGCGTATATGTAAGTGCGTATGTGTGTATGAATATATATCTATGTCTATGTATGAGTATGTATGTGTGTGTATGTATGTGTGTGTGTATGTATGTATGTGTGTATGTGTGTATATATATATATATATATGTGTGTATATGTATGTATGTATGTGTATGTATGTACATATATGTGTATGTATATGTGTATATATATATATGTGTATATATGTATATATATATGTATATGTTTATTTTATATATATATGTGTGTGTGTGTATGTGTGTGTATATATATCTTTATATATGTGTATGTGTATGTTTGTGTAGGTGTGTGTGTGTGTGTGACTATATATGTATGTGTGTATGTGTGTATGTATGTATGTGTATGTGTGTGTAAGAGTCAATGGCCATCCAAAATCACCGGGAGAGATGACCCCTTAGCCTTTGTCAAGGCAGAATTCTAGGAGAAGGAAAACTCTGATATAACACCTGCAACCCTGATGGTATCCAATGATGTTGACTTGTTCTTCTTTTTGGTAAATATCATCTTGGTTAAGAGAGTGGGACTGGCTTTGTGCAGTGCCTTTGCTCACTATAAAAGCTTCACGGCACAGGCATTGCTTTATATCTGGAGATCTCTCTGCACTTGTCGTCACATGGTACCATGGGCCCAGCACTATGTGTCAGTAATTGTCACAAGTGTAGTGTTTGTACCAGAGTTTTCAAGTCGCTGGCTGGACTAAAAAGTCACACTCGTTCAGCGCATCGGTAGGGGTTCTCCTACATGGATATAAAGTAGTGGCCGTACTCGAAAACGAGTTGGCAGCCACCATATATATATATGTATATATATATATATATGTATATGTATCTCTATTTGTATGTGTTATGTGTATATGTATATACCTTTTTCTTTGTATGTCTGAGTTGTGTGAGAGTGTAGTGGTGTTTGTATGTATATACCGATATATGGATGCGTAAGTATTTGTATATATGCGTATATATAAGTACGTATGTGTGGGTGAATATATATCTATGTCTATGTATGAGTATGTATGTGTGTGTATGTATGTGTATATGTGTGTATGTATGTATGTATGTCTGTATGTATATGTGTGTATATATATGTATGTATGTGTATGTCTGTATGTATATAAGTATGTATGTGTATGTATATGTGCATGTATGTGTATATATATATGTGTGTCTATATATGTGTGTGTGTATATATGTGTATATATTGTATATATGTGTGTATATATATATATATGTATGTGTGTATATGTGTGTATATATATATATATGTATATGTTTATATATGTGTGTGTGTGTGTGTTGTATGTGTAGATGTGTGTATATATATATATATATATATATATATATATATATTCTTGATATATTTCTTTTTTCTTTTTCTTTTTCTTTTCTTTTCTTTTTATTTCTAAGTTTATAGATACATCTATAAATAAGCAGTCTGCCCAATCCGTTGAATACTGACCTCTCCCCCCCCCCTCCCACCTAATTTCTGTATCTTGATCTAAATGTGTGTGGCAGTGTTTATGTGAGTGAATTAATATCCATGTGCTTATGATAATATTATATCCACATATATATGTGTGTGGGGGTGTGTGTGTGTATGTATGTTCGTAATTATGTGTATGTTTATGCATATACGCGCGCGTGTCTGTGGGTGTACGGATATGTGTGAGTATGAGAATATGTGTATACACTTATTTCATATTTATGTGTCTATACGCATTTTATCTGTGGATTTAAACTTACAGAGACATTAGCCTTGAATTTTTGTATTTGCATACATCTTTTTGGCATGCGTATGCATGTTGAGCATATATCTTTGTATAAATATGTGTACGGGGTTAGTTACATGTATATACACACACAAAACTGCATAAAACTTTTTGTATTTTCATTGGTCAATTTTGAACTCCGTTCCCAAACTGACCTGAAATTTTGAATTGTTGTTATTATCAATAAATATATTTCATTATTTCTGAAGACGGCATATATGTGTGTTTGGTATGTATATTTAATCTTGATAGTTTGTATAATTTTGTACATAGATCTGTTGAATATGCATGCCAATTCTAACACATATATATCCTAGAAACGATCGTTAAATAATGAACTTTTTTTGTTTAATATAAGGAACTGTTTCATTGTTTTATTCATTATTTGTTTTATATATATATATATATATATATACGATATTAACAAATGGAAACTATATTTATAAAACCATATTTATTTCATTATACATATTTCAAGGGCACCAAGTTAAATTATGGTGTGCTTTCATCAGACAAAATATAATATAGATCAGTTTTATAAATAAATATTGACATACCCTTAAAAAATGCAACCATTACTGTTCCAACAGTAATGGTATGTCAATATTTATTTATAAAACTGATCTATATTATATTTTGTCTGATGAAAGCACACCATAATTTAACTTGGTGTTCTTGAAATATGTATAATGAAATAAATATGGTTTTATAAATATAGTTTCCATCTGTTAATATCGTATGTTTACTCCAAATACTTGTTGAGTGCTTTATATCAGTTATAAAAATATTTGTTTGTTGTATCCCAACAATTTAAATAGAACTTTTGCATATATATATATATATATATATATATATTTCGTATTTCTAAAGAAACACAGTTTTAGGAAGCCGTAGCTATGCAAACACTGGGGCTAACGTCCTCTGGTCGTGTCCAGCAGAAGCAAGGGGGACAACCGTCCACTACATGGATTGACTCTTTGCCTCTGGCTCATAGGGATGAACACAACATTCATCCTGAGTTAGGAAACATTCAAGGAAACCAGCCAGATCTGTCTCAACCAGTATCAGAATTTCCCCTGATATGATCAGCCTGGTGAGCTTTTGATCACTGAGCAGAAACCTTTGTCATGCCAAGTTCATTGTGCAGAATATTTTCAACTTTTTCATGGGATATGGTAATAGCACTGGTTATTTGATTTATAGTCAATTGCCTGTCATCCATCACACTGTGGTGAACATGATCAATGTTTTCCTCTGTATTGCAGGACTTCTAAAACTTTGGTAATCTTTAAGACTTTCCCTTCCCATCCTAAATTCAGCTACCCACTTTAGCACTGTTGACAAAACTGGAGTGTCATCCCCTAATGTAGCAACTATGTCAGCATGAATGTCTTTGGGGTCTAAACCCTTTCTCTCAAGTACTTGATAACACCACAACACCAAAATTTGTCCATTTTCAAGAGAAGGTCATCATGGGTTACTTTTAAAGCCTTCTTTGAACAGTCAGATGTCAGTTTATCTGGAAAGAAACAATGCAGTTATTAATAAGAATAGATGAAATTATATATATGGATGATGTTCGCTGGCTGAAGAAGTGCCAGGGCATCCCAGTAGAAGGAAGCCATAGTAGAGATAGATAAAGAAATACCTTAATAGATGTGGTGAGCATTGATCTCAAGTTTCGAGCCTCACAGGGGAGATGACAAACAAGACAAGTGGAGAGATGCTGTGTTGAAAAGGACACATCTAACCCATGCATGTGGAAAAATTGACCTAAAAATGATAATGTTGATGATACAGTCCTTGGTTGAAGAGTTTAATGCAAGATTTGGATGTGAGGCAGTGTAGGGGATGGGTGAAAGATAAAAACGCAGCTACATCAAATTGACCTGGGGTTCAGTTGGTAGACGTACTTTGTTGCCTTGGCTGACTTTAGTAGAGTTTACCCTGTTGCAAACATTATAACCAGGACTTGTCTTTAGAATAAGCTTCTTTCCTTTCCACCATCATATAAGACTTGAAAAGCATCTTGGATACTACCCTTCTACCACTGACTAAGCCATGAAAATAGACACACATACATATCACCTGCCAAATAATAGAAAATATATATAAAGGAACCTATGTGGATGGCTTTTTGGGGAGATGTAATAGTTAAAAGAGCAAACACTATGCAATCTATTGTATTAATTTTAGTTGTCTACCTACATGCTCTGAGTTCAAATCCCACCAAGGTCAATAGTAGTTAAGGGCCCATAGGCTTGGAATAGTTATAGAATATCCATGTATGTTGCAGCAGCTCATCCTTGTATTTTAATCTATGTTAGGCATGTGCTATGTTGAAGTATTTTCTGATTTTGAATAGGAAACCTTACAAATATCATATTGAATAGAGATATTTATCTTTCATATGTTTAACACCCTGAGAAACCCTTGAAAATACTCCCTCTCTCTCATCCACACACAGTACTTATGTACTTACATACATATATGCACATATATACATACCTCCAATCAATTAGTGGTACAGTGTGGATTTGTAAAACATTCCAAAGATTCTCTCTTTGAGTTCCCATATCTGTAGAATCACTTATGTCCATACAAAGACACACACGTACGCATGCACACGCACACACACACAAACACACATACATGGAAAGTAATATCCATTATAAAGAGACATGTGTATTCATTACATGAGTGCATGGACATTCACATGAACTCCTACATATACACATAACAGGAATTCATATCACATGTATTCACAAATCCCTGAAACTGTCTTCATTGAAACAAAAATATCTTCTCACTTTGTTTAGCGACAAGGTTTGAATTCCATGAAGAAGAATTTAAATAAATCTTATCGAAAATGCACACACATACACACACATTCACGCACACACACACACATCATTTATACGCATATATTTATATGTATACACACATATCATATATACTCACATGGCTTAGATGGAGGCACATGGCTTAGTGGTTAGAGCATTGGCCTTGCAATCGAAAGGTTGTGAGTTCAATTCTCAGACCGGGTGGTGTGTTGTTTCCTTGAGCAAGACACTTTATTTCACATTGCTCCAGTTTACTCAGCTGTAAAAATGAGATGATAGGGACTGAGTCCTTATCATTCCACTGCAAAGTGGTCGTGTAGGTGCCACGGCAAAAAAGCACCCAGCACTCACTGTAAATAAGGTTGGTGTTAGGAAGGGCATCCAGCTGTAGAAATCAAGCCAGAATCAGTTCCTGTCCCACCCTTGCAAGCAGGGAAAAGTGGACGTAAAATGATGATGATGATGATGATGATACACACACATGCATACATATGTACATACATATATACACACACATGTACTCACAAAAATATTGAATTTCTAATTCTGCTTACGCTGGCAAGAAATTTGTTTACCCATTTTTGTTGCGGAAGTCTTGTTGTTTAGCCACAGGTTGGTTCTGATTGAGAAAACTTACGATAAAAAAAAGTTCCATCTGTGACCATCCTACCTTTTTCTAGGCACGTTATTCATTGTTTTCCCATCTTTAAAAGAGTTGGGTATGATTTGAGTAAATTTGGCTGCTGTTTCTAATGAGTCAAGTGACCAATGCAAATGTTTCCTCTTTCTGTTGAGTTGATTTATAGACATTTCTTGAGATTTCTGGAGATTGACAGAGATTTTCATCTTTGTCACCAGAAATCAAATCATATGTCATACATAAAATTTCTCTGTTTAATTATTCAGACAAATCAGGAGATCAAGAGTAACCAGAAAGACATTGCCAAAATGGAGGTGGATTTGGATCAGGCTAACCAAATGAACAAAGAACTCAAAGTGGCAAATGAAGTCCTTACTGAGAAAATTAATGAATCTCAAAATGCAAGTAGTTTTGTCATTTTTTTTACATTGTTTTTAACACTTTAACTATCTCACTGGTTTCTTAATTAGAATGTATTATCAACTGATGCATTTGTATGAGTTGTCACTGTTGTTGCATTTTGCCTTTTAGCCTCAGGTCTGCCTAAACTGAACAGATTTGTGGTCAAGAGGATTCCACTCATTACTATCCGATTTGTTTTTTAGGTTTAGTGATTGCAAGACAACATCCTTCTATTGAGAGAGATTTGATTCCTATTTTTAACAGTGCTTGATTCGTGTTTTTACATAGCTGGGTACTTTTTTTATTCATTAGCTTCTATAACATATGCTTTTACCATGATTCATTGAAATATTTAAGAACTGACCTGTTGTTTAAACCCATTTCAGTCTTGATTGAGGAGAATTATGACCAAAGGAATTCCAGCCTTGGCAATTCTGTCATTTTAGCTGTATCCAGGATTATCCTATAGCATATGCCCTTTCCTTTTTAAGAGAGTAGTATATAATTTCAGGAAGCTTTTACTAGCAGGTTAGACAACCAGATAGAGGCTCCAGTTTGTGTGAGTTGCTGGCACACGTAATTTCAGCTATGTTACCAGACTTCAGCCTTCATCAAGCAGACTTATAATGAAAGGCGTTCTAGCCTTGATAGCCATGTCTTTTTTGTGTATACAAGACTACATTGCCTAATGTGTCTTCCTTTGTTTTTCATCCTTTCCTTACCTTATCTCTAATGAAATACATTGTTTCAATTAATTTTGAAAATAATCAAAAATTTTGGAGGGTTTAGTAAATTAACTAAGATCTTCATTATTATGTCTGTGTTTGGAATACATCATAACAAAAAGTTTTCACATAAAATTATGAAGGATGGTTATATATTACCCTTTTTCATACCAGTCAACCTACTCTGGTTCTATGATAAAAATCTCTTAGAAAAGTATATATTTTCCTAAATCCTTTTGTAATTATTTCCAAAATTAATAGAAACACAGAAATTATGTAACAAATTTTCTCACGGAAGTGAGACATTAAAATGAGTATTTTGGTATTATGTAGAACCAGAGATATTCTTAGATATGTTTTGATTGTAGGTTTTGAAAGAGATTTAGCTGCAATTCTTCGTAGGGTGAATGACTGCAGAAAGATATCCTTGTTAGATCACAAGACCAAACTTGATATAAATAAACACTTTCTCTATCTCTGTAAACAATTTTTATACCATAGAACTGTTAGAGTGTATTTCTCTTTATAATTCTTTTGATAACCCATCTAAGACCACAGCTGGATCTACAAGCTGACAAGGGAGCCTTTATTTAGTCACTCAACCTGCTTGAAAAATCAGACAAATCTCCTTCAAATCACCATCTGAGCATCTTTAAAAAAAGCACACATTGAATGCTACGGTTCTGGCTTCTGTGTGTATACAAAAAAAAGCTGGATGGTCAAGGCTGGAATGCCTTTGATCATAAGCCTGCTTGACCAGGGCTGCTATATCTAGCAGGTGGGGTGAAGGCTCCTGTACTGGTTTGATTTCACTTTGGCTCATTTAGTTCTACTTTAAATCCAATAGATTGTGATCCAAGGAAAGAATCTCTACAGGGTCAATTTGACTTGTTAGAATTAGCACACAACTCTTGAATCAAACCATACCTTATTAAAAAAAGGAATGATATATTATACTGTGTAGTTCAGCACAAAAAAGCAGATGTTAAAGGATGATGATGGTCATAATTGGAATACCTTTTATCACAGGGCTGTTAATTCAGGGCTATCTTAACAAGAACAAAACTAACAATAAAATCTGATTGTTTTATTTCTTTTTTTATAGGAGAACCAAGAATTAAAGGAAGCACTTACAGAATCAAGTAAAATGGTTTCTATAGAAGAGCATGAAATGTAAGTTGAAAGTGGGTCATTTTGGCTCTTTAACAAATTTTGACATTTCCACATTGCTGCAATCCACACATGCAACACTGCATCTCAGTACAGTCTTTATGTTATTGTATAGGCTGTGATTTATCAGAGCTGTTAGAGACTCAGATAGAATACCTTGCAACATTTGTTTTGGCTTTCTATGTGTTGTTGAGGTCAATTTTGCTTTTCCACGTTTCAGAGTTCAGAATAAATTACAAGTCCAGGGAAGTGAATTGGTGAAATTGTTAGAGAATCTAGTGGTTTGTTTCTGGCTTTTAGTATCCCAAAGGTAGCACAACAACTGGTTGCAAGTTATATTGGCCCTTGCATTTCCTTTGGAGAACAAAGGCTTGCATTCATAGGCAACTGCATATCTTTCACTAAAAAAAAAAAACCTGCCAAAGCCTGCAACTTGGAGAGGAATTTTACAGGTGTAGATCATACTTTTCTATATTAGCAGATAAGATATGTGCAGGGTCAGAACAGATGTTAATTATAAAAGTCTAAGCCAGTGTCTCATAACTTTTTTTCTATACCACAATTCTATACCACAATTTCATCATGCCAACCCTCCACATATGATAAGAAAAGGTAGTTTTGTATACAGTACATTTTATTATATAACATTAATAGCATTGTATTATTTTATCATTAACATGCTTAGAATTCAGCATTAACCCTTAAACATTTAAACCGGCCATATCCAGCCAGAATTCTCTCACCTCTTTCCGTTCAATCTGGTTATAACTGGTCATTCACCACATTGAGTTCTGAAACTAAACAATAAGATCATCAAAGTTTTGTAGATTTGAGATTATGTGAGTTCAAGCCTCTACTGTGAATATACAATAGTAAATATAGTGAAACTTGTGATAACATGTTATTTTAACATTAGAAGTTAGATTGATTTTTTTTTTGTGCTCATCAATATGGCTGCTGAAAGTATTTATACCGACTTTGAAGGTTTTACTCAGGAATAGTAAGATCATCAAAGTTTTGTAGATTTGAGATTATGTGAGTTCAAGCCTCTACTGTGAATATACAATAGTAAATATAGTGAAACTTGTGATAACATGTTATTTTAACATTAGAAGTTAGATTGATTTTTTTTTTGTGCTCATCAATATGGCTGCTGAAAGTATTTATACCGACTTTGAAGGTTTTACTCAGGAATACTTACAAAATGAAGAAGAAGAAAAAAAGAGAGAAGAAAATAACCAATTTTTCTTCAAATAAATTGGATATATATATTTCTGAATTTTCATCCAATGATGATTATTTTCATATTGAAAGTAAAGATTTCCAGGACATCATTGAGAATATGACAGCGACTTGGTCGAAGAACACAACACCAATATATATTCTTGATTTCATTGAAAAAAAACTGGTCCACAACACAGTCTACTTCCCAATGCTCAACCACTGGATTATTTTGTTTTGTTTTTGCCACAGACTTTCTTCAAAGCCATGGCAGAAGAGACAAATTGGTATGACCAATAAACTATTTCTTTTTGAGGAAGACCTGATCTATTATGGCAACCAACAGACACTGGAAATTTGAGCATTTTTTAATAATAAATATTATGTTTGGTATGATTACTGGAGCCAGGATATAAGGTATGGTGCCCTGTATATATCAAGCATTATGCCTAAAACCAAGTTTTTGTTCCTGGCTGACCCCCCTCCTCCTCCGTAGGAATGAAAAAAATCATGATCCTCAATATAAAGTTTGCCCAATGCTTGATTTATTGTCTGAGAAATTTAAAAATGTCTATGTACCTGGAAAAAGTCTATGTTGATGAAGTGGTGACTGGCTATAAGGGTAGGGTACGTTTCCGACAATATATGCCAGTTAAGCCCACAAAATGGGGCATCAAAGGTGTGGGGTGTTTGTGAATCAGACACAGGCTACTGGGCAAAAACAACAACAAAAAAAAACTGCAGTGAGACAAAATGGATTGGTCTCTGACTGAACCCTTCCATTTTCAACACAGACATGTATTTTTCAACCGTTTTTTTTCTTCAGTGCTTCTGGCAGAGCATCTTGCCCTTGTAAACACATACACCTGCAATAGAATAATGGGCATTTGCAAAGGGTTACTCCAAGAAATAAAGAGGGAATATTCTCCGGGAGCAAAAAGAAAACATGTTAGCCACAACATACAGGGGAAAACAACAAATTTTATTTTTGTCTTCAAATCAATAACCAGATGTCAGGGCTGAATGTAAACCCTTAGTAAATATTTCCTACAATAAATACATTGGTGGAATCGACAAATCCTAGCAGTATTGTGCATACTACGCAGTTGGATGTCCTAGAAAGAAATGGTGGAGATATATTTTGTGGATTTTAGTGAATTAAACCATTGTGAATTCATTAAAAGCCACAAGGATTGGCCACCACCAAAAGATTTCTGCCACATGAAATTTTGTGTAGATATTGCATCAAAGCTACATGGAGGGTACACTTCCTGCAAACACAGAGCTGGGAGAAATTCAAAACTAACTCAAGTAGATGTCAACAGAGAAAATATTGATTTTCATAAGATAGAAAAAGTCAATGGGAGGATTAAAGTTTTCAGAATGAGTTCCTTGTAAAGGGGAAAAACTTGTAAAGTGTCATTATGCTTTGCTCAATTTCATGACAGAAATATTGCCTAACAATATTAATTATGCTGTTGAAAAGAAAATAATTATTTGAACACAAATTATATGCAAAAACCAGAAATATGTATTGATTTTCTGCATGTAAACACCATTATTCACCTGTGTCACACCTGTTAATTAACTTTTTTTATTGGGGCACACATTGTTATGTACACCTACTCAGTTCATTGTGTAAGAGTATATTGCCTAGTAAAAGGGTTTTATACTTTCTTTTCAATGAAAATATTTGCATGAAATGTAAAGAAAGTGTAAAATCTTCTACCGATTTTACCTGCATTTTAATTAATATACTGATAAAATTGTTGGAAATCAACATCTGAGTTGCATGGGTTAGATGGTTGAACTTGATGGCACCACTATGAAGAGGGACAGGCCAGTTGGCTGCGCCAAACCCTTCACACAGTAGACCCTCACTTCAGATATTGGATGCCAAGTGACTCCACTATGAGGAGGGACAGGCCAGGTGGTCACAACGAACCCATCTCACAGCGAAATTTCCATAAGTCAAATTTAGCAAAATAAAATAAAATCAGATAAAAATACATAATTGTAAATCAGATATATTTAAACACCAACTAACAAAATTTCATATCTGCACATAGAAAATTAACACAGTTGCAAACAAGTATAATTGGTAACCCACTTGAGTATGTTTAACTCAAAATAATATAATTAAATAAACATGACAATTGAGTAATGTAAATGCTATAGGGTTGAGCAAAATAAATCTAGCAAAAACTGTGTGTCATGGTAAAACAAAAGTGTTTGAATCTAAAAAAAATTTGAATAAAATTATATTTTGAGAAACTGTGTTCTTATTTCATTAAGCATATAAAAGACAAAATACTTATTTCTGCTTAGTTTCAGTTATTGAACGAAAGGCCATTGCCATCATTTATATACCTCACATTGTTCGGCTAATAACTGATCTTTTTTCAACTTGGCTATCTGTAGTTCTATTTAAACATTTCATTGCCATATTTGTAATGAATGGCACTGCCTATGATTTTTAAATAATTTTTAAAAAATCTAAAATTTGGAAGGATTATAACTAACTTTCTTATTATTAAGCTGGTGTTCGGATCATAACTTAACAAAGGTTAGAAATGTTTTAAAATAGATATATACTCTTTAAAATAAACAGTTATATATATCATAGAACAGTTCAGGCATTTTGGTAACAAAAAGGTTAAATTCATATTTCCAAAAGTCATCATTGTCATACTAGCATGAGTAATTGAATATAAAGAAGTTTAATCATGTACTTATATACATACATGTAATACAATTGCTGAATTAGAGACTTGTTTACATACAAAAAGTGAACAGAAATATCTAATTCAAATTATTTTCCTGCTGATACTACTTAGATTTTATATAAATATACACATAATATAAACTTTAAATTATATATTTACAAGCATGTTTACATTATATATATATGATGTGAAAGTTAATCTTATTTAGTTCTATTCTTAGTTATAACAGTATTTATCAAAGCATGCCATAGTAACCTTTACAACTCATAAAAAATAGAACAAACTAACAAACAGGTTTGAAATTAAAATTGAAAATTGAAGTTGTAATTCTAATTTTATACTTTTATTGACTTTTCAATTTTCTGTTCAAATTCTGTTTTGATTTATTACAATATTTTTGATTTGATGGGTTTGCATTATGGTACCCATTTGAATTTTTCAAAACATAATCATCTTTATCAATTTGAGATTTCAACCATCCCTTCCTCTTAAAATGGAGAGAGGTAATAAAGAAAATAAATGAAAAAAAATCTTGTTGAATTACATCTCTGGAAAAATAACAAAAAGAAAAAAAAAAAGAATTATGAATTATTGGCACCAGCAGCCATGGGAATCTGGTTTCTGTATCTGTGTATCACATAGAACAAGTTTTTTCTATTATAGTCTTGAGGTAATCAATGCCTTGTGAGTTGAATTTGGTAGACAGAAACTGTTGAAGCCAATTGTGTGTGTTTGTGCCCTGCAGTCTAGTTGTTAGACAAAAAAGGATAAAATATGTACCAGATTTGAAAAAACAAGGGTTTTTCTGGAGTTGATATGGTAGAATGTGTCTGTGTGTGTGAAGGCATGTAGCTTAGTGGTTAGGGTGTTCAGTTCACAATCATAAGGTCATGAGTTTGATTCCTGGAACGAGTAGAGTATTGTGTCCTTAAGCAAAACACTTCCTCTCAGCTGGCAAAATTGGGTTGTACCTGTAATTCAAGGGGCTAGCCCTTTCACACATTGTGTCATGCTGAATTTTCCTGAGAACTACATTAAGGGTACATGTATTTGTGGGATGCCCAGCCACTGACACATTAATTTTATGAGCAGGCAGTTCCATTCACTGATTGAATCAACTGGTGCACACGTCCCTCTCCCCACACACACTAACCCCATTACTCATTAAAACCTACAGATTTTTAGAATTCTTTCAAATGTCATGATATTCCCAGCATTATATGATCTTGTAGGGCAAGTCAGAAGAAATGTTGATTGAGAATTACATGTTTTCCTTCCTTCTTGTAGTTTTGTTGTTGTGTTGTTGCTGTTTCTCTTTTATTTTGTTTCTTTATTTTGTTTTCCTTCTTTCTTAGTTAATAGTGTTAGATTTGTGATATGAATGAAGAATTCTTCTAACATTTGTCAATATTTATTCAGATGGCCAATTCTGATTATCAGTAGTTGTCAAAGACAACATGTGATGCCTGTCATGTGTGCTTAGCAAGATGTGTCCAATATGATGCAGCTGTTGTTGCTTTCTATATACACACGTGCTTTTAATCAATTATGAAAAGTATTTGTATATAAAGCCACATATTTATATACAAAGAGTAACACATATATATATATATATACACACACATGTTCATGCGTGTGTGTATTTCTCTCTCACTATATATATATCCTCACAGAGGGTACCACACTGTAAATGTGGGTCTGCTGTATGAAAGGTTCGGCACAGCCAACTAGCCTGTTCTTCCACATAGCAGTGCCATCCAGTTCCAGACTCCTAATTTCGGAATGTGGCTCTGCTGTGAGAGTTGTTTCGGCGCAGCCAACTGGTCTGTCCCTTCCCATAGCAGTGCCATCCAGCTCCAGGTTCACAAACTGTGGCTACACATACCCCCCCCCCCATATATATGTATACATTGGTCTGTGTAGATATCTATGCAGGTTCCTGTATATGTATATATGTGAATGTATGTTATGTCTATTTATGTATGTGTATATATGTGTATCATCATCACTGTTTAACTTCTATTTCCCATGCTTGCATGGGTTAGATGGGTCGTCCACATCATGAGACAAGTCTGGCCAGCTGGCCTGCCATACCTTGCTCAGACGGAACTAAACTTGTTCATGTACACAGTTTGACAAGGCTAGACATTTGAATTATAGGTGTGTTTGAGAGAGAGATTTGACCTTCGAATGGCTGAAAGGTAAAGGTGACCCTTTTGGAATTTGAACACAGGATGCAGAGAGCTGGAATGAATACTGCAAAGCATCCTATATAATACTTTAAAGATTCTACCTATTTGTTATGTGTGTGTGGGTGCATGTGTATATCAGTAGCAATGATAGAATCAGTTATGTCCCTTTTACACGAGGTTGATAAAACATTGGCCAAAACATTGACTAAAAACTCTTGAAAGTGATACTTACCATAGCTGCACTCCAATGACTGAAACCATATAAGGAATTCTAAATATATGAAAAGATTCTGATTTATTTCAAGTTAAACACATTCTGTTTTACTTTTACTACTGCTGCTGTTGCCACCACCATAACGACGACAAATAGGGGATTATTTAAGCCTAGGGTCAACCCTGATCAAGCAGGCTTCTGATCAAAGAGATTGGAGCTATTACCATCTTTTTTTTTTTTTTTTCTGACATAGATATTGCACGAGGTTATCAGAAGAGAGGGAGGTGTGAATGCCAAACTTGTTATCTTCAACTCAGTTTATGTGCCTATGAATACAAGTGGCTGAAATGAGGTACCTCAAAAGGGTCATTGGAGTAATGTTATGTGATAGGGTGTGTAGCACAAAGATATCAGGGTGTTGCTGCATGTAGAGTCATTACTTCTGAATCAAAAGATCACAGCTCCGGTACTGCAGGCATGTGGTTAGAATGTCTTAGTAAAGAATTGCTGAACAGATTTTATGAGCAAAGCCATCTGGCAGGAGACCCAGAGGCAGACAATGAGAAAGATGGCTAGATAACATTCATGAGCTCAGTTAGTCTCACTTGGGGACCCAGCTGGATTAACTGGAGATGGATGCTTCTGATGGGACCCTCTTGAAGGCATGTCTGAGGACTCTTCCTGCACACCCTCCCAGGAATAAGTAGCTGAAGAAGACATAGATATTTTGAGCTCTATAATTCAATATGTCAGTCTTTTTTAAAGACAATGGGGTGTGATTTGAGAGAGATGAGGCTGCTATTTCTAGCAGGTCGTATAATCATGTAACCTCTTAGAGGCTCCATCATAGGCTTGTTCTCTTTTTTGTTGTTTTTTCATTGTTGTTTAGCCCCAGGTTAGCCCTAATTAACCAGATATGATGAAAGATTTTCCAGCCTTAACCATACAATCTTTCTTTTATGTTAGTAGAGTGTGACTTGAGAGAAATTTGGCTGCTATTTCTTGCACTTAGTGACCACTTGATTAACTTGTTATGTGTTATTGTTATTTAGCTCTAAGTTATATCTGATTGGGCAGTTATTATGGACTAGCAGAAAAACCACCCTACGGGTGGTTTTCTAATAGCATGTGTAGTGTGCATATTGATATTGTACGCAAGTAGATATACATGTAGATATGATGCATCAAATAAAATCGTAATTGACAATATACACAGAAATTGAACGAAGTCTGTTACACTGTCTTCTGTAATCAGTAATCCATGATACATTTAAAATAAGACGATATTATACATAAACTGCATTAGGAGAAAATTAGCGACGGAAATATATGCGATATTTTTATAAGTGTTATAATATAACGACCGCTAACCGGAAGTGTTGACATTTGATTTTAAAGAAGTGAATTTTAAAGGTCTTTAAATAAGCTATAAAATATATTTAATCAACAGCCACGAAATTTAGCACATAAATTATGTGATATTCATTCATTATTTATTCAAAATAATCCAACTTATTTTACAAACGGGGTAAAAAAATATATTCTGGACGCAATCCCGCACTTTTTTCTTTATTATAGTTGTTCCAGTTGTGATCATCCTATATTTTGAAAAACTATGGTGGGATATGATTTACAGTAAATTTGGTTGCTACATCTAGTAGGTCAAGTGACTAAGTCAAGGCTCTTTAATTTGCTCATCATGCATATACTTCTATGTATTTGTTGGTGTATATTTTCGATTTGTGTGTTAATGTGTTGTTTGTGTATTTCATTGTTCATTGTTGAAGTCATTTAAGTCAACTTGACTTAAAATGTAAGTGGCTGTACATATTTCCACTTTCTCTTTTCATAATTGTCTCATATTTTATAAGAAAGAAGTGTCCTTGGGAGTGCCTCAGACAGCATATATATGTATGTGTTTGAATCATCATCATCACTGTTTAATGCCTACACTTTTATGCTTGCATGGGTCAGATGGGTTGTCCACATTATGAGATATGGTTGGCCAGCTGGTTGTGCTGTACTTGCTCAAATGGAACTATATATCAGTTGGGAATTTTACAGCTGGATGTCCTTCTTAACACCAACCATGTTTACAGTGTGAAACTTGGTGGTCCCATTTATGAAGGAGGTTTGACCAGTTGGTCGCGCCATACCTTGCTCATAGTGTCTGGAACTTGATGGCACTGTTGTGAGGCAAGCCTGGCCAATTGGCCACAAAGTACCTTGCTCAAGATGGAACCATAATTTTTTGCGGGGACACATACACGATGCACGCATGCACACACACAGGCATGTATATCATCATCATCATCATATGTTGTTTGACCATGTTAAAATGGATTGGAATGGTCATAACATATGTCCTTACTTAATTGGAGCTACTAACATCTTAGACGGGCAGGCGCCTGCATCTCACTTACATTCTGGTACTTTACAGAGATACATTTTTTTTATAGTACCAGCACCAAAGAGGTTGTCATGCTCTTGACATGGCTAAAAATTTTGTTTTAGCTCTTTGTTTGGTAAATTTTCTAAAGTTAGATACCCTTCCTCATGCCAATCACTTTACTGGGTGTATTGGGTGCTTTTTGGTGGCATTATCACTAGACAAGGTTTCATATCTCTGACATAACTGAAAAGTCTTCTCAACTCTTTTGGCATGGTTTCTACAGCTGAATGTCATTCCTAACACCAACTCCTTTACAGAGTGTTCTAGGTGTATTTTATCCAGCACATGGGAGGTTGTTTTCATTGATTTGACTGAAGAACTCCTTTGCGTCATGAGGGAGTGAGGATGCTTTGTCCCAAGTCAGCTGTGTTTAGGATGGGAGAATAGGAGGTGATGTATAAATGAGTTAGTGACAATAAGTAGAAGGATAAGGAAGGATGATGAGTATGTTGCCATGTGTGTATGACCAAGTGTGGTGGGTTTTAAGAGGGATGATGTGAGGTGACAGAGAGAAGGAAGTGAGACAGTATGATATCAAGAGTGTATGACTGGTGGGATTTAACAGCCTGGTGTGAGGAAAGAAAAGGGTGGGATTAATCTCTTATTAGAGAATAGTTAATATAATATAATTGTTTCTACTTTAGGCACAAGGCCAGAAATTACCCAGTGCATTACTGGTACCTTATTTTATCGACCCCGTAAGGATGAAAGGCAAAGTCAACCATAGCGGGATTTGAACTCAGATCGTAAAGGGACGTAACTCTATGCTTCAAAGCATGGCGTCCGACCCTCTACCGATAATGTTAGAGAATAGTTAATATAAGCCAGGGATGTGGAGTGTAGAGTAAGAATAGACCTCATCCCATCTATGCAGAGGATGAATTAAATTGAGTGAGGGCAAGGATATAAAGGTGTAGTGGATATTGTAGCAAAAATAAGGAGGGTATACCAGGTATCTTGCTTTTATATCAGCACATACACAAACACACATGTAATATAATTACATATATGTAGGCATGTTTGTGTGTGTGTACATGTGTGGATAGATAACATATAGATTGGTAAAAGGAAGGAGAAGGTGTGTGAGAGAGAGAGAGATTCCACTCTGGTAATCATAATGCATGTATGGCCATGTAACTCCTGATGGAGTCATAAGGGCGCCACTTTAACATTCAGCATTCCTTGGGCATTTTAGTCCTGGTGGAGCCCATCCCTCTCCAGGCCTGAATACAGCACATTTCTTCCAGAGAAGGAGAGAATGTGAGAAAGAGATATCGAGGAAGAATCGACCCCAGTACTAGACTGGTTCTTTTTTTATCGACCTTGACTTCAGCGAGATTTGAACTCAGAGAAGACAGGGCCGGAATGAGTACTGCAAAGCATTCTATTCAGCGTTCTAATGACTGCTAAATTGCCGCCTTAGTAATCATAATAATCTACGATAAAAATAAAAAATTGATCTCAGTTTTACAGAGTAGATTTATAGTTTACTATTAATTTTCAACACGGCCAGATGTTTCAATTCTTGTTTCAATAGGGACAAGTTGTCTCTACTCTCATCGTAAAAGACTATTTTAATTTATGCATTTTATTAATTCTTTTTTTTTTTTGTTTTTATTGATGCAGACAATTTTTGAAATATATTCAGTTATGTTGTTTATAGATGAATCAATTCAGCTGTTAGTTGATCCACTGCTGAATGTAAACTTTAGCATGGTCATTATAAGCCTATTACTTTGCACAGGCCAATTGTGGTTTGGATGGAGGGGTCTTGTGGTCAGGTGATTAGCCCTGACTGTTAGTATTCAGGTAGAATTTGAAATCAGAATTTAAAAAAATCAAACCAGATATGAAAAGCAGAGCAGACATTGGTGGGTTTTGAACACAGTGTACAACCAGAATGAATACTGCAAGGCATTCTATCTGACACATTTGACTCAATTCACTGTCTTTATAGATAAATACCATTTTAAAATACATCATTTCCAACTATAGTGTGTGTGTGCGTGTGTTACATATCCAAAAGATGCACTGATATTGTTCTAAATACCACTGACATTGCATATTTCCAGGTTAAATGCTACTCACAAAGATTTACTAGTAGAGTATAAACAACTGAAGGAAGCATACCTCCGTTTTGTTGACAAGGAAGATTCTTCTGTGAATATAAATGGTAAATAATACAAAATGTTTTCTATAGAAATATTCTGTTCTTCATTCATTCTGTTAATATTCTAGAACTTTTTCTCTTTCTATTTCTTAGTGTTTGTTGTTGATGATTGGCAGAATTCTTAGAGCATTGGATCAGATGACTTGCAGTATCTGTTCCAGCTCTTTGTATTCCAAGTTCAAGTCTCACTGCCTTATTATTGGCCTCCTAGCTCTTCGAGACCTATCCAATGGTCATAGACCTCTAATTTCAGATAAAATAATGCATTGATGGAACATCATGATTATGTAAATCAAAAAGGAGCAGACCCTGCTCTGTAGCTGAATAAACTCTAGGAAAGGAAAGTTTCTAATATCATTTATATTTTTGAAATGTTCTTAGCAGCTGTTAAAATTGGATCACCATCTATTTTTAGACATGTAATCTATGGTATCATGTCTAAGAAGCATTATGTTGTTAATGGCCATGGAAATGTTTTATTTGTATGGCTTTGCACTGGCTTTTACTGTTTGAGTACTTAATCAGGTTTTTCTATTACTGAGACTCAAACAAATGGAGAAAATTCCTAAATATTTATTCATGCTTACAAATTTTGACAATGCATATTGTTTGAACAATTGATTTTATAATCACTTAACTATGAAATAGGATGTAAAAACTGTGGTCAGTTTGGTAGCCCGTAATGTGCAAAGATATGTGTCTCGTCCAAGTGTACAACACAATGTATTATGAAAAGGTTTGAAATTATAACTGTGTGGTCATATTATTTTCTGAAATAAAATATATCTTACCTACAATAGAAACATGGAGGTAAAACAGAAATTGCAGTATATTCCAGTTCAGTAGCAGCAGTCGCATATATTAACCATTGTTTTGACTTAATCCATATTATCAATTTAATTTATGCTATTAATTTTGACAGATTCAGCAAGTCAATCTGAAGAAACTACTACAGAACTTCAAAGGTTAAAACTTGAGAATGAAAACCTATTATCACAGTAAGTAAGACAGGATCCTTCACTTTTGAAATGTCTTATCATATTACTACTTTGCACACTCTTTCCTCTCCAGAGTATTGGTAATTGAATCTCTGGAATTTCTTTCTCACTCATGTTTCTTTCTGCAATTATTGAATTGTAGATGTTCAAAATGAACATTAACTGCATCAGTCTTGCCAGTCTTGGAAGACCTCTGAGTCTCATGACTAAGCCATTAAAAAATGTTTTTTTTCTGAATTCATTTAACCATATGGATATGATTTTGGCAGCTTGGATATTAACATTAGTATTTCTGTGATAGAAAAAGTCTGTCATGCTAGAAAGGAGATGGTAAGAAGTATGTGTGTGAGAGAGAGAGATATATAGTGGTGGCAGTGTTCCCACATCTTTATGGAAAGGGGATAGTAATAGAGTGTGTAAGAGAGAGAGGGTGTTGGAGAGACAGGGTGTTGGAGAGACAGAACAGAATTACTTTTACTGTAACAGAAATGGGACCTACCACCAAAGTTTTCTTAATAAACATAACCTAATTGCTTTAAATACTAGTTTTCAAAGATGTTCAGATCGTCTATGGATTTGGAGATTGCCTAATCTTGGTCTTTATCAAATTGATTATATTGTCTGCAGAAAGAAATGGTGCAACAGCATCTATGATTGCCAAACTCGTCAGGCATTATTGGATCATATCATGAATAGTTAGTAAATACAAACTCAGCCTTCATGTACCATGGAAAATTCCATCAAAAATTTTAAAGTGAAATGCTTTTTCTAACCCTAATGTAGCTGCAAAAGTTGAAAATCAAATAATAGAAAAATGGACACCAATCTGTCAAATCATACAAAAATGTAATTGAAATCAGTATTGAGATAGGAAGACACAACCTCCCCTCAAATTCAAGAAATTGTGTTTTCAGAACCTCACTCAGTAACTGCTGCTCACTTCAATGCCATACAATCTAAGGTTATGGACATTTAAAAAAAACTCAACAAAGTCTAGAAAGTGTGTAGGAAGAAGATAAAAGAATCAATATTCTCCTCAACTCCTTCAATAATTCGGAGTCTGATGACAACCAAGAGAACGCATGAAAATTAACAAAGGTTATCAGACAAAAAGAAATTGGGTGACACAACAGCACCATAAATGATGAATTCACGATCAAACATTTATACAATATCAATACCAATACATCAGATGAAAAGCAACAAGGTGCCAGAATTCTAGAAACTATTTCTGTGACACAATGGTCAGTAACAAACCTATCACCAAATCTTTAGATGGTTGCCATGCCCAGATGCTAAGAAGGATAAAAAAAAAAAAAAAAACGTCAATCCTCTCAACTATGTTCCAAATAAAATTCTCTATGGCAATCATCTGTGTCAGTCATCTCCAAATTGCAGGTCATGTCATGAAAGGCAACAAATCTGCTACAAAACGTTTACTATGGGAGCTCACTAATGTGAGACACAATTGCAGAAAACCTCTCAAGACATTAAACAGAGTAATTGAGGAAGATACAGAATTGTCAGGTGAAGAACAGAGTCAATTAATGCTGGATTGTATGTGATGGATAGGTTTTATCATGTCACCACAAAGAAGTTGATGAATTTAGTAGTTAGTAGCAGTATATATAACTTATAAATAACATCAATGTTATATTGATGTTTAATATTTACTGACTGCTACTGATTAAACCATTGTGTCAGTTGTTATTGTTTCAATTACAACCACAGTAAACCTTGGGGTCCAGTGATATGAATCTATGGATTATATAGATGAGATAAAATTACTCAGAATATGATTCTAGTCTTATATTACTGGTTAATTTTATTCAAAAATTGGAATTAATTTTATAGATATATAAATAAGCCTTCGTCATTCATTTTTCTCAAAGGACAAAGATTTCTATCCTTGAGATATTATAATAAACTTTCAACTTTTTTCTTGGTGTGTAGTATGTACAGTTTTCATCTTTTAAAAAATTCCATAGGTCTGTAACTTATTGTTATCTTTTTATACATGGCATTAACCCCTTTGATATCAAACTACCTGAAACTGCCTTAGATTTTACAATACATAGTTGCTTATGTTAAAATCGTTATCCTTATATTAAAACCGTTCATCATAATTTTATTTTAGATATTTTTTTAAAGTAATGTTCTAAATTTCAGCTTACTAATGAGAAACAATTCTTTATTTTGTTATTTTCAAAATAATTTTAACACATGTAACATATTTCAAAGTGTTAAAAGATTTAGATTCATAAGCAAAGCAAGTTGATTTAGAATTAAAATACTAAACTTGGTAATGAATTATTGGACCTGGGTGAAGAAATATAAAATGATAACAAATGGTAGTTAGGTTACTATTAAGTTGTTTTGGTTTAATCCCAGGTGGGCTACAATTGAGCATACTCTTATGAAAGGCTTTCTTGTTGTAACTATCATGTTTATTTTTCATAAATTGCTATAAGGCAAAGGAGATGCACTAGAGAGCAGTAACTACAGATGTATCAATTTGATGGACCAGGTCACGACAGTTGCTGAAAGGGTTATAACACAAATTATGGAAAGGATCAAGTTAGATGAGATACAGCTTCGATTTATGCCAGGTAGACAACTACAGGAGAGGTACATAGCTAAGAGTAAGTCAATGTATTTAGCATATGTAGATATGGAGAAGGCTTTTGACAGGGTCTCATGCACTATAATTTGGTGAGCATTTAGGAAACTTGTGAGGGCTGTGTAAGCTGTATATATAACAGCAACCAGCATGGTGAGAATTGGCAATGAGTACAATGATGAATTTGAAATGCTGGAGGGATTAGTCCTTGGTTCACTCCTGTTTATCATTGTCCTTCAGGCCATCACTGAAGAGTTTAAAACTGACATTCCAAGGGAACTCCTATATGCTAATGACCTAATCCTCATAGCTGAATCCTTAGGAGAGTTAAAGACAAAATTTACCATCAGGAAAGTGGCCTTGCTCAATTTGTCAGAAAGGGGTGGGCAGTAATTCCATTGGGTGCAAACTGTAATTCATAGGTGCACAAGAGATGTAATGGGATTACAGGCAGGCTAACTGAAAAGATTGACTTTATATGCAGCGGGTACATAGGAGAAGTGAGCATAAAGAGCACACGTGAAATAGATTTTTTCATTTACCAGGGAGTAGTTGACAGTTTTGTTACCTAGGTGATCAAATTAGCAATGGGGGAAGGTGCGCTGAATGTGTGAAAGCTAGGATAGAGAGCTATTACCGCTGCTTTTTTCTCAGAGTGAAGGGTAGACTGTATGATGCTTGTGTGCACACTGCAATGTTTCATGGTAGTGAATCATGGGCATTAACTAAAGAAGACCTGTGGAGGCTAGAAAGAAACGAGTTGTGTATACTCCGATGAATGTGTAATATTGGTGTGCATGAATGGCATAGCATAAAGAAACTAAGGAAAAATCTTGGCATAAGAGTAATTGGATGCAGTGTGCAAGAGAGAAGACTGCATTGGTATGGATATATGATGTGTATGGAAGATAGCAGCTGCATAAAGAAATGCAGAGAAATATGGAAGAGGCAGACCCAGAAAAACTTGGGATGAAGTTGTGAAGGCTGACTTTAAAAATCTAATCTTTACAATAGAAATAACAAAGGACTGCAAGGGTTTGCACTATGCTGTGCTGTTGAAGGCCCAGCCACAAGCATACACTGTGGCCTGACTTATGCCTGTGTCCTCCCTTTCCCTCCCCTACTTCCTTCCACTAACAGTCCTTCATAGCCATTTTTCACCATCACTACAGCACAACCACCAGCACTCACTCCTTAGCTGCTGCCTTCTCCAACGCCTCTAGATTCCTTCACAATTCGTACTCTAGAAACCACTTTTCTTACTCTTATGAACCCCATCCATTCTACCTCCACTAGCATTCTGTAACAGCTATCCCCATCATCACTACACTCCACCACTTCATCCATGCCCTCTCCTGTACTTGTTCGTTAGCTGCTACACCCCACCAAAAAAAGTAAACAAAAAAAAAAAAACAAGAACAAACCCATCAAACCTATCATACCCTAGCCCACCCATGCTTCCTCCACCATCACTCCTTAGCTATTTCCTCCATCACTATACCTCCCTGTTTTCAACACCGGTGAGAGCCACCCCAACCACTTCAATGTTCTCATCTCCATGAAAAAAAAAGAAAGGGTCGAGAGGGTCCTTATGTCATGCCATGGTACAGCAACCTATTTAGTGTTGGTGATCTACATGATGATAAACACACCCAGTACATGCTGAAAAGTGATTAATGATAGGAAGAGCATTCAGCTGTGAAAGCTTGCCAATCAAATGGTTGGGAGAACCCTTCAGTCGTGTCAAGAACATGATGACCTCCCTAGTGTTGGTGATTTACACAATAAATGCACCCAGTACACGCTGTAAAGGGGTTGGTGATAGGAAGGGTATCTAGCTATAAAAAGCTTGCTGAACATAGGGTTGGGATGACCCTTCATTTGTGTCACAGAAGTGACAACCTCAATAATGCTGATGCCATGATAAATGCACGGAGGAACTCTATGTAAGCTACAGGCGAACCTTCGGCTTGACTGGGTGGTTAGTAGCCCCACTTCAGTAAAGACCTGTCCAACCCTTCCTTGCAGGGAAAGTGGACATTAAATGATGATGATGGTATTTATAGATAGATTTGTTTCTTTTATTTGCCACCAGGGCATCAAAAGTGGGACAAGTACAATGGGGGGAGTTTACAAAACAAGGTGTCCTCAATAAGGAGGAGGCAATAACAATATATAAAAATAAAATAAAATATAACAAAAAATAAAATTTATAACAAAGTCCTCAATAGAGAGGAGGCGCCTTGGGAGGTCGCACACACCCCCGAAAAAAGTGTGCAACCCTTCTCCTCAGGAGCACAGAGAAGGGGTGCTCCCTTGGTCTTTCATCTTCCTCACCTATAGTCTGATGTAGAGTGAAGGCCCATTCACACGGGCCATTCTCGCCACTTTCACCCATCTTTCATAGAAACGGCTGGGGTGCAGCACCTCTCTCTCCATCCTGATCCTTCTTCCGAAATGATATCGGAAGAAACGGACCAGTCGTTGGCCAGAGAGAAAGGTGTCTGACCTCAGTCCTTTCAGATGCGTCCACCATACAACCTCTTTCGCCATGGCTATTACGCACAGAAACACCGCCTCTCCTTCGTTTTTGAAGAGGGGAGGCGGCTTGATCGTTACAATAGACTCGGTGGTCAACCGGATCGGTCCCACCCTTGACAGCAGTTGTTCGACATAGCCCCACAGATCGGCAATGCCCAAGCAGTGTACCAATGCGTGTGCAACGGTTTCCTCATCGCACACGCATCTGGGACAGATCTTTTTCGATGGGTCCCTACCCGGGCGCCCGTGTCTGTAGAGCCTTTCTCGAATGGTGAGACGAGTCTGGGAAAGGCTCGCCTCACAAACGGGGCCCACACCGGTTGACCGGAGAGGAATACCTGTAGGTGCCGTAGCCTTAATGTGTGTTTACTATCATCAGCCACGGCATCCCCAGCCCTCCTTTCGAAGGGTGTTGACAGCAGATGGATCTCCTCACTATAGGAGCCCGCTTCTTCCAAAGGAATTGGAAGAGTGCGCGCTCCATTTTGGCGAGCGTTTCCCTTGGGCAAGGCACAACGGTCTGGCGGTAGTAGATGACGGACGCTATATAAGTGTTCGCCACCTCCGCCCGACCTTTCAGGGACAGTTTGCACTCGGCCCACTTCTGGGTCAGTGAAAACACCCTGTTTGTCACCTCACCCCAGTTCTTCTCCACCTGGAGGTCTGGTCCGAACCAGACCCTGAGCAACTTCACCGGGCCCCCCGTCCAGCGCCCGACGACGCCATCGGAGGGCATCGATCTGCCCCTCCACGTGCCGAGTTGCAGACCGATCAACTTGTCCCGGTTCAGCTTAGCCCCTGTAAACCTTTCGTACTCCTCCAGTAAGGTGTCGATCGCCCCGATTTCCGAGGCCGTCGACACCATTACTGTCACATCATCGGCGTAGGCTGACACCGCTTTCCGCAATCCCGGTTCCAACGGGATGCCCTGCAACAACTCCAACTTCCGCAGCAGTGGCTCTAGAGTCATTACATACAGAAGGGAGGAGAGAGAGCACCCCTGTCGGATGGACCGCGCGATTTCGAACGGCTCCGAGAGGTAGCCGTTCACCTTGACCCTAGAGCAGATGTGGCTGCTGTGCATGGCATTGATCCAGCCCCTGAAAACGGGTCCGAAGCCTGCCGCCGCTAGCACCGCATCCAGGTAACCATGGTCGACCCTATCGAATGCCTTAGATTGATCCAAGATGATCAGGGCCCCACCAAAGCCGGGTTCGTTCCCAACCCTCTCTATGATGTATCGCATGAGGTGGAGGTTATCGTGGATGGACCTGGACGGGATAGCACATGTCTGCGCATCTCCCACCAGGTTGCCCACGACAAGCGCCAACCTCTTTGCTAGCACCTTGGCCAAAATCTGTAACTCTGTATTTAGCAGAGTTATGGGCCTGAAATTATTTATATCGTCCCCCTTGTTCTCGTCCTTCCTCACTAGCGTGACTACGCCCTTGGTCACAGCACAAGGAATTCTCCCGTTCTGTTGCCAGTTGCAGTAGACCGCCTCGAGGAGATCGGGGAACAAGTCCGGCATAGCTAGATATAGTTCGTATGGAAGACCATCGAGACCCGGGGATTTGCGTTTGCCGCATTGGCTCAGCACGTCCTCTATCTCAGCGGCTGAAATCGGCTCCTCGCAGGACTTCGCTTCCCTGTCCGAGAGACGCGGCAGGCCGTCGAGGTATGGACCGAAGTCCACGTCCCCAACCGGCCCCCCGCCCCCTCCGAACAATCCGGCAAAGTGCTTTTGAAAAGCCTCACACATCTGCTTAGGTTCAAGGATCACCCGTCCATCCTGGTCTCGCAAAGACCGGATAGTGGATCTGCTCCCTCTTGGTATATATATATAGATAGATAGATAAATATATTAGTATCAACTCTAGTTTATACTTGGTCTTAAAATATTTAGTAAATGTAAAATTTAGAGTACAACTTTGAATAGACAAATTTGAGTATCTAAATATTAATCTAATCTTTCCCAGTACGGTCTCAGAGGTCCTGTAAAATGGCCATCTATGCTGTGCAAAGCAATACAGAAACAGAATGAATATTTAGAAGAAAGAATATTTAGCCATCTCACAAATGCTATATTGCAGACATGTCTGACCTATGTTAGCTTGCAAACATGAATATTCAAATTTTAATTATGATGATAAAGATGATGCTGATGATGCTTGAAGTGCAATGTAGTAATATCCTCATTATCAAAATAATGTTTATTTTGCATGATTAGAATGGATACATTATTCCTTCTGCAGATAGTGTTTCAGTGAAATACTTTATTCCACTAATCTTCAAAGTGGATTAATACTGAATTCTACTAAAGGTTAAATCTTAAAGGTCATGACTAATTGATCTTTGTGCATTGGTGTGAAATGTCAGCAGTTTTGGCAAAAACAAAAAAAAACTGTATATATATATATGCTGCTTCAGACTGTGAACGTCTTGTGTCAGTTTAATGCAAGGAACTGCTCTGGCAATATATACTTGTATTTGCCTACATAATATGCATTTTAGTATATGTGTGTATCTGGATTCAGTGGGCCTGTTTTTATTTTCTGCCTCAAATTCATGCTTATAATGTCTAATATCACTTTGCATGCACATGCACGTGCATGCGCATGCACACACACACACATAGATGATTGTGTATTTTTTTTTTTGGTAGTGCATGTGGTTCAGGGCAAGGTAAAAAGAGTAAGCTATTAGGGGTAATGTAATAAAATATAATACAATAAATGAGACAGAACTTGGTTAAAAAACAGTATACGTTTTGTCTTTTATGGTTCGTTTGAGTGAAGGTAGAGGTGTAGAAAGATGTAGAAATATGAGTGTATGAGGATTAATGTTAGAATTAGGATTGTGGCTAGTCTATGGACCTTGTTGCTGGGTTAGTATGGGTCAATTGATAGGGAGCGCTTTCGGATTATAATCCTTTATCAGTCTATATTATTCTATATTATTCCTGGCTTGGCAAATCCATTACCCATCAGAGTATGTGTATAGGTGTTTCCATGTGTCCCAATCACTCTGACGGGTTAGGGTAGGTACCCACTTCCTAATAAAATGAGCCTCCATTATTCTTAGGTCGACCATATCTCTTAGCTCCGCAAGTATTTTTGTGGTTATGCTCATTCCACATATTTCTTTGTGTTGAAACACTACACTTGGAGGCATTGCTTTTTCAAAATGTTCAAGTATTTGGTTATGAAGTTGCCATTTCGTGGAACTGTGTACTTGGCTCTGAACGCACAGTTCGACTCATACACCACATGGTTTCTGAGGCATATTGGTTTTGTATTGTTGTTGTTGTTAATTCCTGTGGTAGTGTATTCTCTGACAGGGCATCTCTGAGGCAGTAAACGACTTCTTCGATGCTCTGTGTCAGGTGTTGTCTGAATGTCCTTCCATGCGTTGTTACTTGCACTGGGAAGCTGATTTTCTGATATAGTTTCTAAGGCAGTTCTCTGGTTGTTCTCCTTGGTATGGCAGATCAATGTAGACCCAAGTTTTATCTTGTTTCTCACGTTTCTTTCTCTCCTTTTTTTCTTCTTGTTGGTGTTGTTGTGCCTTTCTTCGTTGTTGATAGTCTGTGAGTGGTTGTGATTGCTGTTAGGGTGGTGGTTGGTGTTGTCGTGTGGTGTCTGTCACTGTGTTTGTGTTTTGCTCTTATACTTTTGACAACATTTCTTACAAAGCATTTTTCATAGCCTCTCTTTAGTAGCAGTTTCCCAAAGTTGTTTAGCACAGATCTTGCTTCAGTGGCCCAATAAAAATGCACTTTTCTCTCACAATCAATCAGTGGACGTTTTACTTGAATATATTCTGCTGACAATACACAAGGACATCTAAATATAGACAGATTAAGACAAATTCTTGGAAGACAACCATATCAGTCAATTTAAGCAGTTGTGTCACAGCGTGCAGTGTGCTTTGGTAGGGTCACCTTTCAATATCTGAACTGTTTTGCTTTTTTGAGAAACATTTAGAACCCATCATGAGTGGAAAAAAAAGTCAGTATAGAATACTATTTTGATAGTGATGAAGATAACACTCTTCAAGAAAAAACTGATATCCACTTTCTGTGAAAGAAATGTTCTGTCAAAATTATTAAACAATGAGAAATTTTCATCATGCTTGGAATTGAGTAAAAAAAATGCAAGAATTGGGTAAAAAATTTGTGCAATTGTGAGATAGCAAGTAGTTTAAGTCAAATAGTAAAGCATGAAGAGACAGAAAAACAACAAAAGAATGCTAAGTAAACAAACAGTTTTCATAAAACCTGCTCAATGTTCTGTTCACTTAATGAAAATAGCAGCAGCTGAGCTGAAACTGCAGATTTTACCTAGGCCTTATTGCCAGTGTATGCTCTAATTCAAAAATTGCCAAAGACATCAAGAACTAAAGGAACTTGCATTTTTTTCAAATGTGATCAGTCCCCTTACTTTCAAATATTGTCTTAGCTAAATTCAGCAAAGTTCTCCCTTATTATAGATGAAAGAACGGACATTTTTACCAACAAGCAGCTTGTTCAAGTAACGAGATATTACAACTCTGGAAATTAAAGACTGCAGTGTGCTTGGTTGGCAATCATTTTTCATTGAAAATAATATTTCTCTTGAAAACTTAATTGGATTTACCAGTGATAATGCCTGTGTTATGATGGGAAAAATCTTGATATATTCATACAGCTTTGTGTTTGCCATTCCTTACATCTATGTACTTTTAAAGTTCGCAATGAACTACCATATTATTTGGAAAAATTAGCAAGAAATATTTTTTTGTACCTGAGCAACAGTCCAAAGCGCCTAGCTAAATTAAGGAATTTCAAAAAAATTACAAATATCGGTCATCATAAAATTGTTCAAATTAGCTGCACAAGATGGTTTTCTTGTACAAAGAATTTTGGAGCAGTGTCCAACACTTTGCCATATTACACAGTGGCAGCATTGGAAGATGGTATCCTCATGATGACTTACAAAATATTAAGAGAATTACAAAGCTCCTTGAGAAAAATGTAATTTGCTTTCCTTTCTTATATTTTACTGGACATTGATAAGCTCAGATTGGAGTTCCAGGCAGAAACTAGAATTGATGAAAGTCTATTAAAACACTGGAATGAAAGCTAGTCTCTGTAACTTCATCATAAGGGAATTATTAAAACTGAATGATATCATTAAAGTAAATGTGAATGATTCTTCTACATACCTTAAAAAAGAAGACATCTTTTATCGTGTCACAGTAGAAAATATTTTGATAGAAAAGTCTGCCACCATTTCTCAAAAGGAGTTCTACAAATTTTGAGTAAAACTATTGAGTTTCTGTGTGCCTTTCAAAACAAATGATGCAATGTTTCTTATCATGTGATATGTTTACAAATTTAGAGCTACTTGAAGCTTTAGACACAACCAATGTTATTGTAGGTAAACCAAAATTGATCATACTATAGGCACTGAAATTTTCCAATTTTTTTTTTCCATTCTCAACAACATAAAAACAAAAAATCACAATGCTTTAAAAACATCAACATTAAATGCCCTACTAAGATCAAAGTCTTTGCTGAAAAATGTTGACTCCACTAAGTAGCATCCACAACAGCAACTTTGTCTCAAACTGCAAGAAAGAAACTGGTATAGCAAGAAAAGTGTGAAGAAGACATTTCTTTTTAATTAAAATATCTAAAGTAAATGTAAAAGATTTTTGTTTGTTAACATTTATGGGGTTTCATATTGACGTAATTGGATTTGATACATTTTTGTATATCTTGGTAATATTGAGAAAACAGTTTTGGCAGTCCTGTCATATGAGACAACTAAACAGGTTGACATCAGGAAGAGCATCTGGCTGTAAAACATTGTCTCAAAACATCCTGTCAACCTCTACCAGTATGGAAAAGTAGATGTAAAATTGATGACTGATGATGTAGAAAATTGTGATGGAAGGTTTAACCCTTTTGATACAAACCTGTCTGAAACAAATGACTTTGTATCATAGAACTAGAGGTTGTTTCAGGTGGTTGGATATCAGAAAGCTTAAATGAATGAATACAACAGTATTTATATTAGAAATTGATGTTGTTTGACTGACTTCTTGATTTGACCAACTGGCAACACCAGCACTTTAAAGTTAATTGAAGTCAGAGCTTCAAAAGGTTGAAATCTTAAAATGTTCGGTTGATTTCTCAGACGTTTTTGTTTAACCCCATATCTTGCAGAAATTGGAATCTTGCTAAAGTAATTTGAAAAATAATAAATCTAAATATAATGTGTGTATATGTAGATTTTTCTTGCTTAATGCATCTTTTATAGTAGTTTGAAAAGTGCATTATACATGAAATTTCTGGCCCTTGAGACATTGGAACAGCTTTGTAGCTATAATAAATTATACATCATTATCCATGTTTTGAGATTTGTTTTTCCTGTTTGCTCATGTGTGTGTAACTATTGCATGATTTTTATATTTATTATAATAATATTCATATGATTTTCATTCTATTTTTTCTTTTATCTCACCAGGAAACAGAAATGGGAAGCTACCCAAGGAACTGATGCTGAGTCATCTCGTCTAGAACTGGAGCAAACGAAAGAAGAACTCGAACAACAGCGAATTGCTAATGATTTGCTGAAGAAGGTAATAATACACTAAATGGATGTGAAATGGAAGCATATATGTTAAAAATCCCTCTGTTGTCTGAATAATGGTCTAATAAGATCTGGAATGTAGGAATTGACTAGAGATATATTTTTTCAGAAAATGGAAGAAGGCTTAAAAGAAGAGCATTTTGTGGTGTGATTCATGAATTCAGCCGTTTGAGAAAGAATGTGTTCTAAACAGACTGAATATTTCCTCTGAGTCTTGTTATAGTCTCTCTGTTTCTCTCTCTCTCACCCTCTTCTCACTCCCTCTTCTTTCAATAATATTTTATGAGATTTATGAGACTGGGGACCTTATTTACTTATTTAATTAATCCTGTATATTTTTTCTCCTATTATTTCATTATATATACTAGCAGAAAAAACCACCCATCGGGTGGTTTTCTGCTAGCATGTGTAGTGTGTCTATTGATATTATACGCAAGTATATATACATGTAGATATGATACATCAAATAAAATCATAATTGACAATATATAATACATAGAAATTGAGTGAAGACTACGTTACACTGTCTTATGTAATCAGTAACTGAAACCTATTATACATTAAAAAAGATGATATTATATATAAACTGCATTAAGAGAAAATTAGTGACAGAAAATTAATGTTTATTTAAGCGATTGCCAACCAGAAGTGTTGACACTTCATAAATTTTAAAGAAGTGAATCTTAAAATAAACAAAATATATTTAATCAATAGCCACGAAATTTAGTAGATAAATTATGTAATATTCATTCATTATTTATTCAAAGTAATGAGCGGTGAATTGGCAGTATCGGTAGAGGGTTGGACGCCATGCTTTCTAGCATAGTTACGTCCCTTTACAGTCTGAGTTCAAATCCCGCCGAGGTTAACTTTGCCTTTCATCCTTATGGGGTCGATAAAATAAAGTACCAGTAATGTACTGGGTAATTGCTGGCCTTGTGCCTAAAGTAGAAACAATTATTTATTCAAAATAATCCAACTTATTTTACTAATGGGATAAAAAAATTATAAATCTTACGCAGTCCCGCGCTCCTCCCTTTATTATAGTTTAGATGCGTTCGCGTGCACTCACTCACTCACACACATACACGTGTAAATTGCAGTGGTAGATGAGCCATACCTCCACTTTATGTACGTGTTTGATGTACCATATAGCCTACTAGATAAGTTGTAATCTGGTTTTTCATGTTTTTGTGGGAAAGGATGTTGCTTATACATTAATATATACTGTATATAACACAGCATTGGCCTCAAATAGGCTGTATATTTATGATGTTTATTTTGTGGAATATAATCTGCAAGACATGAGTATAATTAATTCAAGTTAATCTTGAATTCTTTATTTTGTCTATTAGATATAGCTTTTTAACTGGTCTGTTACTCGATATTTATTTATCAAATTATATAATTTACCTAAAACATCAAACATAATATAAATAACTTATTCAACACACTTAATTCCATTAATAGAAATCAAATGTGCTATGGTTGTCCATTAGAAGCCTTTATCAACTCTACTCATTCAAATGGTTTAGGGTCAACTTACATTTCTGGTACCTAATATATGTAAATATAAATCTTCAACATTCTAGCCGTGCCATCCCAGTTGTATTGTAGTTCATGCTGTCGGAAAATCTAGAACTTTAGGCCCGTGCTCTTCATTTTAAACTCAGTAGAGAATTTGTTATCCATTACACAATGCAAGATATGACACAGTCTATTATGAGTATGTAAACCTACTTAGTTTTGTTTTTAAGGTTGTTTTGTTTTAAAGCTTAAGTTACTGAGAGATCATCTGGAAATAGACTCTTTAAAGACTTAAGTCCACTGTATGTGACTGGGTTACATCCTTTCACATAGTTACTTAACTTACAAGCAATATATTTCATAACCCAATGTGGAAACTTCTAAATCAAATATCCATCAAAGAACACTTTATTATCTTGAAACAAGAAATGACATTGGTTAATGTAGTCATATATACACTATGTATGTAAAAAACAATAGAATGGTCATGGCTGGTATACCTTTGATCATAGGCCTGTTACTTGGCACTAAACAACAACAACAACAACATATCGTATTCCATACAAAATGTAATTTTGTTTTTTCAAAGAGCATTTCAGGTTAATTATACATTACTGCACACAACATATTTCAACCTATCCCATTTATTTATTACATATCACAACTGGTGAACAATAGTGTTGTTGGTTTCACTTCATTTCTGACAGCAAAGATAAGGGAATGTCTGCAGAAGAAATATCATAAGGTACTTCATTTGAAAACCAGTGGTCTTTCTGTTTTCTTGACAGGTATGCACATATCATCATCATATAATGTCTGTTCTTCCTGCTAGCAAGGGTTGGATGAATCATCACAGACCAAGTCAGTATTTAATTGGAGTTACTGACCTATCAGATGAGCTACATTTTACCTACATACATTTCTCCACCCTCTATCTCTCTCTGTATAAAGTGTTCTAAGTGCATTTCATGGCTCCAGCTCTAATTTGTTATGCCTTTGACACAGGTGAAGCATCCTCTCAACCCTTTGTTTGGCAAGTTTTCTACATCTGGATGTCTTTCTCATCACCAATCACTTTACAGAGTGTACTTGGTGCATTTCGTTATGTCACTAACACTAAAGAGGTTATCTTATCCTTGATGCAATTGAAGAATCCTCTCTCTATACATATATACATGTGTGTGTATAGATTCACACATACACACTCTCTCCTCATGCAGACATACACACGCACACATATACAAGCACCCAGTTCACTCAGCAAAGTGGTTGTACAATAAAAATACCCAGTCCACCTTGTAAGATGGTTGGCATTAGGAAGAGCATCCATCCATAAAAAAAAACAAGCAAAAAATGGAGTATATGAACAAGATGTAGTCACTTGATCTCTATAGCCTCATAACATGACATTCCACCTAGCCTATATAAGTATGGAAAATAGATGTTAAATGACAATAATGATGATGACATACCCGCATTTACACCCATTGGGCTTTCATAGTTTTCCATCTCAAGGTGCTTTGGTCAACTTGAAGCTGTGGTAGAAAACACTTGCTTGAGGTGCCTCATAGTTGATTATACCTGGAACCATGTAGTTATGAAGCAGGCTTCTCAACCACTAGGCCATATATGGTCTAGAGTTGATTGTACAAGTTGTGTATATATAGGATCCGTACAACACATGCTAGGACAGCCCATCATCTCCATCGATGGAAAATGAAATACAGCCCAGCATGTGACTGCAGTGACTCTGACCAGACTGATGTATGTTGTTCAGGATGACCCCCTCAGACGTATACCCAACGGCCTGGAGGCAATCCATAATACTACAAATGACGCCTTTGTCTGGCTCACCAATCTGAATCTGTCTCTCTAACCATTGTGCATATGTCATAGGACAAGAAGTAGAAACTCTGGAGTTTGCATCTTTATTGATCAGGCTAAGCTACTTCATAGAAGCTTCTTCACATTACTGGTTTTTGAGTGTACTTAGATTTGGCAATTGTAGGTACATTTTGTAGTGTTTGGTGGTTGCTGCTGTTTAACCGTAGACCATCCCTGATAGAGCAGATCTATCATTAAAAATCTTTCAGCCATGACCACCTGGCCTTTCTCTAAGCGCATTGCATACCATAGCTTTATCCAATGTCACCTATTTTAATTGAACATGCTTAAAGGTGTTCTGGTCATGAACCTTCCATTTTAAAAAATATAAATGACTTGGATATGCAATGAAAATGTGAAAGAAACGCAGAGCTTGGATGAATTGAGGGAGAAACTGGGTTTAAGAGGAATCTGAGTTGGTGTGCAGGAGATGACAAAGAAATGCAGTGAGTGGAGAGATGCTGTGCTAAGAAGGACCTGTCCAACCCATGCGAGTATGGAAAAATGGATGTAAAAACGATGATGATGATGTCGACTGTATAGTTAGATATATATTTTTTTTTGAAAAGGGTAGGGCATGATTTAAGAGAGACTTGACTGCTATTTCTAGAAGATCGGGCAACTTTGTAGAGGCTCTCTTATTAATTGGTATTCTCTTATTATTTACAGTATTTGATATTATAAGATGTATATATAAACACATATGCTACATCTACACATATTAACTGCATATAGAACAGTATGTGAGCGTGTAGTATATTTATGCATGAGAGCATATATATATATATGTATATATATATATATTAGTGTGTTGTTAGTTAATAGTAATATGTGTAGTTGGCAGATATGTCTGCTGTTAGCAGGTGGAGGTGCACACCATGAGTATGCAGTAGTTTTCTGGAGCATGTGCAATTAGCAGAGGAGTGTGCAGCATTAGTAGCAGTGTGGATGTGGTTTTTGTGCATGTAATTTAATAATTATAGTATAGTTGTTGTTTTGTTGATCCTGTAAACTGAATAGTCCTTTGATCATTTGTTTTTAAAGTCAGTAAGGTGTGATTTGTGGGAAATTTGACTGCTATTTCTAACAGCTTCAGCAACCACATAGAACTTCCCTCCATTGTGTTATTTAATGCAATTAATGACAAATGCAAATGTAAGTTCATCTGAGCAAAAGGAAATGTATTTCATGTCAATTCTGCACTACCATCATCATCAACTATTTCCACCACTGTTTATCATTACTTCTACTCCTTACCACGACCTTCATGGCATTTATCTCCATTACGATTGCACCATTTCATTGGTTACCTCCACAACATCTCACCATCACCCCAACACCTCTCACATACAAATACTATTATCCCATCAACATTTAGGTATAATATAATATGAATTTAGTGATGGCACTAACACAGTATGATTCAAAATAAAAGTGTATATAAATCCATATACTAGCCAAAATGTGCACTATAAGCAAATGATCCTTCACCAAAGATTGTTAATTTACAAAATTTATCGAACAATGTCGTCTTTTTATACCTCAGAATCTGGGTGTAAGTGAGTGCTGATGAACTGTAACAACATTCAAGTGCATCCATACACTTCTCTTACACCAATTCTGAGGTAGCTGTGATATGATCACAGCTAGACTAAATTTATTATTTTATATGTAAACATATTGTATATGGATCCACATGCCTTTTTTTGTTTAATTAATCATAGCACTATGTATTTTGGATTTTAGAATAGATACATCATATCACTGTGTATCATAAGAGGTAACTAAAAGTGTTAGTGTCAGGAAGGGTAACTGGCTGGAAAACATTGCCTCAAAAAGTCCCTTTCATCATGAAAAAGGGACATAAAAATGATAGCGATGAGGAAGATAAGGTGCCATATCCATGGTTACTCATAGCCCTCGATGTATTGCTATTCTAATACACTGATACCTTTTTTAGAAAGTGGTCCAGGAAATTGAGGAAAACTTCATGAATTTTTTTCTAATTGCATTTTCCAACACAATAGGACATAAAACGTTTCATGGCCAATCAAAACTGGTCCATGTTATGAATCACTGCTCTAGTAATTTAGTAATTATAACAATATCGTCTGAGTAACATCCTGCAATCATACTGCCTGCTTCAAGGCCTTGCTAAAATATCACATCTATTTAATTCCTTAAACAATCCATCACTCATGGTATAGTTGAAATAATTACATAAATTTCATCTAGAAGACTAGTTATTTCATTAAACCTTTCATGAAGACTAGTTATTTCATTAAATGTTTCATAATCAAAGTAGTGTATATCTTTTTTTAATGATATTACTGAGATTACAACCTGTTGTTACTCTTGAGTTTTGCTGTTACTCTGATCTTGCAAATGAATTTTACATGGCAGTATATATATATCAAATATTGTAGGAGTAAGCTTTGCCTCCACCCTCTCTCTCTACATGAACAATAAGCATTGTTAGTTGTAGATTTCCATTGTAGATCACTAACACTAGAGAGGTTGTCATACCCTTAACAAAACTGAAAAGTCCTTTCAACCCAAATTTGGCATGGTTTCTATAGTAGGATGCCCAGCAATAGAGAAGTGTACAAGCTTAATGTCACTTCCATCTCAATTTTGCCCACACTCTTGTTTCAACTAATTTGAAACTGAGTGAATGAAAGTGAGGTGAGAAGCCGAAATGTGTGATGTCTGATTGAGTATCCTCTGCCTCTGGGTCCTGGCCGACATGATGGAGAATACTGTGCCCTTTTGGTAATTCAAATATGAAGGCAGAATGTTCTTGTTAGAAAATATTTACAAAATATTTACGGCTGTAGTTGGTATTTAATCAACCTCAGTCATTACAGAGAATTATTTGATCAACCTTCAACCTCTTCTGTTCTAAAAGGACGAAAGCAAAGTTGATCTCTGTAGGATTTGAGATCAAGGTTTAAACACAGGACATATTAGTTCTTGGCACTCTACCAATTCTGTCATTCACAAATCACAACAGTTTCTAATATAAGAGTAAGCCCATTATTGTCTAGTTCAGAAGGATGAAATCAAATTTGACCTTGGAGAGATTTGAACACAGGACATAAAAAATTGTAACTAGATACTGCTCTAATGATTCTGGCAATCCACTACCCTCAATGATGATGATGGTGATGATAATTATGATGATATTGCTGACGATGGAGCACAAAGCTTAGGATTGTGAAGGAGTGAACAGTTGATTAATTCATCCCCAGTTGACTGAATGCCCATGAGTCAACAAGGGAATCCCTATGAACTTATTTCACTTGAAATAACTACCAATTCTCCCTTAAGTCACACCATACCATCCTAAAAATAGAGTACACATTGGATAGATTGATGATGGAATGATCATGGCTGGATTGCCTTTGATCATTGGTTTGCTCAAAGCTCATTCAACATCAGCTTCTACTGTTTTACTGAATGTGAGATAAAAGACAAATTCTACCTCAGCAGGATTTGAAATCAGAAAATAAAAGGCTGTAAATAAAACCATTAGCAAGACTAACTTTTTATTAATTTTGTCATCCACTGCCTCCTCCCTGTTTACTTAACATTATTCCTATTATTTAACGACACCCAATAATATTTTAATTACATAATACCAGATGTAATAGACATTGACTCTGATGTTATTGTTATAACTGTTTCTACTTTAGGCACAAGGCCAGCAATTACCCAGTGCATTACTGGTACTTTATTCTATCGACCCCGTAAGGATGAAAGGCAAAGTCAACCTCGGCGGGATTTGAACTCAGATCGTAAAGGGACGTAACTATGCTGGAAAGCATGGCATCCGACCCTCTACCGATACTGCCAATCCACCTGTTATTGTTATAACAGTTGCTGATATTTTAATTGTCAGATCAACCTTGATTGAACAGAGTTAGGATTAAAGCATTTCTAGTGTTGAACATCCTGTTTAGGTCTACATTATCTAAAGTACTCACCCTTTATTTAAGAAGATAGGAGTGTCTTTTTTCAGATTATGTGGGACATTATCTACTTTCCTGACCCAAGATGGTAGATTATGATTTGAGGGAGAATTGGCAGTAATTTCAAGTGAAGTAAGTTTATAGATTGCCTCAATGACTCATAGGCATTCAGTCAACTGGGGATGACTTAATCAACTGTTCACTCTTATCTCCTTAAATAAAAGAGATGCTACTGTTATTTCTAGCAGGTTGATTGACCATGAGGAGGCTCTTTACTGTTAGTTAGATGATGATAATGACTGAATAAAGTATTGCACTTCCAACTCATATCTCTTGAGTGCAAATCAACATCTAGTATTTCATTGTATATCAAAATATTTTATTCTTTATATTTTCTCACTCATTACCTAGCTATAGGGGTATAAACAACTGATATAATGAGAAAAAAATCATTTATCTATTTCAAGGAGGGACCCATATTATCAGTGAATGGATTAGTGTCAGGACACCTCACTAGCCAACTTGCTTTACAGACAAACTGGTGCTTTATATATTTGTTTCTACTTTAGGCACAAGGCCAGCAAATACCCAGTTCATTACTGGTACTTTATTTTATCGACCCCAGACAGTCATCTATCTTTATACATACTGGTGCAAGTATGTATGTACAATGCACATACATGAGTTAAGTAATGTTGTTGACATTAAAAGACTGTTTGTCAGGACACATCATGGTTTTATCATACATACACATACATCCACAAACAAATATATATACACACACACACCTCTTTAATACGGCAGACATATAGATCATTAACTGTTGTTCTTGTTTAACCATAGGTTAGCCATGATTGAACAGGTTTATGATCAAGCACATCCTGTCTTTCTCAGATTATGTAGGACATTATCTACTGACTCCTTTCCTTACCCAAGATGGTAGATTATGATTTCAGAGAGACTTGGCTGCTATTTCTAGCAGGTTGTGCGACAACATAAAGGCTCCTTCACTGCTTGTGACTTCCTCATTGGCTTAGGTCATAGACAGTATTAAAACACACAACAGTTATAGAAGAAACCAAAAATATAAAGCACACACACACACACACACATTTAATATTTTATGTTTTATTTTATTTTAAAATCTTCATAATAGTTGATTGTGAATCGTTTTAGATTATTTTATGAACTTATGAAACAAATAATAACAGATGATTAAATCCTCTTCACTGTTTATCCTAATAGTGGCCAGATATTCTTCTGGTAGGTTAGGAGTTAAGTGAAGTGACTTGCTTTAGCTTGCAATCTTATGCAATTACATTCTGTTGTCACTTAAACAATCCAGTCATTATTTATGTTGTTGGATTGGCAGTATCGGTAGAGAGTTGGACGCCATGCTTTCCAGCATAGTTACGTCCCTTTACGGTCTGAGTTCAAATCCCGTCGAGGTTAACTTTGCCTTTCATCCTTACGGGGTCGATAAAATAAAGTACCAGTAATGTACTGGGTAATTGCTGGCCTTGTGCCTAAAGTAGAAACAATTATTTATGTTGTTTTTCACAGCTTGTTATTACTGTTTACAGTGCTTGCTGGCATCATTGTTGTTGTTGCTTTTGTGACAGTAGTTGTTGTTGTTATAAGCCCAACCCAGGACAGACTTTGTCAATGAGATCTATGATCAAAGATGTTCCAGCAGTGAAGTACATCATCAGACATAGAATGTCTAAGACTACATCATTTAATGTGTGCTAGCTTTTAATAAAATTAATAGTAGCAGTATTGCATTGTATCATAAGCCCCTTCGGTCACTAGTGACCATAGTTTTGCACCTAGAATGTTCCTCTCCAAGGCACAAGCCTTGGCAAGGTATGATTGTAGAAGACCAGCAGTCACCCATGCATATCAGTCTCCCCTCTCTACGCTACTGATATTGTCCAATGGAAAGGCAATGGCTTATGATACAACTTGGCATCAGTGACATCGCAACTCATTTCTGCAGCTGAGTAAACTGGAGCAACGTGAAATAAAGTGTCTTGCTCAAATATACAACACATCACTCAGTCTGAGAATTGAACTCTCAACCTCCTGATTGCAAACCCAACTCTCTAACCACAAAGCCATATGTGTTCACTATAGTAGCAGTAGTTAGTTTTTTAGTTAGTAAGTTGTTGTTGTTGCTAGTAGTAGTAGAAGTAGTAGTAGTAATGGCTGTTCTTGTTTAGCCTAGGTCAGCCTTGAATGATGAATGAGTTGCAGCTTTGAGCATCCTTATCTTTTTGGGGGAATAGTGTTCCCACTACCATATACAATACACAGTGTCTCCTGCTTTAAAACAGTAGTGTGTGCTTTATTGAAGATTTAACTATTGTTTCTAGCTATTTCTCAGAAGTCAAGTAACAACTTAGATGCTCCTTAATTGTAGTATTGATAGTGGTTCTATATGTGCTTCTGAATCTGGTTTCAGATGTGAGTTGGTTATTGTTAGTGTTGGTGTTGCATGTGTGCTTGTGATATTGGTGTTACTTATGATGTTGTTGTTGCTTGTGTGGTTGGTGTTGGTTGGGCTGTTGGTGTTGGTTATGTTGTTTGTGTTGTTATTGTTGGTTGTGTTGTTGGTGTTGGATTTGGTTGTGTTGTTGATGTTACTTGTGTGATTGTGATGTTGGTGTTGCTTGTGTTGTTTGTGTTGGTTATGTTGTTGATGTTGGTTGTGTTGTTGATGTTGGTTGTGTGGTTGGTGTTGCTTGTGTTGGTTATGTTGTTGATGTTGGTTGTGTTGTTGATGTTGGTTGTATTGTTGGTGTTGGTTGTGTTGTTGGTGTTGGTTGTGTTGTTGGTGTTGGTTGTGTTGTTGGTGTTGGTTGTGTTGTTGGTGTTGGTTGTGTTGTTGGTATTGGTGGTGGTGTTGGTTGTGTTGTTGGTGTTGGTTGTGTTGTCGTTGGTGTTGGTTGTGTTGTTGGTGTTGGTTGTGATGTTGGTGTTGGTTGTGATGTTGGTGTTGGTTGTGATTTTGGTGTTGGTTGTGATTTTGGTGTTGGTTGTGATGTTGGTGTTGGTTGTGATGTTGGTGTAACTTGTGTTGGTGTTGGTTGTGCTGTTGGTGTTGGTTGTGTTGTTGATATTGGTTATTGTGCTGTTGTTGTTGGTTGTGTTGTCGATGTTGGTTGTGTTGTTCGTTGTGCTGGTGGTGTTGGTTGTGATGTTGTTGTTGGTTGTGTTATTGGTGTTACTCGTTGTGTTGTTGGTGTTGGTTATGATGTTGAAACTATATAAGCAGAACAAAAAAAAAAATATATATATCAATGAACATTATTAAACAGTTGAAATATTTTACTTATCACACTCAATTTTCAAAGGAAAATAATTGTATATAAAAAAGGAAACAAACAAAAGATGGCCACCATGCAGCAGATCCACTTTTTGCAAGTTCTACACCACCTCTTACCTCAGTGTCTCATCCCTACCCCTCAGGTTTCACCCATTCTACTTATCACACATTGCCCCTTTCCCCACAATCTCAATGTGGTTTTCATCATTTTTCTTCTAACCATTACCTTGGCAGGCGCTGAAAGACAGGGAACAGAATCACTCACCATATATTGAGGTAAGGTAGTCAGAAGAATTAAAACAAAACAAAAGAAAACAAGCAGAACAGGAAAATTAGAAAATATTCTGTTAATACTACCACTAATAATGATAATTGTTCTAACATAATCACAAATGCAGAAATCTTGGGAGAGGAGCTAGTTGATTAAATGGAGCCAAGAACTTGTTTCTAATTTAGGGACAGGAACAGCAGTTTTTCTTTTTTTTGAGGGGGAATGTTGATTAGATCAACCTCGGTACATGACTGGTACTTTAATTTATCGACTCTAGAAGGATGAAAGGCGAAGTTGACATAGGAGAAATTTGAACTCAGACTGTAAAGAGCAAGAATATTGCAAGACATTTTGTTGAAAACTCTTATAAAGAATAATAATAATAATGATAATAATAATAGTAGCAGTAGTAGTAGTAATGGTGTAACTAATGGTTTACAGGCTTATGGCTTTGTGGTTTGAGCATTGGGCTTGCAATTGGGAGTTGTGAGTTTGATTCTTGGACTGTGTGATGTGTTGTGTCCTTGAGCAAGATACTTTATTTTACGTTTCTCCAGTTCACTCAGCTGTAGAAATGAGTTGCGATGTCATTGGTGCTAATCTGTATTGGCCATTGTGTTTTCCTAGGGCAACATCGGTGGCATAAATAGGAGAGACTGGCATACATGGGCGACTGTTGGTCTTCCACACACACACACACACACACCTTGCCTAGGCTTGTGTCTTGGAGGGGAATTTTCCAGGTACAAAACCATGGTCATTCGTGACCGATGCGGAGCTATGATATGATAGTAGTAATGGTAGTAATAATTGTTTCTACTTTTGGCACAAGGCCAGCAATTACCCAGTGCATTACTGGTACTTTATTTTATCGACCCCTTAAGGAAGAAAGGCAAAGTTAACCTTGGCGGGATTTCAACTCAGAATGGCAAGGGCCGTAATTCTATGCTAGAAAGTATAGCGTCCTACCCTCTACCGATACTGCCAATCCACCTCTGGCATAGTCATAAGGCCTCAGGTTTAGAGTTTGGCATTTCCTTTCTGTGCTATCAAGTTGACAAACAACTCCTGCTGACTTCCTTGACAATTGCTATGTGTTTGACATTGAATTAGTATGGAAGAATATAAAGGTGGTTTTCCCTTTTGCCTTCCTTTGCATAATGTTTTTACAAGACATCATCTTACTAGTTAGATACATATAAGTTTGTCACACACACATACCTGGGCTCTACATTTTGTCCACTGCTCTTACAACTCAGCCAATCTGCAGCCCTGGATGGGTACTTTATTTTATCGACGCTGGTAGAATGAAAGGCAAACTTGATTGTATTGGGATTTGAAATGAAAATGTAAAGAGTTGGAACAAATAACCCAAGACATTTTGTCCAATATTCTAACAATTCATTGTCTGACTGCAGTACTTAGCTAGTAGTATATTTTATCAGCTCTGTTGCTTTATTGTCCTGCTAATTCACTATCCTAATATTAAAACTAATAAAGGTATTCAACATTTTGGAGAGAAGGAATCTATTAAATGTATTGACTCCAGTACTTGACTGCTATTTTATTTGTTCACCACTTGCATGGATGAAAGACAAAGGTGACTTCGGCAGGATTTGAATTCAGATAAAAGAGGCATAATTAGATAATGAAATATATAGCATAAAATATAACAGTCTACTAATAACATTCTATCATTTTTAATTATAAGAATTTATACAGGCACAGGGCTCAGTTTTTGGATGGTGCAATCAGTTGATTACTCCAGTAGTTTGTTTTAATCAATCTTAAAAGGATAAAAAGAACAACAATAATAATGTTTCTATTGTTGGCACAAGGCCAGCAGTTTGAAGAGAAGGGGAAAGTTATTAAATTGACTCCAGTAGATTACTGGTACTTTATTTTATTGATCCAGAATATAAAGGGCCATAATTAGATACTGCAAAGCATTTTGTCTGACATCCTAACGATTTTGTTAATCCAACAATAATAATAAAATTATACAGAGAAAATAAGTGAACAACAATAACAATAGAGGAGAATATATAAAGAATTAAATACGAAACTAGTTAGGAAGGGCATAGCATGGGATTTCTTCTACTCTTGTCTGCAAGTCTTGCTGTTAATGCACACCTGGTACTGAGGGCAGGTGTATTGATTGCACATTTTGTTTTGTTTTTATTTTTTCACCCCTTCCTCTTTTTCTTCTTTATTATTGTTTCATTTTTTCCCCATGTTTATTACTCACCTTAGAATGTTTGCATGAGCTAATATTGAAACTTGGACCTTTCCATTCAAACAACCAACCAACCATTCAAGCTACAAAAAAACTTTCATGGTTACTATTAGTGGTCTTTCTATTGTCTGCATTGGTTTATCTTATCCCTCCTTCATTTTACTATATTGCTCTCTCTCTCACCCCTCCCGACCTCTCTCTCACCCCTCCCCATCTCTCTTTATCCCCTGCTTCTCTCTTCATCTCCCACCAATCTTGCTCCATCTTCCACCACTATCTCTCTCTTCTTCCCCCCATCTCTTTGCATCTCTTCTTTTGAGTCCTTCTTTCTGTCTAATGCACCTTTCAAATTATATCATGACTTGCCTCCCACCTTTCATCTCATCTTGAAATGTGTTTATATGTGTATGTGCACTTGAGGTGTACAGTATGATTGTGCATGCATAAACATACACATATATACATATGCATACACACACACACACACACATGCATGCACGTGTCTGTGTTTGTATGTTAATATAGGATAAATTATGTTATAACTAATGTTATTAAAATACAAAATAATTGACAATATTTGAGGAATTGTATTTCAATGGATCTGCAGACTTAATGTGTGAGAATGACAAAGGATGGATTAACTGGGGGAGAAATTGGGTATAAGAGGAATCATAAGTAGTGTGCAGGAGAGGAGACTGCATTGGTATGGACATGTGATGTGCATGGATGTTGATTGCAGGGTGAAGAGGTGCTAAATAATTCCAATGGAAGGAAGCAGCATTAGAGGAAGACCAAGGAAGACATGGATAGAAGTAGTGAGAGCTGATCTCAGATCACTAAAGCTCACAAAGGAGAGGACAAAGGAATGTGAGAAGTGGAGAGATACTGTACTAAGAAGGTCTGTCCAACCCATGCAAGTGTGGAACAACATGTAAAATGATGATGATGTGTGTGTATATAGGTATACATGCATACACACACACGCACACATCATTTTACATTTGCTTTATGTGATAACATGGGTAGGACACATTTATGATTCTGAAGAACAAAAAGGAAAAACTATAGTTAGTGTTATATTTACCACTCCTGAATAATTATATCTATATTGCTCTTCAAATTGTATTGAGTTCTGTGTTTGTTGTTTGAACTGAAACACACACATATGCATGTGCGCTCACACACACATAATCATCACCGTTATCATGTATTGTCCATTTTTTCTTGCTGACCTACATATGTTTCAGTTTTGGTATGATCTCTATCATTGCAAGACATATACTGTTTTACAGATTACAAACATTATCTGACAGTAGCTCAACAAATTCAATGTAACATTTAAAAAGGGTACAGGCACACACATGCAGGCAGACAGACTGACACACACACACATGAGCAAACACTGTGTGTTTTTTTTTTATGTACTTTCATCTCATAAGCAAGATGTAGGAGTATCTGGTGTATATTACATGAGGTAACTAAAATTACGACCTTATAAAGGTTACTTGCATCCTTCCTCCTACTGAGAATATTGTATGCACTAAATAACTTCTGCAACACATACTCTAATCTCTGATAATGACCTGGCTACTCTCATTGATCTCTACAACCTCATTTATATATCCTATTCTCTCCCTGCTTAGATTGACAACTTAGTATCTCCCATATTCCACATTTTCCCTCTACAAGCAATAACTGTTAAACTAAAATAGAAAATTTAGAATTAGTTTGTGGATATATTAGTATATCTTAGAATAGCTTTGAATACCTTCATATGTTTAACTGATAAACAGCTTATTGTGTAATGTTGCTTTGTGTCTTAAATATGCTGGAATTTTCACATGCACTAGTTCCATAGAAGATGTATATAGAATATGTAGACCATGTTCCCCTAAAGTAATATATATATATTTAAAAAAAAACTGAAATTGTCTATTTTTATATACTTGTATGTTTTACAATTCATCTTTCATGGAGATCAAATCATGTTTGTAAACTGAGTGAAATTAAAAAACTTCTCATTTGAAAAAGGAATAACATTATGTTGATTAATAGTTGTGTATATAAGATTGTGGATGATTGAAGCAATAAGATTTGAGACAGCTAACTGAGGGGTTGGTGGTTTATGTCATGAATACCAGCTCATGGTTGTTATCTGTGATTAAATCACTTAACATTCAGTAAAGCACAGTTCATCAAGTTCTGAATAGGTACCACAAAGTGACAGACTTCTGTGTTTCACTGTAAAATTGACATGATTTTTAGCTTGCAGTGTTGGGATCAATTCCTCTCGTAAAAAAATACTTATAACAGTCTAGCACCCTATTCAAGAAGATATTTGTCTTTAAATTGCTTAGCATCACATAAACTGGAGATAAGTACTCTCCAGTGGATTACAGAATCTGTGGATGAATAGATAAACATTAATTATATGGTCTAGGAGCTTTATGATTTGGTGTGTACTAGTGAAAAAGAGAAGGGAATAATATTTGGTTCATAGATATTTAGTTCATATCAAAATGCAGATATTTCTGAGTTTCTAGTCACAAGATAAAAAAAAAATAATTTAACATGGCCCATTTGTGTACTACATTCTTATTGCATGGTGTATGAAGAGACAATGGCAAACATTAAATAATTAATCTGAGTGAGATTGATAGATAGACAAACAGATATTTATTCTGTAGCACATATTGCTAGTAGATGTGAGCAATTAGCAAAAAAAAAAAAAAAAAGAGTCCATTGGGAATTGTGCAAAAAACACATCATCAAATTGCAATGTCAGTGGTACAAACATACTTCTCTTGAATCTTGTCTATCAGTGAGAGAGTAGAGTTATTTTGAGATCTTAAGATCAAGACCACAAACAAAATCCAATACTGATATTGTTGTAAAAACAAACAACCCCCCCATGATGGACTCTAATTTATATTGCTGTCCCTCAAGACCTCAATGTGGCTATAAAGGAAATGGAAAAGATTAATAAGTATGCAGACATTCTCGGTGCTATTAGAACTGAACACCATTAAAGACAGAAGTTGTGCTAATCGTCATTAGGACATTAGGCACACTCCCTGAACACCTTACATCTTTTATCAAAACCCTTGGGATCCCTGACTTCATAGGCAGTGCCCAAATTTCTGCCATCACTAGCACTGCCAGTATCCTGCACAATATATTGAGCCTCTGAGACCAGGGACTGACCTGAAGCCAAATTAATGCTTCACCTAACTGATTGCTAAAGAAACCTTACAAAAAAAAAAAAAGAAAATAAAATCATCATCAGGGTCACCGTCATTGTTATCAGGACTGGATTAGCAGAATTGTCAGTGTCAAACAAAATATCTTGTAGTATTTAGTTACTGTTTATGTTCTGAGTTTAATATTAGTCTTACCACTTCTCTCTTTCCCACTATCATTATAGTCCTATGAAGGGCGGTGGATTGGCAGTATCTGTAGGGAGTCGGACAACATGCTTTGAAGCATAGAGTTACGTCCCTTTATGATCTGAGTTCAAATCCCTCCGAGGTTAACTTTGCCTTTCATCCTTACGGGGTCGATAAAATAAAGTACCAGTAATGTACTGGGTAATTGCTGGCCTTGTGCCTAACATAGAAACAATTATAGTCCTATGACCATAGCGGACATAAAATGATGATGATGATGATGATCTTAACTATTGCTATTATTTATCCATACCATGTGATGTGTTAACGTGCTCCCTTATCCCCCTCCCCCCAAATGAAACATCTGGTGTGTTTGATTGTTAGCCTCTTATGTATATTTATATAGCAAGCTTTTATATTATTAATTAATATTTCCTCCTCTGTCCTTTTGTCTCTAGAGTCATCATTCTCTAGGCCACCATTCTTTAATATGTATTAAACTTTAATCTATTGTACTAGCACATGTACTACTGGCTAAAATTGCTAATTGTTACCAAATTTCCTGAAACCACCTTTGGTTCTATGATACAAAGCTATTTATTGTAAAATGTTTATATATATCTAAAAACCTTCCATCATAATTTTGTATAAGAACCTTTGTTAAGTTATTTCCAAACAGCTGCATAATAATGAGAAAGTTAGTTATATTATTTAATTCCTTAAAATTCTCTATTGTTTTCAAAATTATTTGAAAATCATATGCAGTGCCTTTCATTAGAAATACTAGCAGAAAAACCACCCATCGGGTGGTTTTCTGCTAGCATGTGTAGTGTGCATATTGATATTATACGCAAGTATATATATATGTAGATATGATACATCAAATAAAATCGTAATTGACAATATACACAGAAATTGAACGAAGACTGCGTTACACTATCTTATGTAATCAGTAACGTAATCCATGATACATTAAAAAAGATGATATTGTATATAAACTGCATTAGGAGAAAATTAGTGACAGAAATATATCAATGTTTATTTAAGCGATCGCTAACCGGAAGTGTTGACATTTGAAAATTTTAAAGAAGTGAATCTTTAAATAAACAATAAAATATATTTAATACACAGGTACGAAATTTAGTAGATAAATTATGTAATATTCATTATTTATTCAAAGTAATCCAACTTATTTTACTAATGGGATAAAAAATTATAAACCATACACAGTCCTGTGCTCCTTACTTTATTATAGTTTAGATGGTAATGAAAGAGCTGGTAATTCTGATGCCATATAAATTTTGTTCATTAATTTCTTTAGTTCAAGCTGAATGTTACCTGTGATGATAGACAGGCATCATATCCAGTGTAGAAATCATCTGTTATTTACTTAAATCAAAATATCATTGCCGGAAGGATTTGAAGCCAATTGTGAGGAGCAAGAGGTGGTCGCTTGGTTGAACCACACCACATGGACTTTGGGTACTTTTATTGCAGTCCACTCTATTTCAAGTGTTTAGACTAAGTTTCCAGTTTGAGGACCCATTTCTCTCTCCTTCCTACTAATGTTGGAGGTGCTTTGGAAGGGTCATGGGTGCTGTCCTGCCTACTGACTAGGCAAAAGCAAACAAAATAAAACAAATTCTGGTGTTCTAATTCTGCTATTAGTCATCCAACCACTAATAATGTTAACAACAACAACAACAATAATGTTTTTTATAATGGTGATGATCTGTATAAGGACATTAAGGAAAAGGGGTGTTATTTATATAAGACAGTTTATATGTTGTTGATTGGAAAGTGTTCTGTTTAGTTAAGGAATAAAATGTCAGGCCTGTTTAACAATCTCCTTGGTATAGAATTTCTTGTTGACAAGAAATATAGTCACATTATCTCACATGATAGTTGTTTGCCACTTACATTTGGGTTACATTTGGTGAAATAAATCTCAATATTTTATCTGATGTGGCTGTTGAACTATTTTTGGAATTTAGCATAAATATCATTTTTTACTACGACACTGAATCTTTTTTTGGGTGTGTATATAAAGCTGAATGATACTGCCAACTTGCATGAACAGAGCAGTTAAGAATCATTGGATATGCTGTTAGGCCTTTATTAGGGGCAATAGATTTAATGTGTTCTGGTTTAATACTACCATTTGGCCTTTGTGTGTGCCTTTAGCAGAAACCTCTCTGTTGTAAGCATTTGGACCAGGGTTTCTATTTTAAGTATCGCACACGTGTCTTAATATCTTCCTCTTTTTCTTTTTTTAATTTCAGAGGTTCTGGGTTACTGCCTTTCCTTTTCTAACTAAGACTTAAAAAATGCTGTAAATTTTATATACAGTGAGAAAATATCTGGAAAAAAACAAAACAATAGAGAAAAAAAGTTCTGTGTATATTAGTTAAATACTGTAAGGAAGAAATAATAGATAAAAAGTATTCAAAGTTTTGGATGGTAGCCCTTTGATAGGAGAGAAAGAGAAAAACAATTATTTTTGAAAAAGAGAGGCAAAATATATATTCTTTGAGTAATAGCTCACATGGTGGACGAATTAGCTACCAAGGGCAAAACTTGGTGTTCTAGTCAGCCCTAGACATATAATGATGTGCATGTATACATCCCTTCACAAAAAGAAACACATTGATATTCAAACTTTGGATGCATGAGTGAGTGGTTCTTATTTTATCATGAACTGGATGGGTGTGTGTGTGTGTGTGTGTGTGTGAGTGTGTTTGTGTTTAGAATTGTGAGAAAAATGCACCCAATTCATTCCATAGAATTTATTAATCTTTTTAAAGTGTTGAGACTTCCCAGTGTTGCTACTCTGAGTTTCCAAAATGGAAGCATGGAACTAAGTATAACAATAAAAGGAAGATTAAATTTCAAATATACATATGTGTGTTGCTACATCCAACTCTTGCTAGCAGGGAAAATGGACATTAAATGATGATGATGATGTAGGTTTAGCTGTCAGATGGGAGAAGTATATATGTTTGAAACTCCTGGTATAGCTTCACAGGTGTAATAATATATATGTATATAATCATCATCACTTAACAGGGAGAAAGGTTGTTAAATGGCAATGAAGATGATGATATATACATTCACATTTCCCGATTTCAACCATTTGGCTGTCTCAATTCTGGGGCCCTATTGTTTCCCCCTATTTAGGGGGTGTGAGGGATTCTTTTTCAATTATCTTTCTCAGTGTATATTTTTGTTGTATTTTTGTCACATCGTTTCATTGCATGGCCTTTGTATATCAATATATACTCTTTATCATCATCTTACTCATAAAAGACCTTTTTCGTGGGGAATGACTATTTTATATTCATTTTTAAAAATATCCTAATTCATCTAAGTTATCTCTTTCCTTTACTAATTTTGCATGGAACCATTCAGCATCACCAGCATTGCCTTCAACAACATCTTCATCTCCATGTCACAGACTCATACATTGTTTTCATATTCTATCTTAAGTGTTGTAACCATGATTATACTCATTCTTAACACACACATACACACACACACACACACACACACACACACACACACACACACACACACACACACACACACACACACACACACACACACACACACACACACACACACACACACACACACACATCATATCACTAATTATCTAAGTAAAAGTATCTCATCTCATGGCAGTTTTCAATGATGAATAATTCCTATTGCACGATCAACAAAACTACCTCAATTCAATTAGTAAGTGGCTGAGTATTCTGCTGACATTTGTTTTAATATAATCCCCTGGAAGACTTAGAATGACATAGCTGCTACTGTCATACATGCTTACAATTTTTGAAGGACGTAGAAAACTTTGAGATATAAGTCAGCTTCTGTACATAACTATCAGCATTGTCTGTGACATAAAAAAAAGTTCAATTACGTTGGAATTGTTGCAGCCTGACCAGACAATCTAGAACTAACCACACCTTTTATTACAGTTTCGCAAGGGTTATCTGTAGCATAAAACACACAGTTGTATCAGTTAACGGCTCCATTCATATGGAATGGCTCATCTGATCAAATTATCCAATCAATATGATGAATCATTATTATGAATGAACGAGGGCGGTGAATTAGCAGTATCGGTAGAGGGTTGGACGCCATGCTTTCTAGCATAGTTACGTCCCTTTACAGTCTGAGTTCAAATCCCGCCGAGGTTAACTTTGCCTTTCATCCTTACAGGGTCGATAAAATAAAGTACCAGTAATGTACTGGGTATTTGCTGGCCTTGTGCCTAAACTAGAAACAATTATTATGAATGAACAAGTCTAAGTATAAAGTGAGGTAAATTTAAATCTTTCACAATGAGGTCACAATGATGTTTGGTTGCTATGCAGTTGAAATGAACCACACATAAGAGACATCTAAAGATGTTCATAATGTTGGCTCACTGGTTGTAGATTATATTCTATACTGATTGACAATTAGTGACCAGAACAAGACACATCTTTAATTGGACTTATACTCTCCCACTAATAAAGCAATATGTTAATCGTTCTTTTGTTGTCAGTTAACTGAAATTAGATATTGAAGTAAATATTTCTGCTTAACAATCCATGCATGTTCTATAGTACTGTAAGCTCATATTTCTGAAATTAAAATGTTGGTATAGAAAGTTTCTTTATATAGTATTATTTTAAAGTCAATATGATTGGCTTCTACAATTCAACTGAATAGCTATTGTATGCCACCTTATACACCCTTCATTTAAAATGTAATTGTGACACAAACACATACAGAACACAATGTCAATTCTGAATTCTTTTCCTTTTTTTATGCTTCATTTATTTATTTTTTTCTTTTAGCATGCCCTAAGAAACGATTTTCACCTCATATTTCAAATTCTAACTAATCATAGTTTTACTAACATCATTTTTCATTTCATTCCATTATCAAAGTGTAATGGGGGGAAAATGGAATGCTGTATATATTTTCTTTTTCTTGTTGTTTTCACTCTTTTAAGATAAAACCAGCCGGTCCCACTTCTCTTTAAGCATCAACAGCAAAATAAAAAAAAAAAAATTTTTTGTATAAACTTGACCAAACCTAAACTATAATAATGCATAGAACGAAGGGCGAAAATTATAATCATAGGGCTGATTTGATTAAGACAGTCATAAAGATAAAGCCTGAAACTGCCTTTGGCTCTTTCATACAGTGCCTATCTAAATTAAAAACTTCCATCATACTATTATGTAGGAACTGTCTTTCAAGACAGGTGTAGACATGGCTGTGTGATTAAGAAGTTCACTTCACAATTGCATGCTTTCACTTTGTGAGTGAAATGTGGTAGATGGAAGTACTCTTGAAGCTTGTCATGTACCTCATCATCTCCATCATCACTATCATCATCATCATCATCATCATTTTACATATTTTTATCCATATTTTTATGTGTTCAATGAGTTTTCTCGGTCAGCATTATCCTTTGAACATTTTTTTTTTAACTGTTTAGTCAGGGAAGGAGGATTGGCAGCTATTTCTTGCAGATTATACAGACCTATAAATACTTACTTTGATAAAAATAGAAGTCAACGTTTCACTATTCATAGATAATCTTTTTTAACCATTATTTTAGTACATTATTGTTGCATTAGAGACAATGGCATTTTCCGTCTTTGTTAGCTGTTGATTCTAATAATAGAGCAATAGCTGCTGCAATTATAGTCAATTGATTCAATTGGTAGCCAAATACTTTATTTTATTAATGCTATTTTCTCCAAAAGAAAATACAAACACACACAAAAACTAGAAAAAACTAAACACTGGCAGGATTTGAATCCAGTTATTATAGTTGACTCGAGAAGTTGATCTATTTTTTAAATTTTGCTTCATTTATTTTGGAGATGCTCTTCCTGATGCCAGCCCTATTAGTCATTTCTTGTGGCACACATGGATATGGGATGCCTGGATATACCCAGTAAGCAGGGCATATATTGTAAATATATACCCCTTTCCATCAAAATAAAAAAAGAAATAAACAGAAAAGTCACAGGATTTGAATCTAGCAGAAAGAATAGAAAGTAAGGAGGGTCACTGGAAAAATTAATTTTAGTAAAGCTTAGTTCAACTCCCTTTAACTATCTGTGGTGGTTGATGATGGTGTTGATGGTGCTGATAACAATAATGATGATGATATCACTGCTCTTTTACATCTTTCTTATGTTCATAGGAATCCTTAGCTGATGTTGATAAAGACCTTCAACAGATGCGGCAAGAATTACACCAGTTGATGGGTGTCATCAGAAACAAAGATCAAGAAATTGAAACTCTTGGATGCCAACTTAAGTCTAGCCAAAACCAGATTCAAACATGGTAAGTATTGTGTAAATATGTGTATATATAACAACAAATTAAGATGATAGAATAGATTTCATTTTTTCCTATATTGTTATTGCATAAGTATCAGTTAAATTATTTGTATTGAAACATTTGTAAGATTATTAAATGATCTGAGAACTCTATTGTATCTTCTTTAGTTGTATACATTATTATGTGCCACTTATTTCTTTTCTTAAACAACATTGAGCTTAAAAAAATATTGTTAATTGACAATTCTCTCTCTCTCTCTCTCTTTCTCTATCTCTCTCTCTCTCTCTCTCTATATATATATATATATAAAATAAGTTGACAGGACTAGCATAAGTTTCACTGCTAATACACACACACACATACATATATATATATATATATATACACACACGAAAATGAGAAAACTCATCACTAGAACAGCTATTAAAACAGCTAAATGCTGCCAAAGACACCAATAGCCTAATTAGCCTAATTTACATATTGGTCGATTGTTTCTGCCCTGCCACTGCTAGAACAAAAGGATGATGATAGACACACAGCATAATGAGGCTGTTTGCTTGCAAACAAATCAATTATTATTATTTGATATAAAACTCTGAGGGGGTGGATTGGTAGTGTCGGATGCCATGCTTTGACGCATAGAGTTACGGCCCTTGCCATTCTGAGTTCAAATCCCGCCGAGGTTAACTTTGCCTTTCATCCTTACGGGGTCGATAAAATAAAGTACCAGTAATACACTGGGTAATTGCTGGCCTTGTGCCTAACGTAGAAACAATTATTTGATATAAAACTCATGAATGAATTTACATATCCGCTATGTTAGAGTGAAAACTAATTCTGTTTTTAATTTTCGGCAAAACTAGCCGTAAAACCACTTGGTATGCAAATTAGGCTAATCAGGTGATGTGTACTTTAGAGAATACTATATATTCTCAAGATTTCTAATGGGTAACAGAAGGGGATACAAAATCTTGACAACCTCAGCCGGATGGTTGGAACAGATAAAAGAGTAAAAGGACAATAACCCAGAAACAATATTATTGTCAATTGTTTCTCTCTGTCAGCGCTAGAAGAAAAGGGTGTCGAAATAATTAATAATTTTAGAAAATCCCTCAAAATCCTTCATTAGTTAATTAAAATAAAGTATATTTCATTAGAAATACATTCATAAAAGGGTTAAAAACACTGATGATACACGTGTTTGTTTGCTAACAAGTATATGTTGAAAATAAAGCAAAACAATTTCTTTTCTTCATCTTCTTGGGATGAGTTTTCTGTTTTATTTTCCTTTGAAAGATTATTAATTTGTTTTTATTTTCATCATTTGTTTGTGTGTGTGGGTGTGTGTGTGATGATCTCCATATTTCACTTTTATTACTTGAATGTTTGATGATATACACTTATCATTTTTCTTAGTATATACAACAGAAACCTTGGGCTATTGTTGAACTTCTTAACCTTTAATGTACTTGTGTTCTGTCATTGTATTAAATGTAAATTGGTTAATTCTAGCTAAAGGACATACATCGCCATTCCCAATACCCTCCCCAACACGTCTACAATTCCCAATACCTTCTCCCATCACATTTACAATCACCAATATTCCCACCACCACTATCTCCACCATCATCACAGCCTCCAACACCAATTCCACAATCACCACCTCCTCCACTGCTGTCTCCTTCTATCACCTACCAGGTTGAATTTCCCCATAGAATACCATTTGTTGATCCACACTCCACACTGTATTTTATGAATAAGTATGTAAATAATAATAATAATGAAATTATTGTGTAAAGTGCTCAGGTGCACTACAACTCGTCAATATAGTACATAGAATAATACACAAATGCCAGGGAAGTACATGTTTGTATGTGTTAGCTGTAGTGTTGGCGGATCTCGGGAAGCATGGAGGCCTTAAAGGATGCAGTGTCTCGACAGCTAACAACTGATGCAGGTAGTTTGTTCCATGCTTCAGCAACTCTGAGTGTGAAAAAATGTTTCCGAAAGTCATGGGAACTGTGCTGTTTTCTTACTTTGTAGGCATGTCCACGTGTGGTAGACACATGGAAATCGAAAAGGCACTCAGGGTTGTTGTTGGCAACATGGTTAACAATTTTGTGGGTGTTTACCAAGTCAGTTGCCAGGCGTCGGAGCTTCAATGAATCCATGCCCAGGGAAGCAAGGCGCTCAGAGTATGGTAGATGCCTGATGGAGGGTATTCGCTTGGTTGCACGTCTCTGAACAGTTTCCAGGCGGTCAATGTCCTGAGCAAGATAGGGGTTCCAGACTGGTGATGCAAATTCTAAGTGTGGTCGCACCATAGCTGTATACAGCCTTAAATAGATATCTGGAGAGCGGCTGACAAAGGTCTTGCTGAGTGATGCTAAGACACCCTCGGCCCTCTTGACAATTTTAGAGACGTACCTCGTCCAACGCAAATCGCTGCTGACCGTAATGCCCAGGTCACGTTCACAGGAAGACTTCTTGATATTAGTGCTGTGGAGGGAGTATGTAGGAAATGTATGACAAAATGCTATTCCTGTCATCAACTAGTACTGAAGGAGCCTCTCCCAACAAAATTTCAGGAGCTAAAAGGGGAATTTCTTTATCGACCTGCAACCAAATCATCCTTAAATCACACCATACCACTGTAGACCCTGATATACAAAAATACAGGGTGATCATGTGCCTTTTATCATAAGTCTGTTTGCTCAGGGTGATCATGTGCCTTTTATCATAAGTCTGTTTGCTCAGGGTTAACCTTGGTCTAAACAACAACAACAAAAGAGACTGTTTTAATTGTGACACTAACTATAGCAACTTTCTCCCCATATCAGTTTGGAATGTCAATAATAAGAAACACTTGCCCAAACAAGTCAAAGATGTTTATTGTTTGTTATTTACTGTTTTACAAACATTTTTTCTATTTTTTTCCTAAGTATTATGGTTTGTACTATGGTTTAACAAATACATATTTTAATTACTCAGCTGAGAAGTTTGAGTAGAGTTTGTTCTTTGTTCATTCAGGAAATATATATCTATATATATTGTAGTTATTAGATTAGGTATGAGTGAGACATACTTTTTGTTTAGTGAAGAGACTAGAGTAAAAAAAATATACATTTGTCATTGACTCAGTATAATCAATGGCTGGTGTAAAGTTTCAATTTCTAAACTCTAACCTCATTAATCAAATATCCAAACCACACAGCTACTGTGCTCCACTGTTATGCTTCAGTTAATTTTAAAAATATTCAAGGCACATGGCTTAGTGGTTCGAGCATTGGCCTTGCAATCGAAAGGTTGTGAGTTCAATTCTCAGACCGGGTGATGTGTTGTTTCCTTGAGTAAGACACTTTATTTCACATTACTCCAGTTTACTCAGCTGTAGAAATGAGATGTTAGGGACTGGGGTCCCTATCATTCCACTGCAAAGTGGTCATGCAGGTGACACGGCAAAAAAGCACCCAACACTCACTGTAAATGAGGTTGGTGTTAGGAAGGGCATCCAGCTGTAGAAATCAAGCCAAAAATCAGTTCCCGTCCCACCCTTGCAAGCAGGGAAAAAGCGGACGTAAAATGAAATGATGATGATGATGATTCAAGAATTTAGCACAATAGCTAGTTTTGTCATTATTTCAGAACATAACTTAAAAAGTTATTACTTAAAATGAAAATTAAAGGTTTAAAGTTCATTATGAATACTTTAAAAGGGTGGTTGATTGGCAGTATCGGTAGAGGGTTGGACGGCATGCTTTCTAGCATAGAGTTACGTCCCTTTATGATCTGAGTTCAAATCCCGCCGAGGTTAACTTTGTCTTTCATCTTTACGGGGTCGATAAAATAAAGTACCAGTAATGCCTTGTGCCTAAAGTAGAAACAATTATGAATACTTTAAAATTGATAGTTTCGTATTATAGTCCCAGGAGCAGTCTCAAGCTTGTTGTTATTAAAATGGTTAGTATTCCGTTTTTATTTCTCAGTCAAACTGGTTGAAGGGCAGTAGAGAGAGGAAGATATCCTCTAATTGGAAACCTATTCGAAAGGCTTGAAACAAAGTGGGCTCTGTTAAAGGCACCACAGTGCCAGGTGGTGATGCTAAACTGACTAAGTCTACTACTCAAGTAGGTCACAGTGAGATTTGAACTCTAGGTGTGATGTCAAAAAGTTACAGTTTGTCATAATGAACAGTTTCAAATTTGAATGCAGAATTCCCTACCTGTATTATAGAAGCTGTACATGTTTTTTATATTGCTGCACTGCTTCAAATTATTAGCTCATATAATTGTTTCTACTTTAGGCACAAGGCCAGCAATCACCCAGTGCATTACTGGTACTTTATTTTATCGACCCCGTAAGGATGAAAGGCAAAGTCAACCTCGGCGGGATTTGAACTCAGATCGTAAAGGGACGTAACTATGCTGGAAAGCATGGCGTCCGACCCTCTACCGATACTGCCAATCCACCGCCCCTTTTAAATTATTAGCTCATATAATGATGTTGAAAGTCACAGCAGGGACACCTTTTATCATAGATCTATTTTATCAAGACTGACTGGAGCTAAACAACAACCACAATATTGAAAGGCAGTAGCCTTAAATATTAGAATGTATAGCATTTCTTGCCTTAAATTTTGATATGACAAAGATATGTACTGAATCATCATCATCATCATCATCACCGTTTTACGTCCGTTCTTCCACGCTAGCATGGGTTAGACGGGTTGTCCTGTTGTGGGCAGTGTCTGGTCGGCTGACCATGCCTTGCTCATACAGGAACTGATCTGGCTTGATTTCTACAGCTGGATGCCCTTCCTAACACCAACCTCATTTACAGTGAGTGCTGGGTGCTTTTTCGTGGCGCCTACACGTCCACTTTACAGTGTGGGCTGGGTGCTTTTTTGCCGTGGCACCTCCACGACCACCTTGCGGTGGGGGGGGGGGCATATTGTTTATATGCTTCAGCATGTACCCATGGGAGGTCGGGTACCCTGTATTACTGCGTGACGCCAGAAGTCACGGTCGTGTGTCATTGTCTTTGAGAGGTGTAATTGGGTAAGGTCGGCTTTTATCACCTCATCCCAAGTCATCTTGGGTCTCCCCACTCCGCGGTTTCCATCAACTTCTAGTGCTCTGCACCTTTTTATGCAGCTGTCATCCTTCATACGCATCACATGTCCATACCAGCGTAACCGCCTCTCCTGCACGCAGCATTTGATTCCTCTTATGCTCAGTCTCTCTCTCAATTCCTTTATGCTTTGTCGTTCACGTATATTACTGTTACACATCCATCGGAGCATGCAGGCTTCGTTTCTCTCTAATCTACGTAAGTCTTCCACCTTCAGCGCCCAGGTCTCACTACCATGCAACATCGCTGTTCGGATACACGCATCATACAGTCTGCCTTTCATTCTGAGGGAGAAGCCTTTTGCAGCTAGCAGTGGTAGTAGTTCCCTAAACTTCTTCCATCCCGTTCTTACCCTAGTTATTGTACTTTCTGAGCACCCACCTCCGTTGCTAATTCGGTCACCTAGGTAGCAGAAGCTGTCTACTGTTTCTACAGGGCCCTCCCAGAGATTGGTGGTACTTGTTTCCTGTGGCTGTTTGCTTGCTGTTTCAGCACAGCTGCTGCATGTGAATCCTACATTCTTAATTAAGCTTCCTGAGATCCCGCTACATCTCTTGTGTACCCATTGTTTGCATTTGGGGCAGAGAATGGAGTTCCTACCTACACCTTTCCTACATACTGAGCAAGGCCATTTCCCTGAGGGGATCTGGGTTCTGTTTTCTCGTCTACTTATAAGGACCTTAGTCTTTGTCATGTTGACTTTGAGGCCCTTTCTCTCTAGTCCCTGCTTCCAGGTTTGGAATAACTAACATAATGGCTGAATAACTAACATTTGGCTGAATAACTAACATAATGTCTAAAACTGATTCTAAAATCAGTTTTAGACATTATGTTAGTTATTCAGTACATATCTTTGTCATAACTAATGAATATTTTCAGATTAATTGTTGGCTCTAATTTTTGAGTTATAATTATTAAATTAATCCTAGTAATTGGTACAGATTGATGAACTTAAAAAATTATATTGAAATATGAGAAAATAGATTTTGATGCATAGAAATTTGAAAATCTAGGTGATAGTTGATTTAAGATTTTTTTCTTTATAATTGTTAACTTTTTATCTTCTTTCTTTTATCTTTGAAATTAATATCATGTCTGTCATAATTATCATGATCACAAACTCTATCATTGATATCTTTCATCTTCTCCATTGTCAACATTGTTGCTACTACTGGTGTTATTTAATGCTGTCACTGACACCACCACTACCACTACCACTAACACAAACAGTAAGAGTAATAGTACAAATAGAAGCAACAGCAGCATTAACAACAATCTTTATCACCATCATTCTTAAATTTTCTATTTTTACAAAATATAAATCTTATTTATTATTAAATTTAAACTGTTTTAACTTTGCTCACATGCCAATATATTTATTCAAAACATTATTGGAAGAACCAAAACACTACCTATATCTTTCCTTGGCTTCTTTAAATATCAATTAGAAATCCTTTTGATAGTTCTATATCTAAATCTGAAAACTCATTTTCTTTTATTAATTTTGTCATCTTGTATTTTCTAGTGAGGAAACCATACAGCAATTGAAAGACTCTGTAAAAGAACTACAGACTAAAGTGGCAGTAGATGCTCCTTTGACCAGTACCACAAATAGCAGGTGAGATTCTTCTGGAATAGATCATAAGTTGATCAAACAGCTTAACTTAAAGCCTTTATCAGAGAACTATATATAATGAACTTGAGAATATATTTGAAAAAGAGAGGTCGGGGGAGGGAAGGGAGGAAGGAGAGACAGACAAATAAACAGACAGAGCAAGCACAATGAGGTTTCCTACTTTCCAAATTTCTCAGGTATCAATTGTTATCAGGGAGTTTCATTGTTCATTTTTTAACTTTGAGAAATTACATTGTTTAATATTGTTTGTTAGTTGTCAATTTGTAATTTATATATATTCTTTTGGGGTAATTCTCATCTATACATGAATTTTAAGATGAGAATAGCTTGCTGTCTGACAATAGTTGAAGAAACCTGACTCTGAATGTTATGGAGGTATAAAGTTCAGTAAAATCAGATAAACACAAAATTAAAGTAATTTATCTAGGAAATGAAACGTATATGATTTTGTTCATGTCAGTCTTTCTCAATGTCAAAATAATATAAAGTTTTTCGAGTTGTTCAATTAATGCAACTACCCTCACATTGATTTATAGTGTCACACACACATGTAATCTTAATACAACTCCAGGCAATATCAGTGTGATAAGTTTGGCCTTTTGAATTACTAGCACAAGTCCACCTACTTAGCTTCTACAATGTTTTCGTCTATCTACATCCACTCACAAGGCTTGAGTTGACCCGAGTTATTTGGAGAAAACATTTTCTCAAGGTACTAGGCAATAGGGATTAAACCTGTGACTTTGTGATTGTGAAGAAAATTTTTTAACCTTTCAACCAAACACACACACACATGTGTATGTGTGTATCATCAACAAACATCTGCTTTCCATGCTGGTATAGGTTAGATAGGTCATTGTGTTGGTAGTCAGTTCTAATTTGGAGTTACCAGTTCTCCTAGTTGTGTTGGTAGACCATATTTCACTCATAAATACCAATTTTTGGCATGGTTGAATGTTATGTCAATAGTACTAGAGAAGTTGTTAAATCCTTGACATGACTAAAGAGTTCTACATTGTGTATGTTTGGCCATCAACCAAGGTGTTGAAATGGCTGAGTCATTAGAATATAAAATAAAATCCTTTCCAATATTCATTCTAATACTCTGTGTTCAGACCCCACAGATGTCAATTTTAATGGCAACACCCCAACATGGCCACAACCTGACCTGTAGGCTGCAATAAGTAAAAGTGTAACCACTTTATAGAGTATATTGGATGAATTTTATGATGGCACCAACACTAGAGAATTTGCCTTGTCCCCTGCAAGGATTTGTATGGTAGTTGGCACATTTTTCCTCACAATTTTAGATTTGTTAAATCTTATTTTGCATTATGATTCATTTGATGATCACTTTTTTTACAAGAAGCCATGACATCATTCCCACTTGTTATTTAGCTAATTCCATTCACATTATCATCATCTTCATTGTTTTACATTCACTTTTCTTTGTTTGTATAAAGTGGACAAGTCTTTGTCAGCACAACATCCCTTCACCTGTTGTGGTCTTTTGTCATCTTTTCTGTGGGCTTCACCTATTTAAAATCACCTGCCACAACCTCTGTTGAAGGTTTCCTTGGTCTCCCTCTACTGCAGTTTTCTTCCACATTTATAAATTAAAAGAACACTCTTCATGTTTTTGATAATTCTTTTTTTTTTCTTTGTCCCCAGTACAATGGCTCCCCTAACCATTAATATTGATAAAGCAGCAACTGCCAAAGGTAAGAGAATCTGTTTTTTTCCCACTATGTCTCTAGGAAGGAATGTGACTTCTTATACTGCATGAATCTACCATATCTCTCAAACTCTGGCTGATGAATGTCAACATTTTGGTTTACAAGGGTTCCAGAATATCCTTATTTCAGCTAGTTTACTCCAAATGATAGTGATATTCAATAGGCAAGGTGAATTAAGTATTTTGCCCAAGGCTTCAATGAAATACACGATACTGATATTTTGCCAACCTCTGCCACTACACAATGCACAGTCAAACATACATATGCCTGCACACACACATGCACATTCACACAAATATGCTTGTACACACAGATATGCATGCACAAACAAGGTCGCTCACACACATGCACACATACACGTTTGCTCACACACTTGCACAGGTATACACACACATGTGGTAAGCTTCAACACAGTTTCTGTACAGTAAATTTTACTTAAAAGACATTGGTCAGCCTGAAGTTAAAGTAGAGGACACTCGCCCAGACTACTGAGTGTATCTTATTGTGGGACCAGCACTAGGGAGTTTCACATATCTTTGACACAGCTGAAGAGTTCTCCTAGCCATTTGTTTGTCAGATTATATATATATATATATATTAACTTTTATGACTCATGAAATGTTGAAAGTATTTGAAATTTGAAAATCTGAATGCATCAACTCAGTAAAAGACTTATTACAGTCATTTTCTGTGTTAGGATGCTTAAATTTTCAAATATTTATACATAAATCTATGTAGAGCAATTACCAACAATTTGTTTCAACATTGACAAATGTAACAAATGCACACTCATAGACATTGAACAATCAGAAATACAAACATAGAATAAGTTACATTGCATGACCCTAACTCACATATAAACAGTTGAGCCATTGAGTGAAATACATGGTGGTCACAGCTGGAACACCTTTGATCATAGGTCTACTAAAGCTGAGGTGACATGAAGCTAAATTAAAAGAAGAAGGAGGAGGAGAAGAAGTGTTTTGTTTTTAAATACCCTTATTTTTTTTCTAACAAATTAAATTGAATATTGATTAATTTCTGATGTCCATATTTTTTGGCTTCTTTTCTTCAGAAAATGGGGAAGTGCTTTCTCCCCTTGAGACTGTAGCTGAATGTGAGCAAGTAAGTATTCAAAAGACTGCCATTAATTCAGGGAAGGGTGGGTAAAACACATGAATTTTGCAGTCACACCACCATCCAGATCAAGGCTTCTCAAACCTTTTCCTTGATAGACCCCTTGTAACAACATTTAACTTCTATTTGCCTACATCAAATTAATTGAATACAAAATTACAAAACATAATTATTTTCCAAGTGTTTATAACAACTTACATGAAAAAGGAATCAGTAGACTATCAGGCATTCTGCTAGATGTATGATATATTGTAGCAGGTCTACATAGAATAGCAAATTTTGTTCTTTCATTATTTCATGCATGGTCCTGTAACTCCTGAAGGAGTCGCAGAGGCATTTTTCAACATGGTGGAGCCCTTCTCTCTCTAGGTCTGAATACAGCAGTCTTCTTCCAGAAAAGGATAGAGAGTGAGAGAGAGGAAGTAAGAGAGAGATACAGAGGAATGATTGATCCCAGTATTAGACTGGTACTTTTTTTTATTGACCTCGAAAGGATGAAAGGCAATGTTGACCGTGGCAGGATTTAAACTTTGCCAATTCGTTGCCTCTTCCATTATTAAGGAATTATTAAATGCAAACTTAGTAAATTCATTCCCTTTAACCTCTTAAGCTATTATTTGCCCCTGCACAAATTTTATTCACCACTAGGAGTCTATATGGACCACTGTGAGAAGCCTTGTTCTATACTAAAGAAATTGAATATTGATTTTGACTTCCCGGAAATAGCAACTATATTTGCCTCAAATCACATCATAGATAGCAGGATTTAAACTTTGCCAATTCGTTGCCTCTTCCATTATTAAGGAATTATTAAATGCAAACTTAGTAAATTCATTCCCTTTAACCTCTTAAGCTATTATTTGCCCCTGCACAAATTTTATTCACCACTAGGAGTCTATATGGACCACTGTGAGAAGCCTTGTTCTATACTAAAGAAATTGAATATTGATTTTGACTTCCCGGAAATAGCAACTATATTTGCCTCAAATCACATCATAGATACACTGTGTTTGAAAAATACAAAGAAAATAAATGCAGAATGATCACAGGTGGCCTTTTGATTATAGGTCAGCTTATGGTGAACATTGGATATTGATGTTGGGTAGATTAGTGGTAAACATTGGAAGTTGGGTTGATTAATGCAGAACAGTACATGTGGAGATTAGTGAATAGAAGCTACTCTAATTTTTCATTCATCATGAGTGGTGATATCTAGATAATCTATATATATATAAAAGAAAGATGTTTATTGGTTGGTTGGTTTGTTTGAATCACACGAAAACTACACAGATCTAAGGAGAGAGATAGGCCGTTATACAGAGAGATACAATTAAAGTGTTAGATATTCAGAAAGAGGGAGTAACGTCCCACGAAAGACTAGAAACAGCTTAAACTATAGATCCTTTGATCTATAGGAAGGTTTAACAATATTGTGTTAGCTTTTATAAAGTCGTTTTAGTCTTTGATTTTACAGAACAAAGAAAAATTGATACTATTTGAAATTAATCTACCCTCCAGCTTTTATCCATATACTATTTACAGTCCGTACTAACGAAGCAACACTTCAGAAGCAATGTTATGCGGTATATTGCTGTGTTTCAGATGACGTCCTTTGGAACCGAAAAAGAGCATACTGACTATGGTTATTTCACAACATTTAAAATCCAAGGCCAATGCTACCATTTAATCAGTAGTTTACTCCCTCAGCCTAATAAGGAAGTTTTATGATTGTTTTTGTTTATCTGTCTCTCACACACTCACACACACGCACACACATTACGGTCTCACCTCATACCAGACAACACATCCAATACAGTCGTTTTCTCTTAACTGTACTCCTGGCCAAAGCTGGGTACCTCAGCATGTAAAATATAAATGTAATTAGATCATGGAAATTATTGAATTGTTATTTATTGTTGTTGTTATCATTCAAATTTTTTTCTTTTATTCACAGCCACTTAAGCAAATAGCTGAAGATCATCCTAGTGTCACATTGCGTTCTGCTTCAATGACAGAAAGTCTCAGTTCAGTGGATGCTGCTTCTAAATCTTCAGGTAAGATACTTTGATGGTTCTTTTAGGAGAGTCTTAAATAAAATTTCATGTTCCTCATAGCGCTATTCTGGAAAAAAGGAGATTTAAAAAATCGAAAGTGTCTAGGAGAATAGATACTCCAAATAAATACTGATACAGTGTGGAGAGGACTCTTGAGTCCAGTTAAACAACCTCTCTTGTGCTGGTGGTACGAATAATGCACCCAGTTCACACAGTAAAGGGGTTGGTGATAGGAAGGGTATCCAGCCAGAAAAACCCTGCCAAAAATCTGACTAGCATGACAAATATTTTCACTAAATGCCTATACAAGGCTAACACTTGTGTAAATGTGAAAGAAAGGCAGGGTTTGGATGAACTGAGGGAGAAGCTGGATTTAAGAGGAATCCAAAGTGGTGTGCAGGAGAGAAGACTGTGTTGGTACAGACATGTAATGCACATGGATGATGAGTGAAGAAGTGCCAGTGGAAGGAAGCTGCAGTAGAGGTAGACTGAGAAAGACCTGGGCACAGATGGTGAGAGCTGACCTCAAATTGCTGAGACTCACAGAGGAGATGACAAAGAAACGCAGTGAGTAGAGTGATGCTGTGCTAAGAAGGACCCGTCCAACCCATGAAAGTGTGGAAAAATGGACATAAAAATGATGATGATGAAGATGATGAATGACATTTCAGCTACGGCTAAATCTTATGTTGTAAAAATGCTTCTAAGATTTTATTGTATTAACAATAAAAGATTAAAAGCCTTTCTACAAGCAATAAAAAAAACTATATCAACAATATGAACTGGGGAAAATACCTGAAGGGAGTATTCAACATGCTAAATATAGACATGGTAGAATCTCAGGGTTGAAAAGCTATGATTAATTGAGATTTTCCTTACAATTAGAAAACAAAAAAATGCCTTTAGGAATGTTTAAAATTTAATGACAATAAACTGATATTCTAATGATATCAGCTAATTCAAAGTCTTAGAAAATGAAGACAATAGACAGAATCTTATCTTTTAAGCTAATTGGTGAAGAAACAGACCAGTTTAGATCTTGTTAGATCTCTTCAGTGAAGCATATTGAACTCAATTGGCAAGGCTTAGAAATGGTCAGTCTATATAGAAATATAGAGAAACTACTACTACTATTACAGTGATCACTTGCCATAAAGTATGGTTTTCTAGTATTACTCAAGCTTCTACTAAGGGTTTTATGCTTAGGTGCCCATGCAATTGCAGGCAGACACAGACACCCTTGCTCCTGTGATCCAGTGGAAGATCCAGGATGTGGTATCTGGAAGGAGGGAGAAAGAGAGAGAGGGATGGAGCTGCACCAGTACTGGGTTGATACTTAATTTATTGATCCCAAAAAGATGAAAAACAAAGTGGACCACAGAGGGATTTGAATGCAGAATGCAGAGACAAAGAACACATATCCAATGCTCAAACGACTCTGCCAAATAGAGAAAGTAGTGACACTGATTATGAATAACAACATTATGGCTAAATGAAAATACTTCATGAGAGCATTTTATATGCTAATTACATGTATACTAAGATCTCTTCTTTACCCACTTATTCCTGTGAGGGTCGTGGGGGAAGAGTCCTTAAACACTCCTTCCAGCAGGTCTTGTCAGAAGCAACCATCTCCAGCTGATCCAGCTGGATTCCCAAGCGACACCAGCCAAGCTCTTGCATGTTTTTCAGCCATCTTGCCTGGGGCCTATACCTTGGTTACCTGCCGGTTGGTTTTGCCCATAAAATCTGCCCAGTGATTCCTGAGACATTCTAACCACATGCCCATAGTATCGGAGTTGTGATCTCTCTGAGTGAGTCTCTGATCTCTGAGTTATGTACTCTATTGAGTAACGTTAGTCCAAAGACCCCTCGGAGGAACCCTATTTCGGCTGCTTGTATTCGTGATCATATTCTTTCAGTCATTACCCAAGATTCCTGACCATAGGTAAAGGTTGGCATGAATACCGAATTGAAGATAGCGAGTTTGGCTTTTACACCTACCTCCCTTCTGATTCCTGAATGCTGAAGCTGGCACATTACTACACCAGCTCCTGCAATTCTTGCACTTAATTCAGCCTCCTGCCTTCCATCACTCATGTACACGGCTCTTAGATACATGAACTTCTCTACCTGCTTCAGTGGAACTTCATTTACATGTAGGACGAGTGTCTTGGTTTTTGCAGCACTGATTTTCATTCCAGCCATGCAGCACTTGGCATCAAACTTATTGAGTGCAAGTCAGGGATCACCTGTTGAGTTAAGTAACACTATGTCGTCTGCAAATTCCAGCCGACTAATTTTACACCCAGCTGCACATATCAATCCTGTTCATGTAAATAAGGAACAGGAAAACTGACAGTATGCACCCTTGGTGGAGTCCAAATCCCACATTGAATGGTTTTGATTTAGCACCATTTATCCGAACACAAATACTCGGGCATTCGTATAGAGACATCAGGGCAGCAAGAAGCTGACCATCAATCCCATATTGCTGCAGAACCTTCCACAGCATGTTCCAAGAAACGCAGTCATATGCCTTTTAAACGTCGACAAAACAAGAATATACTTCTTGGCAATGCTCCCACGATTTCTTGAAGACCTGCTACAGTGTGAATATTTGGTCAGCTGTGCTGGGTCCACAGCGAAAACCACACTCTTTATTAGCTAGCTTGGACTTGACAATCTCTCTGCATTTCTTTGCCAGGCACTCAGCATAGACTTTATTGGGGAGGCATAACAAGGAGATCCCTCTGTAATTGGAACAATCTCTCTTGTCTCTATTTTGAAAATTAGGATTATCATTCCTGATTGCCATTGCTTAGGTGCCTTTCTAGAGATCTAGTCACCTGGCACACACACGTCAGCCAGAGAATACTTTCTCTATTTAAGGCTTTTTTAACATCTTGGGCCAGATTTCATCTTCCCCAGTGGCCTTGCCACATTTGAGGTCTTTAACTGCTCATTGCTAGTTTTTGCAGCATGAAATGGAGACTGCAATATATTATTTGAATAGGCCCTTCTAACTAAGGCTTCAATGTGTCCCTTGTTAACCTACACGAAGGACAATGTGATATAGTTCTTTTTTGTTTTCTTCATCATATTTCAGTTTCAGTGATCTTATTCGCACCAGTCACCAATCTGGTACTTTGTCGAACCTGTCAAGACTAGGCTTTTTAGAGGCAGCCTTTACTCATCAGAGAACAATAATGTATATATGGAAATCAGTGCATTACTGATAAAATAAAGTACCAGTAATGCACTGGGTAATTGCTGGCCTTGTGCCTAAAGTAGAAACAATAATGTATATATGGAAATGGAATTTGGGGATACTTTTATGGACCTTACAGGTGCGATAAAATAAAGTACCAGTAATGTAATGGGTTATTGCTGGCCTTGTACTAAAAGTAGAAACAATTAGTTGCTTTTTAAAATCACTAGTGTATGCAAGGGAGGCAACTCTGCTGGCGAAACTTGCATTATGAAGTAATGAAACAAGGTTGAAAACTGGTCCTGAGGCAGCAGCATATAGTTAGAAAAGCCAAATATAGATCTTAAGATCATGTAGTTGAAAAAGTTGGCTTTTACATTAGGATGTTAAGTCTTTTTTATTTTAAGTGTTTAAATGGACTCTGCCAGCAGGTTCATTGTTCATGTTTTCTGGAAACCTGATGCATGCAGACGAGTTGGGAGACCAACCACAACACTGAAGGATATTCTGGAAGATGACACCGGGCTGGAGGTAGTGGAAATTCAGACGGCAATTCTAGACAGGGATAGCTGGAGGAGGGACTTCGTTTAAATATTCCAATATAAATTACTGTTAATAAAATGGTAATTTTTTAGACTATCAATCTCATTTTTAGAGATGAAAAATAATGTGCCATTTAAATCTATACTATGTTCTGATTGGTTTGATCAATACATTGTGTATACATAAATATTTGATTATGTTTTATCTCTAAAAGTAAAGTTTATAATCCTAAAAATATTACCTTATTGATTATTTCTTTTACTTTTTAACTTTTTAAAAAACTTTTTCAGATGCCCCATTGTCACCTAACAGTGACCGACTGCACTCTTTGATTGCCAAGTATCGTAACCCTGGTGAACCGCCCGCCAGTCCTGATCGGGGTCGTGTCGGTGGAAGACCGCATTCTATTGGTCCAGGCAGCTCCTTTAGTGGCATGAGCAGAATCTTGGGATTAACAACCCCGAAACCATTCTATCTCAGTAGTGGTGGGGCCAAGTTCAATCGTATTTCTGGTACCACTTCGGCTATAAGTGGAGGACCGAGTTCCACAAGCAGTGAGCCAAGTTCTGATCTCCCACCTCCTGCTTCATCAACTACTTCCACAATGCCCTCTTCATCCTTTTTACAACCCTTGAACTCTCAAGGAGAGCCAGCCAAAACTTCCCCCTCTTCCCCACTCTTCAAAAGTCCCCCTGTTCCCCCTCCTCGTCCTGCCTCACGGCCTTCCAGCGTTCATAGCCCCATGCAGGATGTGCAGGCAGCTGCATTGAATGGCAATACTGAAATGCGATCAGCCAGCCCCAAACTACTACCAAAACCACAACAGCGACAACAACAACAGCCACAAGAACACCAACCAGCACCAGATCCAGTTGCCAATAATGAAATTGAAGAAGTCAGGGCCAATATGATAGTAGATGTCTAGAAATTTACTTGCTTCCAGAGTCCTTTAAACTCTGTTTTATTTTTTTTTCTTTATTTTTTTCTTTTGTTTTCTCCCTTGTATATGTGTGTTTTTCTTTATTGTTTTTTTTTTACTTAAATTACCTCCATCCCACTTCTTTTAAATATTCTGTATACTTCTCTTAAAAACCTATAGTTGTTCAATGAAGATGACAGTCACCTGACAGGTGATATACACTACCTAAGTAGCAGCAGTATATTTTCGATAAATGAAGACCACATGGAATAATTTTTTTTTCGTTTTGATTTTGTTAATACTTTCTCTCTCCTTTCTCTTTCCCTTCCATCACTTCTTCCCAATACCATTTACTCTCATTTCTACATCTCAATTAAACCATTCACACATAACTTAATAATCAAAACGAATCACCCAATTAACTTGCCAATTTTATCATGTTCAAATTATACATTTTAAGATTTTCAACAATTTCCTATGGTACAGTCAGCCCTATAATTGTCCATGTACAGTTTTTTCTTGTGTAGCAGCATTCTTCTTTTTCTTACTTTTGCTTGATGAGATTGGGGGTCATCCTAGGTCAGTGATCTCAGAGGCACCATTATGTGTAGAGCTGACCAGGTCTACCAGTGCCCTCCATCGCTGGCTGTCTTGCGCCAGCCCCTCTGCATCCTCCAAAGTGATTTTGAGCCTCTTGAGATCTTCCTTGATGACATCCAGCCATCTGGTGCTGGGCCTCCTGCAGGGCCTCTTCCAGCCTGTAGTTGCTGTGTTGAATGACAGTAGGGCCCTGGTAGAATAATCTGGTGGCAGGTGGAGGACATGTCCGTACCAGCACATGAGGTGTGAGGCTGCTGGCAGATATGTGCACACACATGATTACCCTAAGTTTCTTCTAAGCTTTCCTTCCTCATCTTTCTCTGCCTCCTCTAACACCAACACTACCACAGCTACTACTGTTACAGCTACTATCACCAGCATTATTACTACTACTATACAAGGGTGGTGGATTGAGAGAACCATTGCCTTGTTGGATGAAATGCTTTGCAGTATTTGCTCTGGCTCTTTATATTTACAGTTTAGATTGCACCAAGGTCAACTTTGCCTTTCATCTGTCCAGGATCAATAATATAATGTACTAGCAGTGGTACCCGGCGTTGCACGGGATAAGGTATTGTGAAATATATAACCGCCTTAGCTAAGCTTAGTATTGCCACAACCATGGCTGGCAAAGAAGTAAAGGTCTGGTAGTACGTAAGTAAGCAACACTGTGGCTTAAAACGTGAGGAACAAGTTGTGTGCACTTACCAACTGTTTGGGGAATGAGTGTGAGATTTGTCTTGAGCAAGGGTGGGAGAATAACTGGAGGCAGCAGACAGTCAGACATACAGACAGATATTATAAGGGCGCGTTCTGGACGCAGAGGGAATTGTGGGAAGTGATGTATTGCAGACAGCCAGACATACAGACAGATATTATAAGGGTGCGACGTTATATGTATGTATCTATCTAAAAAGAGAAAGACTAAGAATTATAGAGAGAGATCGCTAAATCGCCTAATGCGGTCCCTAGGGCATTGAAAATGCTCAGAACATTCCCTGAAACATAAGTATTACATGTGTAAAGTTTGAAAACAGTCGGTTGGGTGGTTCTCTAGTTTTAGGGATTCAAACTCACACACACACAGACATCCTCAGTTTTATATATATAGATTAGTCACATGTTGAGGTCAATGTAATCAAATTTTCCTTCTCCACAAATTGTTGACCTTGTGCCTAATTTAGAAATCATTAATATTACTACTACATCCTTCCAGAGTGTAAGATGTTATTTATTAATGTTGTTTTATGCTGTCACGTGTGTTTTTGTGACATGCTTGCCATTGTCGTCATTATCATCATCATCATCATGGCAAATGTACAGTAATGGTAGAGCGCTGAACTAAATGCTTTACAGCATTCACTTTGAACCTCTAGGTTCTGAGTGAATTCAAACCTTGCTGACATCAACTCTGCTTAGCATATTATCAAGGATTGTCAATAAATTAAGTATTAGTAATAAAGCTATGGATCGGACAGGGATTGATTTTATCCATGCTTTTCAGAAAATTTTGCTTTGTTTCTACTTCAAAGAAATCAATTATTATTTATTGTTAATGATAAAAGAAATGATTTCTATTATTGAGTGTTGGACAAAATGCTTCTCAGTATTTGTTCTGGCTCTTGATGTTCTGCAGTTAAATCCTGCTTGGGCCAACTTTACCTTCTATCTTTCTGTGCTCAATAAATATAATAACAGTCAAGTACTGAAGTTGACATAAATTGACCTTCACCCCTAATTGCTGGCCTTGTGCATAAATTAGAAACCAATATTATTATCATCATCATTGTTGTCATCATCATTCTTTTATTTCCCTGGTTTTAAAACTATTGTTACTAGCATTTGAATACCACCAAAGTTGACTTAAACATTCAATGTTCCGGTGTTGATAAAATAAAGTATCAGTTCAATACTGGTATCAATATAATTGACTATAGACTCTCCTCTCCTGATCATTACAGACTAGGTTAATACTTAAACCAGAGCTACTGTTCTAGACAGGCTGGGGGACCATCTTTTGCTCAGTATGTTCCAATTTTTGACATAGTTTAAATGGCTGGATGCCTTTCCTAATACCAACTACTTTACAATGTCTATTATTATTATTATATATATGTTATGAGCTTGAAGTATTTTGGTGCCTTGCGAATACCATGCTATTTCTGCTGCTACTACCACTACCACCATTAGTACTACTGCTACCACATGTGAGTGTGAAAAGAAACCTGGAATGGATTAAAATAGCAGAAATTTATAGTTGGGTCTCTTGACTTGTTAAGTTGGTTGTTGTTGTTTAGTCCCAGTTCATTATTGAACAAGCAGACTTATGATCGAAAAATATTACAGCTATGAGCATTTTCTCATTTTATATAAATCTAGGTTTACATTATCTACTTTGTCTTTCCCTTTCTTGCTTACAGTAGAATGTAATTTAAGGAAGATCTAGCTGCTATTTCTATCAGATCAATCAATCACATTAGAGTTTCTCTTGTTGGCCTGTTAGTGGCAGAAGCTGTTTTGGTTTAATGTTGATAGTGCTGGTGGAATAAGGGTTTTGAAGATGTCAGTGAAGGTGGTGTCAATGTTGGTAACAGTTGTGGCAATGGTGTTAGTAATAGTTATAGTAATAGTGGTAAAAGGCACACGGCTTAGTGGTAAAAGTGTTGAGATCACAGTCATAAAGTTGTAAGTTTAAATCCCGGACTGGATGGTGCATTGTGTTCTTGAGCTTTATATCATGTTGCTCCAGTTCACTCAATTGTAGAAATAGATTGTGATGTCACTGGTGCCAAGCTGTATCAACCATTGCTTTTACCTTGGACATCAGTGGCATGGAGAGGGGAGACAGGAATGCATGGTTAACTTCCACAAACACACCATGCCTAGGCTTGTGCCAAGGAGGGACAATTTCCAAGTGCAAAATCATGGTTATTCTTGACTGAAGGGAGCCCTAAAAATGGTGGTGATGATGAAGATGATGGTTGTAGTAGAGTTAGGAAATTACTCTGGTAGTGTTGGTGCAGATCTCTTAACCAATTCTTAAAAACCTTCCAAAAAAACTCCAACTAAGAACAACAATCTTCTATGCATATGTATCTGTATGTGTCTTATATAAGATATTTTTACGTGATAATAATTATTAAACTGTCCAGATCTTTCTTTCTTCACCCCCTTTTATCTTTTAAACCCCCTACCAATTTCACCATTTCCATCTTTCTTGCCACTC
>OZ024743.1:158697422-158707422 GCA_964016885.1 Eledone cirrhosa
ATTGAAGCAGAATGCTCTCTGTTTTTGTGAAAAGATGGTATCCTCATATATGTTTGTGAGTATTCAAAACTACAGAATCTGATATAATATTGTTAAACAATGAACAAATAAGGAAGAAAAAACAAAACAAGGTGAGGTAGTTAATTTATTGTTTTATGATTGTGTCTGAGAGAAAAAATATTGATGTGCAGACTTATTGGTGGTAATTATATAACTTCGTCAGAATGCCCCTCATCCTAAAACTGAAGAAGCAGAAAGACGGAACAATTCTCAGGCCCTTGCCTGCTAGTATATTCCTGACTTCTTTGCCCAAACTATGCTAGTATGTAAGGGTAGAATGAGTCTAAACTGATTCACCTTCTCTGCTGAACTCGTGCAACCCCAACACTTTCCCTAATCCATGGAGGCACATGGCTTGCAATCGAAAGGTTGTGAGTTCAATTCTCAGACCGGGTGATGTGTTGTTTCCTTGAGCAAGACACTTTATTTCACATTGCTCCAGTTTACTCAGCTGTAGAAATGAGATGATAGGGACTGGGGTCCATATCATTCCACTGCAAAGTGGTCGTAGAGGTGCCACGGAAAAAATGCACCCAGCACTCACTGTAAATGAGGTTGGTGTTAGGAAGGGCATCCAGCTGTAGAAATCAAGCCAGAATCAGTTCCTGTCCCACCCTTGCAAGCAGGGAAAAGCGGACGTAAAATGATGATGATGATGATGTAGACCCCAAAATGACAGAAACCTCCCGCTTATTTTAAAAAGTATATCGACTTCAAAAGAAACTCGGCACACCCCAACAATATGTCAGACATCATCCACTTGCTTCAAGGCCACCACCATGACTCCTTCTCTTTAGCAGTGCAATGTTTGTACACCAGCTCCAACCCCCACTAATGCCTCCCATGCAACACCAAGTACACTGAGTCCCTTGCACGATGTTGAGGTATTGCTGATGTCATGACGAAAAAAAAAACCTGGTCCACCTTGCTGGAGTTGTGATAAAACTCTTTCAGTATGCACTATAAAGTGGTTGTTAGGAAAGGCATCCAGTCATAGAAACCACTCTTCCAGTACAGGCAGCAAAGAGGTTGGTATTAAGAAGGGCATTGAGCTGTAGAAACCAAGCCAAAACTGTGTAAGCAGATCTAGTCACCTGACCATTCTGGCTTCACCACATGGCATCTAACAAATGCAAGAATGGAAAATAAATGTTAAACAATGATGATGATGATTATATATATATGTATGTATATATGAAATTGAATATAGAAATAGCTTCTACAGGACTAGACCTGTTTCGTTTGAAGGAAATCTTCAGGATATATATATATGAAATTGAATATAGAAATAGCTTCTACAGGACTAGACCTGTTTCATTTGAAGGAAATCTTCAGGATATATATATATATGAAATTGAATATAGAAATAGCTTCTACAGGACTAGACCTATTTCATTCAAAGGAAATCATCAGGATATATATATGAAATTGAATATAGAAATAGCTTCTACAGGACTAGACCTATTTCATTCAAAGGAAATCATCAGGATATATATACATATTGGTTTTAGAATAGGTACACTGTATCCTTGCATGTCTTATGAGGTAACTAAAAGGGTTATTGTTAAGAAGGGCATCTAGCTGTGAAATATTGCCTGAAATAATCCTGTCCAATCCATACAAGCACAGAAATGTGGACGTAAAACTGATGAACTGATTCTGTCTTTCCGAAGGTTCTAGAAGGTCAATGCAATATACTTTACCTTCATTTCAAATTTATGGCATTGTGTCGTGTTAGAAAGAATTATCATCAGTATCATGATTAATGGCAATAGATTACAGTATTGGTAGAGCTTTGTAAAAAAAGAAAAGAAATATGCCTCGTGATACTTAGTTACATCCCTTTATGTTTTGATTTAAAATCTGCACCGGGTATGCTTTCATAATTTATCCCAGTGGAATTAATAAAATAAATATCACTCAGGTTCTAGAGTTGATTAGATTAACTGTACTTTGTTATCACTGCAAAGTTTGTGACCTATCTGCTCCTGGAAGGTTTGTTTTCTGCAGCGCAGACCTGGGCAAGACTATTATATAGAAAACTAGCAGTTACCCAAGCAAGCTTCCCCTCTTTACATCACCAATGTTGTCCAAGAGAAAGGCAAAATCTGATACAGCTTGGTGCTGGTATCCTTGCATGTGAACTCAGAATATAATGAGCTAGAACAAAAATTCAAAAGCAACATCAATTGTCACCTTCTCTCTCCTTGAATTACTTTCTCTCTATTTTGTCCTCCTCCCTTCTCAGTAAACCTTTGCATTTTAGTGGGTTTATTTCCTTGCTTGGGGTGAGCAAAAGAAAAAAAGCAAGGTATTTTGTTCAACTCTAATGATTCTGCCAATCCACTGATCTTTTTCTAACAGGTGTAAAGCTTCAGAGGAAGGGATTGATGCACCCCTTCCTCTAAAATTTTCGATGGTGCTTTAGCATATTGACCCCAGGAGGATGAAACACTGAGGTCAACTTTGTTTTTCATCCTTCAGGGGTTAAAGAACCAGTCACTTACTGGGGTTGATGTAATTGACTTCCCCCTTTCTTTCAAAGTTGGCCTTGTGCCAAAAGTAGAAACAATTATTATTATTGAGGGTGGTGAACTGGCAAAATGGTTAGAGAATTGAACAAAATGCTGTACAGCTCTTTACATTGTGAGTTCAAATCTTGCCTTTCATCCTGCTTGGATCAATAAAATAAAGTACAAGACAAGTACTGGGGGTTGATATAATCAACCCTAGTCTTCTTCACAATGTGTAACCTTGTTCCACGCTAAGAAATTGACTGTATCAGATTATATTTTCCAAGATTCCTTCCATTTTTTTTTTAAATAGGAATGTGTGGAACGAGAGAGTTTATTGTACATGGTTATATGGATATGTTTGGTTGTGGTTTGTAGATATGTATACATATTGCTGTTTAGTTCCAGGTGAATTCTAACTGCCAGAAGCATCTCATTCATTTAAGGGTTACTGGGAATATCTCGTCTGAAGTTTCCTTTTTTGTTTAAGATGTTGGTGTGTAATTTTGAGGGAGATTTGGCTGCTATTTTTAATATGTTAAGGGATTATACAGAAGTTCTACCTATATGTTGTTGATCATACTAATGTGAGCATTTGACTCTGCTTATGCGTGTGTATGGTTACCCATAATGTAAATTTGAATTCATGCATTTAGGTGATGGGTGTACACACGATTATATAGACGGAGAGCAATAGTAAACATTCATTTAATAATTGTTTCTACTTTTGGCACAAGGCCAGCAATTACCCAGTGCATTACTGGTACTTTATTTTATCGACTCCGTAAGGATGAAAGGCAAAGTTAACCTCGGCGGGATTTGAACTCAGAATGACAAGGGCCGTAACTCTATGCGTCAAAGCATGGTGTCCGACCTTCAATAATGATAGTCTCAAATTCAATTATGGTACAATCCAATTGTGGCTTGAGGCATCTTCAGTTGCTTTAATGGATGAGGTCACATGAAGCTTTATGTAAATGGTAGCCAATATTAGAAATTGTATATCATATCAAGTGATGTATATCAGGCATGTCAAACTGAGGGTCCCTGAAGACCACGTGGGTCACGTGTTTGAGAGCCACACACAACAACTAATTGCAGACATTACAACCAAGTTTTTATATTAATTACGAAGATGAAATGTGCTCGCACTGTAAAAACCTTTATTCGGGCCGCAGGTGTACTTGTAAAGAGCTGCGGGCTGCATGTTTGTCATACCTGATGTAGATCATACTCTGTTTACTTGAATGTCAAAGACATGAAGTAAAAGAAAAGAGAATGTATTTTGCAATCACCTTCCAATAATCTTCATGTACTATTATTTTTTCTTTTCAAGGGCGGTGAATTGGCAGTATCGGTAGAGAGTCGGACGCCATGCTTTGACGTATAGAGTTACGGCCCTTGCCATTCTGAGTTCAAATCCCGCCGGGGTTAACTTTGCCTTTCATCCTTATAGGGTCGATAAAATAAAGTACCAGTAATCTACTGATAAAATTGCTGGCCTTGTGCCAAAAGTAGAAACAATTATTTTTTTCTTTTCATAACTAATTTCTGGTTAAATATAGCACTAGAACCAATGTTTATATAGATATATTCATACACATATAGCCAAAGCTAGAAGATATCAACATAGGCGGCAAGAATAACCTGTTCTGCATCTGGGATAGATGCATCATATATTGGATGGATACATCTTCACAATTCAGGAAATAGCTACTAAATACATATAAAATGATGTAATTACACCAACATACATGGCTGGATTAAGAACTTTTGAAGCCATAAGCACTTAAAAGATTATGGTGCTCCCCCTCCCCCATATAAATTTTGTAAATAAATATGGAATAACAAATACATTTATTTTGAATAAAACGGTGCCCCTTTCTCTCAACACTCTAAGCATGTATGTACTAATTTTATTAATGATTGACCCAATCCTGCCTACATATATGCACACCCTAACTCATACAAATAACTGGAGCTGTCTTGAACCAAAAACCCTTGTCCATTTGGCAGTGACCAGCTTGAATTCTGTGAAGAACAGATCTCAAAGGATGCATATATATATATGTGTGTGTATATATATATATCATCATCATCATTTTACGTCTGCTTTTCCCTGCTTGCAAGGGTGGGACGGGTCTTATTCAGCACAGCATCTCTCCACTTGTCACGGTCCTTCGTCATCTCCACCGTGAGCTTCAATGATCTGAGGTCTGTTCTCACCACCTCCGCCCATGTTTTTCGTGGTCTACCTCTACCACGTCTTCCTTCAACTGGCATTTCCTGGCACTTCTTCACCCATCGGTCATCCTCCATGCGCATCACATGTGCATACCACCTCAGTCTCCTCTCCCGTACACTACATTCTATCCCTCCCAGACACAGTTTCTCTCTCAGCACATTTATGCTGGGTCATTCACGCACATTTACACTGCACATCCAACGGAGCATGCTTGCCTCATTTTTCTCCAGCCATCGCATATCCTCTGCAGTTGCTGCCCATGTCTCACAACCATGCAGCATCGCGCTCCTCACACAGGCATCATACAACCGGCCTTTCGTACGCAGGGAGAAACCCTTCTATGTCTACAGAGGAAGCAGCTCTCTAAACTTCTTCCAACCCGTCCTATTCTAGATACTATGGCCTCGGAACAGCCCCCCCCCCCATGCTAATCTGATCACCTAGGTACCGGAAGCTATCAACTACTATAGAACCCACCTGCATTTGAAAAATGTGTCTATCACTGCGATTACTACTGTCAAATTTCCCTGTACATCTACTGCATACATATTTTCCCCTACCTGTTAGCTTGCCTGCTATCCCACTACATCTCTTGTGTACCCAAGATCTGCATTGTGTACATCTTATAGAATTTATGCCAGTTCCTTTTCTACATATCGAACATGGTCATTTCCCTGATGAAATCAGAGTTTTGTCCTCTTTTCTACTCATCAACACTTTTGTCTTAGCTATGTTCACTCTCAGTCCTCTTGATTCCAACTGCTCTTTCCATAGTCAAAATTTCTTCTAGCTCCTCTACTGATTCTGCTATAAGAACCAGATCGTCAGCATAGAGAAGTTCCCATGGGCAACCAGTCTTAAACTCCTCTGTTATGGCTTGGAGGACTATAATGAACAAGAGCAGGCTGAGGACCGAACCCTGATTAACTCATAATTGTATCTGGAATTCCTCACAACTCCATTCCCACCCTCACTTTACTGACAGCACCTCTGTACATAGCTTGCACTGTCTTCACAAGCCATTCCTCTACACCTAGTTTCCTTAGGGACCACCAGATGACAGATTGGGAGACCCTATCAAAGGCCTTCTCTAGGTCAATAAAAGCTAAGTATAGTGGCTTATTCTTTAAGAACCTCTCTTGTAGTTGTCTCACTACTAGGGGTAATTTCTCTCTCTCGCATTCGTTCTCCACATTCATCAGTCTCTCATAGTACATTTCCAGGCCTCCTTTTTTTTGATCATTCGTGACATTAAGTACACCGGCATCACTCCAGACACACTTATCTCCAACAACATCCCGATTTGCACTGACACACTGCCTTGCAATGCGGAACACCGCACGTCTCTGATCTTCCCATCGCAGAACCATGGCAAACCTCCTACTCTCAGCCTCCCTGCGTGCTAAGTACACCTGACGTCTATCTTCTCTCTTAGCGGCTGTATATTCTTCCCCACCTTCTCCCACCATTTTCCCAAGCGTTTCATGTTAGTCTTTTGTCTCTAATGGCCCTCTCTACCGTGCTGTTCCACCACCAGATTACTCTGTCTGGTTGGAGTTCTGCTCCAGCTACAAGTTTCTTCAGTAGCCTGCAGTAAGTTGTCACGTAAAAAATTCCAGTTATCATATATGTCATGACTCTAAATCGTCTTTTCTGTCATACACATCTTGAAGAGCTTTCCTAAATTTATATTTTAGTGAAAGGTCTTTTAGCTTCCAGACCTTCCTTTTCCACACCTTCCTGTATGTCTCATTCTGTCTCTTGCTTACTGAGATGTCACTAACCTATGCTGTGGGGTACATTCTTCTCTGGGTTATGCCTTAGTATTTGACACCATCTGTCTGTCTCGTTGCCTAACTAGCAAGAAGTCAATCTGGCTTATGTGCTCGCCTGATTTGTAGGTTATTAGGTGGTGGGTAGGTTTCTTGAAGTTAGTGTTGCAAATAGTTAGTGCACTTGCATCATAAAATTCAAGAAACCTCACTCCTTCATTTCTTGAGCCATAACCGTGCCCACCACGTACCCCAGTGTATCCATCCTGGAGCTGTCCAACATGCCCATTGAAGTCCCCTGCTAACATAATGATGTCTCCATCCTCTGTCATTCTGGCTGTTTGTAAAAGTTGCTCGTAAATGCAGTCTTTCTCTTCTTTATGGAGATCATAGGCAGAGCTGATTGCCAGTAGTCTCCTGCTTACAACTAATCTAAGCTTAATTATTCTATTACTAACTCTAACTACCTCCTATTGTCTTATTGTGTTATTGCTGTTTACGCAGTTGTTTTTGTGCGATTGTTTGATGACGGTCAGGGGGTTCTCGCACATGGCCGCACCAGCCACCCCTCTACCGTGCGCAGTCCTAACATGGTTAGTGTTATTGCTGTTTACGCAGTTGTTGAAAATCTCATTTGTTGTGCTCATAGTTTTTGGCAGTAGTATATATACTGGTTGGATGCCCTTCCTAACACCAGCACCACTTTACAGCATGGACTAGGTACTTTTATTCGTGCCACCAGCACTAGAGAGGTTGTCTTACTGGACTCAGGGGCCCTCTCTACCCCTGCATTTTACAGCATGGACTACGTATTTTTATCGTGCCACCAGCACTATAGAGGTTGTCTTACTGGACTCAGTGGCCCTATCCATCCCTCCATTTTACAGTATGGACTGGGTGCTTTTATTTGTGCCACCAACACTAGGGAAGTTGTCTTACTGGACTTAGGGAAATTCTCTACCCCGCACCAATTTATTCGGAGTCGTAGCTCTCCTAGACGGGGTACCTACGCTATGGCTTATGGAGCATCCGTCCGCCCCGTGTCTGCGCTGAGCGGAACTTAGTTTAACGTGCTATGTGCACGAGTGCTTAGTGTACAACATCAGGCATGCATACCGGAAGGTGATAGGTATAGGGTGGGTGGGTAGGATGAAAATGACGATTTCCTAACCTCTGTTATTTTAAAACACGGCTACCCCATATGACCAATTTTTCCATTACAAATATATTCATGTACACAACAAAAACATATATTAACAGCTATATATATATATATACTAACAGACAATAGTACATATATCTACATAGATATATAAATAAACATCGAAAGAAGGAGGGAAATTTGCTATCTTATTCTATATCTGTCAAATCAGCATAATGTAAAATTTTATGTATATATATATGTGTGTGTGTGTATATATGTGTATATATATATATATATATGTGTGTGTATATATATGTATATCATCATCATCATTTTAAGTCCGCTTTTCCCTGCTTGCAAGGGTGGCATGGGACCTGATTCTGGCTTGATTTCTACAGCTGGATGCCCTTCCTAACACCAACCTCATTTACAGTGAGTGCTGGGTGCTTTTTTGGCCGTGGCACCTCGACGACCACTAAACTGGAGCAATGTGAAATAAAGTGTCTTGCTCAAGGAAACAACACATCACGCGGTCTGAGAATTGAACTCATAACCTTTCGATTGCATGGCCAATGCTGTAACCACTAAGCCATGTATATATATATATAGGTACGTATATATATATACATATATGTATTTATATATGTATATATATATATATGTGTATGTATATATATATATATATATGTGTATGTGTATACATATACATATATATATACACATATTTATATATATATACCCTTGCAAGCAGGGAAAAGTGGACGTAAAATGAAATGATGATATATGTATATATATACATATATACACATTTTTATATATATATATATACATATATATATATATTTATATATATATATATATATTTATATATATATACATATATTTATATATATATATATATATACATATACATATATATATATATGTATATATATCATCATCATCGTTTAACGTCCATATTCCACGCTCACATGGGTTTGGACGGGAGTTTTCCCACTTGAGGCAAGAGTGGTTGTCTTGCTCGTATAGAACTGTCTGGCGGGTTTTCTACGGCTGGATGCCCTTCCTAACACCAACCACATATGTATATATATATATATATATATATAAAAATAAATGTATATATATATATTAATATATGTATATATGTATATGTATAAATATAAATATATATATAAGTATATATATATATAAATAAATATATGTATTTATATATATAAATGTAAATATATATAAATGTATATATATATAAATGTATATATATATATAAGTATATATATATAAATGTATATATATATATAAATATATATATATATATATGTATATATATATATAAATATATATATATATGTATTTATATATATAAATGTATATATATATATATGTATTTATATATATAAATGTATATATATATATATGTATTTATATATATAAATGTATATATATATATATGTATTTATATATATAAATGTATATATATATATATAAATGTATATATAAATATATATATATGTATTTATATATATATATGTATATATATATAAATATATATAAATGTATATATATATGTATATGTATATATATATATAAATATATATATATATGTATATATATATATAAATATATATATATGTATTTATATATATAAATGTATATATATATATGTATTTATATATGTATATATATATATGTATTTATATATATACAAATTACAATGCTTATTTTTATACTTTGCTTCTGTTACAAACCATCGTAATTTATGTACCTTTTGTTTTGCTTGCTCCTTATTTTACTGCTCCTCGCTACAATGACCTTACGGTTATTATCGACTATCGTCTGAAGGGGAGCCTTGTAGCGACTAGCCCCACCTTTACTGGGGAGAAAAAACTAATTGGAGTTACTTCCCGTTGAATTCTAGAGGATTCCTTGAACTTCCGGTCTAGGGATTATAAAGGAGGGAGAAAAGAGACATCTTCATTATATGGCGACGGCTCTCGGCGAGTTTGTTAACCTTATATCTGTATCGAATTAAATTAGTGGTTGGCCTGCAGTGGCGTTTAAATAACGCTGTGACTAATTCACTAAACATATATATATGTATATATATATAAAAATAAATGTATATATATATATATATATGTATAGAAATATATATATATATATATACGTATATATAAATATATAGTGGGGTTTAGAGCCCTCAGATAAATGGAAAGATGAGTATTGACGTACATGGAAGTCCAACCCACCTCGTTGGTTATCCAGA
>OZ024743.1:158714922-158754922 GCA_964016885.1 Eledone cirrhosa
TATTCGCAGCTAATCTTCATATCTGAAGGTAGTTCCTCTATCCGGCTCCTGAGGACCCGGTGTTATGGGAGTTATCTTCTCCATAAACACACTTCTTTGACTCTAAGAAGGGTTGTTGAGGAAGTAGGGACCCACAAGAAGAAGGCAGACATAAATTGTATCCATAGATTTCAAGAAGGCTTTTGATTCGATCGACCAAAAGAAAATGCTTAAAATTCTTCTTGCGTATGGGATACCCCATCAGACCGTGAATGCAGTTAAAGTCCTATATCTATATACTAACTTCTAAATTGGTGACCCCGTCGCGGGAACATTTTCGAACTAAATGCTCTTCTAAAAAAAAAAAAAAAAATAAGAAGTGGTATTTTTGAAAAAGAGAACACGCAAGCTTTCTTGTGTTGTATTGTATCAGCACCATGTAAAAACTTTTTTGTTGATAACAGCACAACACGTGGTTTAACTTCAATGAACCCGCCTAAGAAAACATTCTTTGAAAAGAAAATTAGGTGTATTTTTAAAAATTACAGCAAGAGGAAAATTTTTTTTTCTTTCAACATGGCTACCTTCAACATCAACAAAGCTTTCAGCAGCAACAGCAGCAGCACGTGGGATAACCACTAACCATAAACAGAGAAGAACGATGTGGCACCTTTATAATCTTACCGACGCAACCCACCACACCTCATATTGTTTACTTCTATGCTTCACCTGTTATATCGTCTCTGTCATATTATAACCGCTACAACTTCTCACTATCTGCTACAACGGTGACTCGAGATTGGAAACAAGAGCCTTCTCACTACAAATTAAAACAGCAACATCCTTCTCACCTCATAATGGTGAATTCGACGCTTGCAAATCTTCACTGCTTTACAAAAATTCACGATTCATCGATGTTTCTAACGTCCGACATTATTCGAACTGACAGCCTTCTCACCACACTATGGCGTCAGACGTGACGTGCGTATTGGTGACTCCAGGCTGGGCATAAATCTCTCTTCAACGCTCGACTTCGATTCTACTGAAGATTTACTGTGACTTTGCTTCGATAGCAACAACAACAACTCTACTAGCTTCCTAGTAAGAACGATAACATTTTATCCCAAAGAAATCTCAAGGAAAAGAAAAATTGAACTTTTTGTTAAAAAACAATTATTTCTTCTTTTTTTTTACAGGCAATGTTTGAACATTTATTTCTTTTAAAGTGTATTATATGAAGATTCATTTTTTTCTATCATTTTTTTCTATCATTTTTTTCTATATGACTGCATGCACACATTTTCTTTTGATATATTACATGCTTACACACACACATTCCTTTGTCACACACCAACATGTTGTTGTCTATAATATATGTTCTTCAAACGTCGTAATATTCTGCGAGATCCCCTTTCACTTGGTTGAGGTACGGAAACATGCTATCGACACATGCAGCCTAATTCACCTGGACTCACACAGACACCGCAACACGAGAATTGTTAATTGCAGCTGGATTCACTCAGCTTCGCATCTCGTTGCACACTCATCGTCCTATAGCATAAAACCCTCAATCTTGTTACTTTACCCAATTCACTGGGAAAGCATTCATGGAACTGGATCTGTCACCAGTTCCCACCGTTTCTCTGATGGACTCGCCAGAATTACGGGATTACAGCTTCAACTTGCTTTCTTTTCAAAGCAACTTTAGCCATTTTTTCTGGCTGCCAAGCACTTTCGGCAATTCATCTGGGAGGCCGACAATTTCTCGCCTTCCCATCAACTCCTTGCCAGCACCTGCGAATATTGACTCACATCTTATGGCCGCATAACAGCCATCTTAGAGTCGTTGGATCTCTCTTCACCAGAATTAGCAATCGGCAACTGCAGATACCTGCCCGTACACAGCTACTGGTAAACTACCATAACAGCTTCATTCACACAGCTCTGGTACATTTACCATAACAGCTCCATCTACACAGCTCTGGTACTACATTTGCCATAACACCTATACAGTCCTGGTAGAACATGAACAGCATCATCATTGACAACAGCTACTGGTAAAACATTTACCATAATAGCTCCATCTACAGAGATCTGGAACAACACTTACCATAACAGTTACACAGCTCTGGTACAACACTTACCATAACAGCTACACAGCTCTGGTACAACATTTACCATAACAGCTACACAGCTCTGGCAAAACAATTACCATAACTAACATTTAATGCAAGAACACAGTTTTGCCCATGTCAGACTATCCGTTTTCTGTTAGACCCCGGGTGGTCATGTATAAATAGCAAACAGCTAGTCATTTGACACAGCGGCTTAACAAGGCCCATAGCGCCTCATTTACAATTTTCTTCTTGCATGCATTCTTTTGTTCAGTTTTTTTCATTGATGTGCTCTCTTTCAGCGTTTTCCCGCTGGTAATCAATGCTAATTCAATCTCATTTATCGTCTTCCAGACTAAATGGGGGGGGGGGGGGGGTATTGTAGCAAGTTACTTTCCTGTGGAGCATGGATACATTCTCCGTACGTTGTTTGGCTCAGTTCAGCCAATCGCTATCAGCGTAGGGAAATGTATCTCAACTTCCGCCCAGATGAAGAAATTCCCGCTTCTTTTCGATACACTCTCTCTTCTGCATCCAGACCCCGTCAAGGTAATACCTATTTGATTTCGTTCCTCAAACATTCCAAAATGTAGCTACCGGACTTACCGCGGCCGGGCTTCTTACTTCAGAACAGGACCGAGTCTTCTTTTACAGCATCTTAATTTGTCTATTCATTTCTTATGGCATGCCAGCTAAACCTTTGTAATCGGTTTGTAAATAAATTATATATTAAACACATAAAGTCGTATGATGCTATTTAGCACAACATTGCTTTTGACTGCTTCAATGGTGACTTCTGTGATACAATGCACAAATACACACATTCTCAACACACACACATCTATATTATCTATATACTAACTTCTAAATAGTCATGGGCAATGACAAAACACTTACAGTGAGGATTAAAGGCACATTCACGCAGATGCTGAGACAGGTCTAGAACAGATTCTGAAGAATACATATAGGAGGCTCGCATTTGCTGGAGATGCGAAACGTCACAATGAACCTGCTGGCAGAGATTTTTCTGGAAACCTGATGTATGCAGACGAGTTGGGGGACCAACCACCACCCCGAAGGATGTTCTTGAAGATGACACCGGGCTGGAGGAGAAACTTCGTAATGATACCGACAATGGATGTATAGAAAAAGTCGGATTAGCTATTTTTATTATACTAAAATAACAATCGAGAAGTAAGAAAATTATTGAAAACGGAAGTAATTGTAACAAATTATCTAAACAAGAAACCAAAATACAACCAACATAAATATTGAAGCAGGCAAAAAGTGCTGCTCGGTGATAGAACTAATAACGTGACTCATCTTAAATGGTGTGGCGTTTTTGTAGTATGGTTTGTGTGTTACGTATTATTGTTTGCAATATAAACAGGTAAAAATATGCAAAAGAATATGTTAGAGTATCAAAGTTCCCCAAGGAAAGGGAATACTTTAAAATGGGTTTCCACATAGCTTCTTCACATGCGTTAGAGATCCATCCATCCGCCCGTTCGTCCGTCCACCCATCCATCAGTCTGTCCATTTGTCTCCCCAATCTCTCACCCCTCCCCCTCTCTCTCTCTCTCTCTCTCTCTCTCTCTCTATATATATATATATATATATATATATATATATATATTTATCTACAGTAAACTACAATGCTTATAAAATAAATTGTAATGACTTGTGACAGTAAATGTGTATATGTCGCTGCACGGTATGAAGAAGGATATGTAACTACGTGGCTTGTAAAATGTAAAAGTTGCTGAAACTTTGTGATTATAAGTGAAGCTTCAAAGTGACAGTCATTTGTACATCTTTACACGTATTCATGAAACTTGTCAGTTTGCTAATATTTCGGAAGTTGGCAGATTCGTCCAGCTGAGCACACGTCTCGTGGTGAGATTAGCTTCCATTCAAAGTTGAATTTCATTCACGCAAAGAAAACAAAAATCTGTGATGACTCGAAAAAAGGTGTAAAATCGAGGTGTAATGTTGTCAACAAATGAGCTGCTTAGCTGCAATAAAATAGTCTGCATGGCTCGCCTGTCATTAGTTGATAGTCAGAATGCCTGGAAGTTAAGTGGCTAATTTTTATTGTTTTGGTTTTGTTTTTTTCTTTTGTTTTTGCCTGTAAACAGGAAATGTTCTCCGCTTGCTGTAGCGAAACTGAGATCTGGCTACCATATTTTGAAAATAATCCGGAATTTGGAGGAAATTAGTAAGTTAACCAAGTTCTTCATTTAATAAGCTGGCGTTTGCTAAATAACTTAACAAATTAGGTAAAAATAATTGTGCAGTAACTAATAAAAACTAAACACACTATTAAAGGGAACAAAAAGGAAATGAAGAGAAGAAAAAAGTAAAAAAGGATCAAGCAAGGAAAGAAAAGGAGTGAGGAAGGGACAGATACTACACCCCGCTTTGAGCGGTGCCTCAGCCTCGCTCTGTGGAAAAATGGCAAAGGCTTTACCGCGAAGAATGGCCAGGGACACCCGCTGCAACAGCCACCCGACCTCACGGGGCTACCGCCTTAAGTGGGCTGCTGTCTTTCTGATTTTACGGAGGAAATCAGCAGTGCGGGGATCAAGGATACCAGAGGTCTCGACGGAAACCTTAGCAAAGAGAACGCGGCCGGTTAGGCCTCAGCATTTAACTGCTTTCCTCTCCTCCGCATTGCGGGCAGCGGAGCCCGAGTTTGTTACCGAAGCGACAAGGCTGGAGGCGGAGAACAAGTCGCTGCACGTCCCAAATTAGGGATTTACTCCCCTCGAAACGGAAGAGGGTTAATATTTCGGGGCGCTTGCCATCACCACGGTCGAGGTCAACCGGCTCCAATTGTGATGTGAAACCGGCTGTGTCGGAAAGTAACACACGAGTTGATATATATAAAAACAAATAGTAGCGAGGAAAACTATTTTTTCATTAGAAAATGCTGAAGAGATTCTTTCAGTATAATATCAAAACATTTATTTATAAAGTGGATATTTCCGCATTTTATAATACCGGTTTCAGCATTATATGCTTTTCAACTGTGGATATGCATAATGTAGTTATGTTGCATAGTTATACGAATAATAAAAAGGGGAAGAAAAATTATTAATTTTTACATACATATTTAGAGAGGAAAGTTCATATCTCTGTCCGTGGTTGTCCTTCGTTCTCTGTTAGTTGGCTGGCAGTCAACTTATGCATATCCGCAGTTGGAAAAGCATATAATGCTGAAACCGGTATTATTAAATGTGGGAATATCCACTTTATAAATAAATGTTTTGATATTCTACTGTAAGAATCTCTCCCGCATATTCTACTGAAAAAAATCTTTTTCCTCTCTACTATTTGTTTATATATATATATATATATATATATATATGAATTAATAAAAACAATGAAATAAAAACAAAGAACAGGTTCCTTATATATATATATATAGTGTAGTGAAATTCGTTACAGATTTTCCATCCAAAGTTGGCAGAATACTCAGTTGGAAGGATGAGTTGTAATATAAAAAATTTGGTTAAATTTACACAATCTTTATCTATCGAGTACGCGTGTTTCAGTGAGGAAGTTGCTATTTCGGCAGCTCCTCAGTTCCACTGACTAACTACCGAAATAACAATTTAGCAAATTTTTGTTAGAACACTAAAACAACCTAACTGTAGCGGTCGACTGATGAGATGGAAGTGTCTGTACTCGTTTATTTTCCTGTCATCATCCATGATTTTTATTCATTCGTATGGTTTTAGCAAAACAAACGGAAAATACTTTTATTAATGTTTCTATATTCTCTATCGCTTCCACCTTCACTTTTACTTCTCTTCTTCTTGGCAAATCAATATGTTGGGCGTCATCGATATCTCTTTTTCAGTTACAGCGGATGGGTTAATGGTAAATTTTCTCTTATTTGTAAATAGTCCTGCCCTTTGTCCATTTGATACTGTCCCTTGTGTACTGGAGCCAACGTTGAGATGGAACTGTCTGTATTCGTTCATTTTATTGTCTTCACCCATAATGTTTATTATATGTATGTATGTATGTATGTATGTATGTATGTATGTATGTATGTATGTATGTATGTATGTATGTATGTATGTATGTATGTATGTATGTATACAAATATACATTCATACATACATACATACATACATACATACATACATACATACATACATACACACACACACACACACACACACACACACATATATATATATATATATATGAAAACGGAGAAAAAGATGATTAGTAGGAAGAAAAATATATTTTTTTCCTTTTTATTTTTTCCTATTTTTCCTGGGTTAGAAAATGATTAAAACAAAATATTTTACTTTGTATGAAATGTTAAGGTATTAGTTAATTTATTTATTAATTAACAAGGACATTTATTTATTTATTTATATATTTAATAATTGTCTATTACCGGTTTCAGCATTTTTATGCATTATCAAATGATGATAATATGTATTGGTGTAGAATGTTGGTGTTGAACATGTTAAGGAAATAGTGCAGAAAGAATAATGTTATTTACAAACAAGGTTTATGAAGTGAAAAGAAAAAAAAAAAAAAAGGGACGTAATGTGGAACAAAATAAGGCAATGTGAACGAAAAAATAATATTATTTACAGGCATAGTTCTTGAAGATAAGCAGATCAAAATGTGTTAATATAGCAAGAGTGCTTAGTTGATCCATGATGGAGGCAAATGGTAGTCTGGGGTTTGATATGATTTCCCTTTTTAGAGAGTTAATATGCAGGGGGAGGTAATTCATGGTGGGAGATAAATGATGGATGGTATTTAATTTATATAAGAAAAAGGATTAGGTAGGGTGTGAGGGAGGTAACTCTTTAGAGACACATAGGTATTTGGATTTGGTTCATTGTTCGTTCCAGTTTTAGTTTAGACCGAAGTTTAGTGCAATAAGTAGGGGTTGGAATTTGTTAATGAAATACGTTTCCTTATTGATACAATTGATACAATGGATGAAAGTAGCGTTGTCTATGAATTTGTAAATAGGGAAAAATTTTAAAGTTTGGATGTTAGTTGGGTGCACAATTGGCGATATGTTTACTGAACGCAATCTTTCTGTATTCCTGTATTTTGATTTGTGATTTATGGACGGTCATACGTTGTCGGAGGCCGTTTTTTGTCTGTCCTGTGTAGTGTTCTTGACAACCTGAGCAGGTCAAAACATAGATTAGGATTTCAGATGCACATGTAAAGTTGTGTTTAACTGTGAAATGTTCTTGTTTAAAATGGAATGTTGAACCTTCTATTAGATTTATGCATATGCCACAGTTGGGCCTTCCGCATTTGTGAGGGTTGGTTGGATTTTGGCTTGTGTGAGGATGTTTTTTATGGATTTAGGTTGTCTTTTGCTCTTTATGATGTTGTGTGTTTGGAGGATTTTGTTCATTCTTGGGTCTCTTTTTGGTAAAGGAATGTTCTGGAGGATGGTGTCGAATGCCTCATTGTTGAGGGGCTTGTGTGTGGAGATGTATGGTAGAGTTTTCTGTTGCGGTTCATTCCTGGGTTTGGGGTGTTTGAGTTCCTGGATGTCGAGTTTTAGGGCACGCTGGAATCCATTGTTGATTAGGGATGGTGTGTAGTTTCTGCTGATAAATGTGTTTTTTAATTCTTCTAGTCGTGTGTAGCATGTGTATTTATCTGAAACTATTGTGCAGATCCTTCTGGCTAGGTTATAAGGAATTGCCATTTTGGTGTGTTTAGGGTGGCACGAGTTGAATGGAAGGTATTGTTTGGAGTCTGTGGGTTTGTAGTATATGTCTGTTTCTATTTTGTTGTTTGTTTTCTTGATGAGGATGTCGAGGAAAGGGAGTTGTTCATGGCTGTAATCCATTGTGAATTGTAAGTTTGTGTTGAGTCCATTTAGAAGGGTTTTAAACTCAATCAGTCTATCTATACTTTCATGCCAGTGGATGAAGCAGTCGTCCAGATATCTCTTCCAGTTCTTTTCTATGTGTTGGTAGAAGTGGTTACCGTATTTGTCTAGAACTTTGCGGTAGAGAGTGGTTTCCAAATATCCCATGACAAGGTTGGCGTATAAGGGGGCCACTTTCGTGCCCATGTCAGTCCCAGATTTCTGTCTGTAGTATTTGGCATTGAATTTGAAGAAATTGTTTTCCAAGATGAATTTGAGTCCCTTCAACACAAATTCTTTAGGGATGCGCTGTGGAAGTTCACTAGGCAAATTTTCAAGCCAGAATTGTATTGCCTCTATACCTAGGCTGTGTGGGCCATTGGAATATAAATTGATGACATCAAAGGTTACTAGTAGGGTATGTTCATTATTGGGTGCTGTTAGGAGGTGGTTGAGCATGTCAAGGTCGTCCCTTATGAAGCTTTTTATGTGTTTTAGGAAAGGTTTAAGCAGAATATATAGGAAGTTGCTACTATTATGGATCTCAATTTAAGGTCATCAGGAGGGGCTATATTGATGTAAATGTCTGCGGCTTGCTTGCAGGCCCTACCTATTACTTCGTTTTTATGTGTCTTTGGGATACCGTAGAAGAGGCTGGTTCTGCTTTTGAAATTGGTGATGTAGTTGTATTCCTTGTCTGTAAGGCCTTCTTTGTAAAGGGTTGTTAGGGATTTTAGGTTTCTCATTATTTTCTTCGAAAAGGGAGGGAAGAAATGAAAAAAGGGTGAAGGCTACTGCAAAGAGACTTACAGCAGCAACACCACCAACACCACCACCACCAGCGGCAACCCCACCGCCAACAACAACAACACCTTCAACAACACCACCACAAGCACCAACATCGCAAACACAACAAAACACACACACCCAGCAACAATGACAAGAAAATAGCAGAACCACACCCCACCCCCAGAAAAAGAAATGCACAGCAATAAATACACACAAGAAACTAATCACTTACATAATTGAACACAGATATTTCACAGCACGACTACATAATACCAGCACCAATCAAAACACCAACGAACATAAGACTGGTAAGAATATCACAGAAACAATACACAAACATTAAAAGGAAATTCCCCAACGCAGTTGGTGATTTCAGAGACCTAGGAGGGACACTCAACCGGAGAGTATACTCGGATATACTCACAGAAGAGCCGACGACCAGCCGAAGGGACGATTCAACGGTCCCTTCACCAGACGATCAAGGTAAGTGATTATTTCTCACTTGCCCCGTTCCTCACCCAACATGGCCGTATTCAGGATCGGAAGTGTAAACGTGCGTGGCTTGAGCTCGGTTTGGAAGCAGGGTCCCTTGCTTAACGACCTCAGGTCACTAAACATAGATGTGGTTGCTATCAACGAGACGAGAATCTCCGAAACGCAAGCTTTCGCACCGATCTTCTACGGTTACGAGGTGTACGCATCTCCGAGCCGCCCGGGAGCGGGGGGCGGAGTGGCTGTGTTGTTTCGGTAAGGCTTGGGTCTCGCCATACGGACCATCTTCCTGGACCCAGAAGGTAAGTCGGTGGTGCTGAACGTAAGCGGCACCGAAGGAAACGCTTTCAGGCTAGTAGCGTCTATGCCCCGACTGGAGACCTTTCTTTGAACGTCCCGCTCTTTAGTGTTAGTGGGCGACTGGATCGTTATCTTGGATGCACGCTGGGATTGTGTGGGGCTGGTGGATAGAGGCGGAGGATGAAAGAGCCTCACCAACCTGCTCAGAGGTTTTGAACTGTCTGACAGGTATCGACTGGTTCACTCGAATGTGCCAATGTGGACATGGACAAACCGTATCGGGTCATCCAGATCGTATCTCGATAGGGTATTCTGCAGAGAACTAGATAAGGCTAGTATAAGTTGTCCAAAATTTAAAATACTCGAGTACACAAACCACAAATTTGTGATCTGTGAGATCGACATGGACAGACTTCATAGACAAGGACCCGGTTACTGGAAGCTGAACGCGTCTTTCCCGGCCGGCGCGCAAAGCCTACAGAGACCGCATTAGCGTATTAGTTAAGCGGGCGTTGACGGGAGCGGTCGTCAACAACAGGTGGTGGTCCGCCATGAAAAGGGCTATTAAAGTAGAGTCGATTAGGTTTAGCAAAAGACTAGTTATAGAGGAAAAGAGAGTAGAGGCAGAGCTAGTCAGAAAGCTAGAAGAGGCGTTTAGGACAGGCATCGCAACCGACGTGCTTGCGGCGAGATTAGCACTCGACCAATTCTTCAACGCAAAACACGAAGGCTGCGTTGCATTGTCAGAGCTAGAGTGCGTGCTCTGAAACACGAGGGGACAAAAGCCGTCCAATGGGCCCGGGTGGCAGAGGCGCGACGTGGCAACAAAGCCACAATTCGGTCTTTATCTGACCAAAACGGGCGCGTGTTGCTCGAACCCGAGCAGATGTGTGTAGACTTTCAGCAGCACTTTGCTGAACTGTTCGGGAGCAGTGGCGGGCCGGATCGGGGTATGGACTTCAGTGCATACCTCGACGGACTGCCTCGGCTCTTGAGGACCGCAGCACAGTGTTGCGAAAAGCCAAAAACAGCCGGTGAAATACGGGAAGCGATGGCTATCTGCAGGAGGGGTAAATCGCCAGGTTTGGATGGTCTGCCCTACGAGTTTTATGCATTTATGACAGATTTGTTCGGTGACTTCTTGGCAGACGTCTACTGCAACTGGCAGCAGAACGGGATCATTCCCAGATTTGTGAGCCGGGGAGCGGTGGCGCTGCTGAGAAAAGACCCGAACAAGGGGGATGTTATCGATAACTTCAGGCCCATAATCCTGCTAAACGCAGAGTTCAAGATTTTAGCAACGAGGTTGGCGCTTATCGTCAAGGGTCTGGTGGGAGAGGCGCAGGCATGCGCCATTCCGGACAGATCCATACACGACAACCTCCACCTCATGCGATACATCATAGAGAGGGTGGTTAAGTAACCTGGCACGGGTGAGGCCCTGATCAAGTTGGATCAATCCAAAGCATTCGATAGGGTCGACCATCGGTACCTGGCGGCGGTACTCGAGGCAGCCGGTTTCGGGCCCGTTTTCAGGAGTTGGATCGCTGCGATGTACAGCGACATCTGCTCAGTTGTGAGGGTGAACGGTCACCTGTCGCAGCCGTTCAGCATCATGCGCTCGGTCCGCCATGGTTGTCCCCTCTCGTCCCTCTTGTACGTATTAGCTCTCGAGCCGTTACTGCACAAACTGTGGCGATGAGGGACGTCCCACGCGAACTAGGATGCAGGAAATCTGAGTCGGCTTACGCCGACGACGTCACCGTTGTTGTGTGGAGCACCAGACACGTCCAGATGCTCGGCACCGCTCCCAAGGAATACGAAGCGGTGACAGGAGCAAAGATAAACCAGGAAAAGTCGCTGGGCTTGCAGCTAGGCACCTGGAGAGGCAAGTCCATACCGTCCGACAGTGTCGTGGGGCGTTTGACGGACGGACCGGTTAAATTGCTCGGGGTCTGGTTCGGACCGGACCTCCAGATGGAGAAAAACTGGGACGAGGTGAAGAGCAAGCTAGCCTCCCTCACCCTGAAATGGGCCGAGGGGAAGCTGTCCCTGAACGGCCGGGCGGAGGTGCGAATGCGTACATCGCAACCATCATCTGCTACCGCCTCACCGTCGTCCCTTGCCCCGGCCCAACTCTCACCAAAATGGAGTGCCCCCTCTTCCGCTTTTTGTGGAAGGGACGCGCTCCCATGGTCAGACGATCCATCTGCTGTCAACACCCGTTGCGTGGAGGACTGGACATGACATGGCTGATGATGTGCAAACATGCGCTGAGGCTGCGACATCTCTGGTGCTTCCTTGACGGTGAACAGGTGTGGTCGCCGTTCGCCAGGCACGTTTTCCCACAGCTCGTCTCCTTGACGGAGCTGCAGTCCTGGGTCAGAAAAAGACCGAGGGATAGCGCTTGGAACCTGGAATGTCTCCAGGCACTCACTGCCCTCTGCCAGCTGGGCACCAGTATCAGTGGAACATCCACCTCGGCGTTCTATAGAGGACTAGTGGAGGGGAAGAGCGACGACGTTCTCGGAGAGATCCAGGACGTCGAAGAAGATCAGCTGTTTGCTCTCTTCCGGAGAACTTTCAGCCCAGGGCCTATGGATAACTTCCAAAAATCCCTGGCCTGGCAGTGCTACCGGGGAGCGCTGCCGGATGCGCTGCCGTCAGCCGAGCCTGTCCGAGATGCGCGCAGAGCGACGAAACCGTCGTGCACGCGCTCGTTCAGTGCCCGAGCATTGCTGACTTGTGGAGCTATGTCGAACAGTGGCTGTCGCGTGTAGGACTGATCCGGTTATCGCCTGAGTCCATTGTACAGATGGTCTCGCCGTCTTCCTTCGAGGAGGAAGGGCAAGCGGTTTTCATCTGCCTGGTGGCCATGGCGAAAGAGATTGTGTGGTGGACAAGGTTGAAAGAGTTAAAGACAGACACTTTCCTCTTCGGCGCATCGCTAAATAACCTTTTTAAGTTTCACTTGAAGAGGAAAATCAGGGAGGAGAGGCAAGTGCTGCCTTCTAGTAAGTTTGTTGAAAGGTGGGTGAATGTAGCAAGAATGGATACGTCTGTAGTTTGAGAAATGGAAAAATTGAGAGAGGGCGCTTGCCCTGGTGGTCAGGGTGGCCGTGGTCTTTTGTGTGGTTTTCGCCACGAGTAACCCTCGGAGGTTTCCCCCCTATTGGGGAATTTTTCATTGTTTCAATTTTCATTTTTATTGTTTATATATATATATGTTTCTATGTCTTTTTTTTCTTTTCTTATATAACTAATAAAAATATTTACACGCACAAACCCACATCGCACCGTCCTGTACCGTCCTGTGCCGTCTGTAATGTTTTTCTTGATGTCAGCCCTTGTGGCCAATAAAGAAATCATTATTATTATTATTATTATTATTATTATTATTATTGAATGCCATGGTTGACGGAGGCTCGGCTCTGTAAGGTATAGTAATTTTTAACCGTTAAAACAATTGTAAATTGTTTAAAACTTGAACCAAATTGTTGATAAAGACACCCTCCTCCTCGTGAGAGGGGTCTTTCTGTCCGTTATTTGGCCCTTCGGGGTTAAATAACCAGTTATTGGGGTTTTGTACCCAAAATTTCATTTTAAACAAAAAACAACATGGCTACGAAAAAGAAATTTCATAGGTCACTCCCACTCATTCCGTCTTCTTCTTCCTCAATCATCACTACAGCAGAGAGAAGATTGTCTCTCTCCCTCCCTTCTTTAAATGTGTCTCTCTCCCTCCCTTCTCTTTCGCAAGTGACGAAAGAAAAGAAAAGTCTCGTGCAAAGCGTGCAAGGTTTCTCCACGACGACGACGACAGCGACGAAACAGGTGTGCGGGAAATACGAAAACCCAGTTCATTCGTCTGACGTCAGGAATAATAGCAGTAGCAGCCGTAATAACAACAGCAACAGTGACAATGAAAACAACAGTAGCAGCCGCAACAGCATCACCAGCAGCATAAACAACAACAGCATTAGCAGCAGCAACACCAACAACAACCACAGCAACAGCGGCGGAGGCAGTAGTCGTAGTACCTGCAGCAACAACAAAAGTACCAGCAGCTCTGACGACAACAACAACAGCAGAGAAAAACCAATCTCATTTGCAGGTATTGCGAAAAACTTGGAAACAATCCTCATAACAAATGAGGAATTAGAGGAAGCGAAGAAGATGGTGACAAAGAACGGACACCGAGCAATCTGCAAGGCAGCGGAAAAATTTTTCGAAACCCAAGAGCACTGTACGGTCACGTACCGTACAGTAAGTACAAAATCCCGTAGGGTGGAAAGAGCCACAGAGGCCCAAATACAAAAAGCCTTGGGGTCTGTGTGGCAGCGGAAAACGCACATCACCCGAGGCAAAAAATATGCCACCGTAGACGTACTTTTTGCCACACCCCAGGAGACAAAGGCCCAATCAGTAGTGACCCTAAGGAACGAGGAAATGGTGTTGGTGCCCTCCTACTGCGGGCAAAAAATTGTGAGGGTCAAACTGACCCACGTCCCCCCCAGAATGACCCCTTCTTGGATGGCCGCGTCTGTCCTCGTCGGAATCGAGGACAAAACAACTGTACTGCAAGTACAGAAAAAAGTAAGAGAAGATTGGGTCGGCTCCTCCATTGAGATGCTAATCCAAACCAACCAGGAGTGCATCGAAGCTATCCCGGATGTGATAGACTTCGATAACGGCACTCAACTGCCCATAAGTGTTGAGGGCAAACGCCCGAAATGCTTTCGCTGTGGATCGAAGACTCACCTCAGGGCCTTCTGCAACGAGAAGACCCTGAGAAAGGAGAAAACCCCCCTCCTTCCGAATCCGGCTCCACGGCTACCAGCAACAGGACAAGCGGCAACCAGGAACGATAGGTCCGTGGCACCCATACCCACTCCACGGAAATCAAAAACAGCAGCAGCAGTGGAAATATTAACAACAACAACAGCAATACCAAATGCAGCTGCAACAGAGACTCCAGTGCAAACATCACCAACAACAACAAGTGAAAGAGTGGAGCTGGTACCCCTCCCCGACCTCACAGAATCAGACATGGAGTGTGAGGTGGGAGAGGGATGGCAAAAGGTCGCAAGAAGGCACAAACGCAGAAGCAGCGCATCGTCGCCTTTGAAAAGGGAGGAAAGAAATGAGAAAAGGGTAAAGTCTACTGCAAAGAGACCCACAGCAGCAACACCACCAACACCATCACCACCCACACCAGCACCACCATCACCACCGGCGACAACCCCACCGCCAACAACACCACCGCCAACAACACCTTCAACACCACCACCACAAGCACCAACATCGCAAACACAACAACAAAACACACACACCCAGCAACAACGACAAGAAAATAGCAGAACCACACCCCACCCCCATAAAAACAAATGCACGGCAATAAACACACACAACAAGAAACTAATGACTTACATAATTGAACACACAGACATTTCACAACAGGACTACATAATACCAGCACCAATCAAAACGCCAACTAACATAAGACTGCTAAAAATAGCACAGAAACAATACACAAACATTAAAACGAAATTCCCCAACGCAGTTGGTGATTTCAGGGACCTAGGAGGAACCATCAATCGAAGAGTATATTCAGACATTCTCTTAGAAGAGCCGACGACCAGCCGAAGGGACGATTCAACGGTCCCTTCACCAGACGATCAAGTGAAAAGGGATGTAAAAACCATCCCTCCTCTACCAAAAGTACGGTAAGTGGTCTTTCCCATCTTTTCCACTCTATTTTAAACATGACCTCACTCAGAATAGGCAGCATAAATGCGCTTGGCTTGGGATCGTCATGGAAGCAGGGTCACCTGCTCAACGACCTCAGGTCACTAAACATATATGTAGTGGCCATCAGCGAGACCAGAATCTCCGAAGCACGGGCCTTCGCATCGATCTTCGGCGGCTACGATGTGTACGCATCTCCCAGCCGTCCTGGATCGGGTGGAGGAGTTGCTGTGCTTTTTCGGAGAGGTTTGGATCTCGCCATACGGGCCATCTTCCTGGACCCAGAGGGTAAGCTGGTGGTGCTGGACGTGACCAGCGGAGACGGGCAAGCTTTCAGGCTAGTGGCCGTCTATGCCCCGACAGGAGCAGGGCGGCCTGATTTCTTCCGGCGTCTGGAGACCTTTCTTGGAACGTCCCGCTCTTTAGTGTTAGTGGGCGACTGGAACGGGATCTTAGATACACGCTGGGACTGTGTGGGATTAGCGGATAGGGGTGGAGGGTGCAAGAGCCTCACCAACCTGCTCAGGCGTTTTGAACTGTCTGACAGGTACCGATTGGATTTCCCGAATGTGCCAATGTGGACTTGGACAAACCGCATAGGGTCATCCAGATCATATCTAGATAGAGTATTTTGTAGGGAAATAGATAGGTCTAGCATAGGCTGTCCACAATTCAAGATAGTTAGCTACACGGACCACAAATTCGTGACCTGTGTGCTTGACTTAGATAGGCTTCATAGACGAGGACCCGGCTACTGGAAGCTAAACGCGTCCTTACCAGCGCGCAAGGCCTACAGAGACCGGATTAGCGAACTAGTTAAGCGGGCGTTGACGGGGGCCATCGTCAACAACAAGTGGTGGTTTGCTCTGAAAAGAGCGATTAGAATAGAATCGATTAGGTTTAGTAAGGCTTTAGCAATAGAGAAAAATAGAGCAGAGGGAGAACTAGTTAGAAAATTAGACGAGGCGCTTACCAAAGGCATTGCGACTGACGTGCTTGCGGCGAAATTGGCCCTTGACCAATTCTTCAATGCAAAGCACGAAGGCTGCGTTGTCAGAGCTAGGGTGCGTGCTCTCAGACACGAGGGGACGAAAGCCGTTCAATGGGCCCGAGTGGCGGAGGCGCGTCGTGGCAACAAAGCCACGATCCGGTCTTTGGTGGACCACGACGGGCGCATGCTACTCGATCCCGGGCAAATGTGTGAAGCTTTTCAGCGACACTTCGCTCAGCTGTTCGGGGGCAGCGGGGGGCCGGGTAGAGGGATGGACTTTAGTGTCTACCTCGACGGACTGCCGCGGCTCTCGGCCACTGAGGCGAAGTGTTGCGAAAAGCCGATAACAGCCGCTGAAGTAAGGGAGGCAATGACTGGCTGCACAAGGGGTAAATCGCCTGGTTTGGATGGTCTGCCCTATGAACTTTACGTACAGATGCCAGACTTGTTCGGAGGCCTCTTGGCGGACGTCTACTGCAACTGGCAACAGAACGGGAGAATTCCCAGTTCTGTGAGCCGAGGAGCGGTGGCACTGCTGAGAAAGGATCCGAACAAGGGGGATAACATAGACAATTTCCGGCCCATAACTCTGCTAAACACAGAGTTCAAGATTTTGGCCAAGGTGCTAGCAAAGAGGTTGGCGCTTGTCGTTGGTGGTCTGGTGGGAGAGGCGCAGACATGCGCCATTCCCGACAGATCCATCCACGACAACCTCCACCTCATGCGATACATCATAGAGAGGGTAGCTAAGGAACCTGGCACGGGTGGGTCCTTGATCAATTTAGATCAGTCGAAAGCTTTCGATAGGGTCGACCATCGTTACCTAGCGGCAGTCCTGAGGGCGGCTGGCTTTGTGCCCGTCTTCAGAGGCTGGATCGCTGCCATGCACAGCGACATCTGCTCTGTGGTGAGAGTGAACGGTCACCTGTCGGAACCGTTCAACATCATGCGCTCGGTCCGCCAAGGATGTCCCCTCTCGTCCCTCTTGTACGTATTGACTCTCGAGCCATTACTGCACAAACTGGAGACGTTGAGGGGAGTCCCGCGCGAACTAGGATGCGGAAGATCCGTGTCAGAATATGCGGACGATGTCACCGTAGTGGTGTCGAACGCCAAACACATCGAGGCGATCGGCACTACACTAAGAGAATACGATGCGGTGACAGGAGCAATGATCAACCAGGAAAAGTCGGTGGGCCTGCAGCTCGGCACCTGGAGAGGCAGGTCCATGCCGTCCAACAGCGTCGTCGAGCGCTGGACGGACGGACCGGTTAAATTGCTAGGGGTCTGGTTCGGTCCGGACCTCCAGACGGACAAAAACTGGGACGAGGTGACGAGCAGGGTGGCTTCTCTCACCCAGAAATGGGCCGAGAGGAAGCTATCCCTGAAAGGTCGAGCGGAGGTGGCTAACGCGTACATCGCGTCTGTCATCTGCTACCGCCTAACCGTCGTACCTTGTCCTAAGCCTCGCCTGACTGCGCTGGAGCGTTTGCTCTTTCGCTTTTTGTGGAAGGGACGTGCTCCGATGGTCAGGCGGTCCATCTGTTGTCAACACCCGCTACGTGGAGGGCTGGGCATGCCGTGGCTGATGATGCGCAGGCACGCGCTCAGGCTACGACATCTCCACCTTTTCCTCGACGGTGATCAGGTGTGGTCGCCGTTTGCTAGACGCGTTTTTCCCCAGCTCGTTTCCTTGACGGAGCTGCAGTCCTGGGTCAAGCGAAGACCGAGAGGGAGCGCCTGGAGACTGGAATGTCTTCAGGCGCTCACAGCCCTCGACCAATCGGGCAATGTGATCGGTGGAAACTCCACCTCGGCGTTCTGTAGAGGATTAGTGGAGGGGAAGAGCGACGACGTACTTGGGGAAACTCTAGGCGTCGACGAAAATCAACTAGCCAATCTCTTCGGAAGAACTTTCGGGCCAGGGCCTATGGACAACTTCCAGAAATCTCTGGCCTGGCAGTGCTACCGAGGAGCCTTGCCAGTTCGGGATAAACTCTACAGGCATGGAGGTGCCGTCAGCCGGGCATGTCCGAAATGCGCGCAGGGCGACGAAACCGTCCTGCACGCACTCGTCCAGTGTCCGAAAATTGCTGACTTGTGGGTTTATGTCGAACACCTGCTGTCGCGTTTAGGACGGATCCGGCTATCATCTGAGTCCATCGTGAGGATTGCCCCGCCCTCCTCCTTTAGCCGGGAAGGGCAGGCAGTTTTTATCTGTCTGGTTGCCATGGCGAAAGAGATAGTATGGTGGACACGTTTGAAAGGGCTGAAGACGAGCACTTACCTCTTCGGTGATGCTCTGATTGACTTTTTCAAATTTCATTTGAAAAGGAAAATCAGAGTAGAGAGGGAAGTGCTCTCTTCCCAGCATTTTGTTGAAAGATGGGTGAGAGAAGCAAGAATGGCCCGAGTGAATGGGCCTACTCTGAGTATATATCTGTAAATTAAAGGTGGAAAACTGGGAGAGGGCACTTGCCTTGGTGGTCAGGGTCATTGTGACTTTTTACTGGGCTTTCTCCACAAATGTCCCTCCGAAGTCTCCCCCTATTGGGGATTTTTTCTTTGTTATTTTCATTGTTATTTTTGTTACATCCTCTGTCTTTGTTTTTTACACGCAGAAATGCCCATTTGTACCGTCCTGCATTGTCCAGCACTGTCCTTAATGTCTACTTTATGTGAACCCTTGTGGTTAATAAAGAAAACATTATTATTATTATTATTATTATTATTGTTATTGTTATTCCTTGAATCTCAGTCATTGATGTTGGTTAACTGGAAAGTCCGTTGGATTGAATATCAAGCCACTACCTGCAGCCTCAGATATTCAGGACGTATCGGAGGGTTCTTGCCGTTCCAAGCAAGCATGCCTTTTGAAGCGTTCCAAAAAGCGTGAAGGGGCCGATTTTCTTTAACCATCCCTGGAAACCTTTGGAGATAGTCCCCAGTGCGCCTATGACAATCGGGATCACTTTGACTTCATGGCAGTTCCAAATCCTTTTCACCTCCCACTTTAGGTCCTGGTATCGGTTAATTTTCTCCCTCTCCTTCTCTTGCACTCTCGTGTCGAACGGGCAGGCCACATCCACAATCAGGCACGATCTTTTTTCTTTGTCCACAACCACCAGGTCAGGTCTATTGTGTTCCAGTTTTTTGTCCGTCTGTATCCTAAAATCCCACAGCACCTTCACCTGACTGTTCTCCATCACCGCCTCTGGCCTATGCTCATACCATTTCTCAGAGTGTGGTAGATTGTTTACTTTGCACAGGTGCCAGTGGATCACCCTGCTCATCACATCGTGTCTCCAGCCCTTATAGTGGGTCTGGGCTAGGTGTTTACACTCGGACACAATGTGAGCCACAGTCTCCTCTCTCTCTCCACAGATCCTGCACAGTGGGCTAGCCTCCTCCTTGTAGATATGGTGCTTCAACCACTTCGTTTTGAGGGCCTGCTCCTGCGCAGCCATTAGCATTCCTTCTGTAGCCTTTTTGAGGTCTCCTCTTCTCAACCAGTTCCATGTCTGTGGATCTCTAAATTCAGTTTTCTCAAAGAAGGTACTATGAAGGGATTTTCCCTTAAGGCTGCTCTTCCTCCTTGATGTTATTTCCTCCTTGGGTATCCCCTGGCCTACTGTCCCCTCCTTCAGTACAGCTCTGAGCATTGGCTCCTTACTATAGGTCACGTATTTGTATAGGTTGTTTTTCTCCATCTGAACACAGTCCTCTATGCTGATAAGACCTCTTCCACCCTCAGATCTCCTTAGGTAGAGTCTATCGACATCACTCCTCTTGTGGAACATGTTGTAGATAGTCAATAGCTTCCTAGTCTTCCTATCCATTTCTTTTTGTTCAGCAACATTCCATCTCAGGATTCCCGCACTGTACCTAATAATAGACACAGCTCGGGAATTTACTGCGCTTATGGCATTTCTGCTGTTCAGATGTGACTTCAATACGCTCCTTACTCTCCGAATGTATTCAGTTCTTAACAATTCCTTCATTTTTTTGTTCTTTATGCCATCAGCCTCCAGAACGCCCAAATACTTGTATCCTTCCTCAGAGTCAATTTCCTTTATCATCTCACCTGTTGGTATCTGGATCCCGTTACTTCTGCTCAACCTACCCCTCCTCATCACAATGACTCCACATTTACCAATACCAAACTGCATACATATATCACTGCTGAAAATACGGACAGTGTCAACAAGCACATCCAACTCCTTCTCACTTTTCCCGAAGAGCTTAAGATCGTCCATGAAGAGGAGGTGATTGATGGTAAGCTCTCCCCTTCCCAACTTGTATCCTGCTCTCACTTTTCGCAGCATAATGGTCAAGGGCATCAGGGCAAGGACAAACAACAGAGGGGACAGGCTATCTCCCTGGAAGATACCTCTCTTGATCTTCACGCTTCCCAAGGATACTCCAGTTGATGTCAACTCTGTCTCCAAGGACCCCATACTCCTGCCCAGCAACTGTCTGATGTTATCTGCCACCCTGAAGATCTCCAGGCTTTTGGTGATCCAGGAATGAGGCACCATGTCAAATGCCTTTCTGTAGTCTATCCATCCCATGGCAAGATCAGTGTGTCTCCTCCTGCAATTCCCCATTACCATCTTATCAATAAGCAACTGGTCCTTTGTACCACGTGACTTCTTTCGGCATCCTTTCTGTTCGTCCGGCAACAAGTTGTTTGTGTGGAGGTGATGGTAGATTTCCTCAGACACAATGCTCGTCAACAGTTTCCACATTACGAACAGACATGTGATAGGTCTATAGTTGGTAACATCATTACCCTTGATTCGGTCTTTCATTATCAGAACTGTGGTACCTTTTGTCAACCACTCTGGCACCTCACCCGACACCAAGCAGTCATTGAACATGGCCGTCAGCTTCGGGTGGAGGGATGTTAAATGTTTAATCCAATACCCCTGCACACCATCTGGGCCTGGTGATTTCCAGTTGGTTAGTTTTTTGGCTTGCCCCTTAAGAGTTTCAACTGTGATACTCAAATCAGTCTGTTGCTGTGCCTGCTCACCGATCTCCCTCTGTACTGTCTCAATCCACCCTGCCTGGGCATTGTGTCTAACATCCTGCTCCCATATTCCTCTCCAGAATGTTTTAGCTTGTTCCGCCCCAGGGATCAAGTCGTTGCCTCTTTCTTTCCCCTCAAGCTGTCCAAACAGCATCTTCTGGTTGTTGTCGAACATGCGGTTCTGTTTATACTGACTGACTCTGTTCTCGTATCGCCTGATTTTGGCACTCTTTGCTACAATGCGTTGCTTCAATTCCTCTATGATAATATTTAGCTTTTTACTCCTAGTTTTGTATTTTATTTCCAGTCTATTTTTAGTGCCTATGTTTTTTAGTGTCCCATTCAGTAGTGACTCAAGCTTTCCTATGTCATTTCTCATTTCCCCGATTTGCCCACTCAGTCGCTTCCTCCACCACAGCTCTGCTCTTTCTTGTCTGTTGTTTCCTCTCGCTTTTATACCAAGTAGTTTCCTCACCGTATTTGCTGTTGCTTTGAGGATATTGTTGCACTGGTGAAGACTCCTCGCCTCAAGGTATGGGATGACTTTGTTTACCTTAGCTGTTGTTTCTTTTAACTTTTTCCTGTCTACAAATCTTAGGTTCATAGGTCTCCCACTATCATTGTTCAACTCATCTACCACTAAATTTAGGATGTCAACCGAATCTTGTCCTAGCCCGTCAGCATTCATCTCCTCAGTGGCCGTATCTCTGTTCCAGGTATTATTTATCTCAGTATTCAGATCATTGTCTGCTTCGGGTGGTTCCTCCGTTCTCAGGACCTCCTCACCTTCATTTCCCGCCGGCTCGCTTGTCTGGCATACTACACCCGCCATCTCCAAGCCATTCTCTCTGCTCAGTTCCTCCAGTTCCAGCTCGCTTATCCACCCATTAGTTCTTATTACCCGAGCCTGCCCGGCCAATTTTTGTTCATCTAATTTAAATAAACCAATCTCGTTCCAGATGTTATGCATCCGTCTCCTGTAGCCCCTCTCCTTGGGGTTACTTTTCAGGTAGCATTGCATAACAGTTCTATTCAATTCTTTCGTCCAGTTGGTTCTGGCCCCTTTCCTTCTTCTTCTTCCTCCAACATCAGCAGTATTTGGTTGACAGTCAGGTTCCTGCTGCTGAGCCAGGGGGCACCTGTTGGGTGAGAGTCTGTCACATGACGTTCTAGTCTCCATTTCACCGTTATTCGAACTGTTTATGTTCGATATTTAAACACTCTTATCGAGGATTGGCGAATGTATGTTTACATAGCCATCTGTGGATCCGCCATCCCACTTGGCCCTTGTGTGGCATTATCACCACGCTGTATACGGACACACATAAACAAACAAACACACGGGCAGAAAGGGCCCCAAAAATGAATAAGCATAAGTTTTATTGTAATGTAGTATTCGAATGTCTGACTTAGTTTTTGTTTTTTAAGTTTTACTTTCCCCCCCCCTCTTCTCTGTCCGTCCGCCTGCTTCTCTCTTCATTCTTATTTTCTTTACGTTTTGGGGGTTTCTTTTTTTGTTTTTGTTTTTCTCTGTTTTTCTCGTTTTTTACTGTTGTTGTTGCTGTGCTGCTTTTGTTGTTTGTTTTTTCTTTTTTCTTTTGAGTCTATCTATATATTTTGATGCCTTCCTCTTTGTTAGTAGTAGGAATTCTATAATGTGGAAGTGGTAGCCAGCAGAGATTGGCGGCGTTGGCGATACTGAGACAGTGGTGGTGGTGATGTCGGTACCGAGGCAGTGGTGGCGGTGATGCGACCGTATTACTGTAGTGATGGTGCTGTAGCGGTGGCAGCAGCAGTGAAGGAGTCAGGGGGTGGTGGCGGCGGTGATGGGATAGTGGTGGTAATGATGGCCGTAGTGAGCGGTGGCGGTGACGGTGAAAATGCTGTTGTGTTTAGTGTACACAGATGATGGGGTGGGTGGTGTATCTAGTTTCTGGTGTTGGTGAGTTTCGCTGTCCTATATAGTGTAGCCAGAGGAGAGGAGGGGGGGGGGGTTCTTCTTCTTCCATTTATAGCCATTTTATTTTTTTTGGGGGGGGGGATATACAGTGTACAATACAAAGTTGAATATTTGAATATTTGAGCCGTATTACTGTAGTGATGGTGCTGTAGCGGTGGCAGCAGCAGTGAAGGAGTCAAGGGGTGGTGGCGGCGGTGATGGGGTAGTGGTGGTAATGATGGCCGTAGTGAGCGGTGGCGGTGAAGGTGAAAATGCTGTTGTGTTTAGTGTACACAGATGATGGGGTGGGTGGTGTATCTAGTTTCTGGTGTTGGTGAGTTTCGCTGTCCTATATAGTGTAGCCAGAGGAGAGGAGGGGGGGGGGGTTCTTCTTCTTCCATTTATAGCCATTTTATTTTTTTTTTTTTTTTTGGATATACAGTGTACAATACAAAGTTGAATATTTGAATATTTGAGCCGTATTACTGTAGTGATGGTGCTGTAGCGGTGGCAGCAGCAGTGAAGGAGTCAAGGGGTGGTGGCGGCGGTGATGGGATAGTGGTGGTAATGATGGCCGTAGTGAGCGGTGGCGGTGAAGGTGAAAATGCTGTTGTGTTTAGTGTACACAGATGATGGGGTGGGTGGTGTATCTAGTTTCTGGTGTTGGTGAGTTTCGCTGTCCTATATAGTGTAGCCAGAGGAGAGGAGGGGGGGGGGTTCTTCTTCTTCCATTTATAGCCATTTTTTTTTGGATATACAGTGTACAATACAAAGTTGAATATTTGAATATTTGAGCCTTATAACAATATATTTTGGGTCCGAATTTTTTTGGGGCTCAAGCCGGGTGCTTTACGTAGCATTTGTACTAAGAGTTGTTATTTCACAAATGATTTAAATATGTTAAAAATTCAAAACTTACGGGAGCGATTTCATGACCTCCGTCACCTCGTGCGTCTTCTTCCCTATTATTATTATTATTATTATTATTATTATTATTATTATTATTATTATTATTATTATTTCTTGAATCTCAGTCATTGATGTTGGTTAACTGGTAAGTCCGTTGGAATGAATATCAAGCCACTACCTGCAGCCTCAGATATTCAGGACGTATCGGAGGGTTCTTGCTGTTCCCAGCAAGCATGCCTTTTGAAGCGTTCCAAAAAGCGTGAAGGGGCCGATTTTCTTTAAAACCATCCCTGGAAACTTTTGGAGATAGTCCCCAGTGCGCCTATGACAATCGGGATCACTTTGACTTCATGGCAGTTCCAAATCCTTTTTACCTCCCACTTTAAGTCCAGGTATCGGTTAATTTTCTCCCTCTCCTTCTCTTGCACTCTCGTGTCGAATGGGCAGGCCACATCCACAATCAGACACGCTCTTTTTTCTTTGTCCACAACCACCAGGTCAGGTCTATTGTGTTCCAGTTTCTTGTCCGTCTGTATCCTAAAATCCCACAGCACCTTCATCTGATCGTTCTCCATCACCGCCTCTGGCCTATGCTCATACCATTTCTCAGAATGTGGTAAATTGTTTACTTTGCACAGGTGCCAGTGGATCACCCTGCCCATCACATCATGTCTCCAGCCCTTATAGTGGGTCTGGGCTAGGTGTTTACACTCGGATACAATGTGAGCCACAGTCTCCTCTCTCTCTCCACAGATCCTGCACAGTGGGCTAGCCTCCTCCTTGTAAATATGGTGTTTCAACCACTTCGTTTTGAGGGCCTGCTCCTGCGCAGCCATTAACATTCCTTCTGTAGCCTTTTTGAGGTCTCCTCTTCTCAACCAGTTCCATGTCTGTGGATCTCTAAATTCAGTTTTCTCAAAGAAGGTACTATGAAGGGATTTTCCCTGAAGGCTGCTCTTTCTCCTTGATGTTATTTCCTCCTTGGACATCCCCTGGCCTACTGTCCCCTTCTTCAGTACAGTTCTGAGCATTGGCTCCTTACTATCAGTCACGTATTTGTATAGGTTGTTTTTCTCCATCCGAACACAGTCCTCTATGCTGATAAGACCTCTTCCACCCTCAGATCTCTTTAGGTAGAGTCTATCGACATCACTCCTCTTGTGGAACATGTTGTAGATAGTCAATAGCTTCCTCGTCTTCCTATCCATTTCTTTTTGTTCAGCAACATTCCATCTCAGAATTCCCGCACTGTATCTAATAATAGACACAGCTCGGGAATTTACTGCGCTTATGGCATTTCTGCTGTTCAGATGTGACTTCAATACGCTCCTTACTCTCCGAATGTATTCAGTTCTTAACAATTCCTTCATTTTTTTGTTCTTTATGCCATCAGCCTCCAGAACGCCCAAATACTTGTATCCTTCCTCAGAGTCAATTTCCTTTATCATCTCACCTGTTGGTATCTGGATTCCGTTACTTCTGCTCAACCTACCCCTCCTCATCACAATGACTCCACACTTACTAATACCAAACTGCATACATATATCACTGCTGAAAATACGGACAGTGTCAACAAGCACATCCAACTCTTTCTCACTCTTCCCGAAGAGCTTAAGAACGTCCATGAAGAGGAGGTGATTGATGGTAAGCTCTCCCTTTCCCAACTTGTATCCTGCTCTCACTTTTCGCAGCATAATGGTCAAGGGCATCAGGGCAAGGACACACAACAGAGGGGACAGGCTATCTCCCTGGAAGATACCTCTCTTGATCTTCACGCTTCCCAAGGATTCTCCAGTTGATGTCTACTCTGTCTCCCAGGCCCCCATACTCCTGCCCAGCAACTGTCTGATGTTATCTGCCACCTTGAAGATCTCCAGGCTTTTGGTGATCCAAGAATGAGGCACCATGTCAAATGCCTTTCTGTAGTCTATCCATCCCATGGCAAGATCAGTGTGTCTCCTCCTGCAATTCCCCATTACCATCTTATCAATATGTAACTGGTCCTTTGTACCACGTGACTTCTTTCGGCATCCTTTCTGTTCGTCCGGTAACAAGTTGTTTGTGTGGAGGTGATGGTAGATTTCCTCAGACACAATGCTCGTCAACAGTTTCCACATTACGAACAGACATGTGATAGGTCTATAGTTGGTAACATCATTACCCTTGATTCGGTCTTTCATTATCAGAACTGTGGTACCTTTTGTCAACCACTCTGGCACCTCACCCGACACCAAGCAGTCATTGAACATGGCCGTCAGTTTCGGGTGGAGGGATGTTAAATTTTTAATCCAATACCCCTGCACACCATCTGGGCCTGATGATTTCCAGTTGGTTAGTTTTTTGGCCTGCCCCTTAAGAGTTTCAACTGTGATATTCAAATCAGTTTGTTGGTGTGCCTGCTCACCGATCTCCCTCTGTACTGTCTCAATCCACCCTGCCTGGTCATTATGTCTAACATCCTGCTCCCATATTCCTCTCCAGAATGTTTTAGTTTGTTCCGCCTCAGGGATCAAGTCGTTGCCTCTTTCTTTCCCTTCAAGCTGTCCAAACAGCATCTTCTGGTTGTTGTCGAACATGCGGTTCTGTTTATACTGACTGACTCTGTTCTCGTATCGCCTGATTTTTGCACTCTTTGCTACAATGCGTTGCTTCAGTTCCTCTATGATAATATTTAGCTTTTTCCTCCTAGTTTTGTACTTTATTTCCAGTCTATTTTTAGTGCCTATGTTTTTTAGTGTCCCCTTCTTTAGTGACTCAAGCTTTCCTATGTCATTTCTCATTTCCTTGATTTGACCACTCAGTCGTTTCTTCCACCAAGGCTCTGCTCTTTCTTGTCTGTTGTTTCCTCTCACTTTTATACCAAGTAGTTTCCTCACCGTATTTGCTGTTGCTTTGAGGATATTGTTGCACTGGTGAAGGGTCCTCGCCTCAAGGTATGGGATGACTTTGTTTACCTTAGCTGTTGTTTCTTTTAACTTTTTCCTGTCTACAAATCTTAGGTTCATAGGTCACCCACTATCATTGTTCAATTCATCTACCACTAAATTTAGGATGTCAACCGAATCTTGTCCTAAGCCCGTCAGCATTCATCTCCTCAGTGGCCGTATCTCTGTTCCAGGTATTATTTATCTCAGTATTCAGATCATTGTCTGCTTCGGATGGTTCCTCCGTTCTCTCGACCTCTTCACCTTCATCTCCCACTGGCTCGTTTGTCTGGCATACTACACCCTCCATCTCCAAGCTATTCTCTCTGCTCAGTTCCTCCAGTTCCAGCTCGCTTATCCACCCATTAGTTTTTATTACCCGAGCCTACCCGGCCAATTTTTGTTCATCTAATTTAAATAGACCAATCTCGTTCCAGATGTTATGCATCCGTCTCCTATAGCCCCTCTTCTTGGAGTTACTTTTCAGGTAACATTGCATAACAGTTCTATTCAATTCTTTCGTCCAGTTGGTTCTGGCCCCCTTCCTTCTTCTTCTTCCTCCAACACCAGCAGTATTTGGTTGACAGTCAGGTTCCTGCTGCTGAGCCAGGGAGCACCTGTTGGGTGAGAGTCTGTCACATGACGTTCTAGTCTCCATTTCACCGTTATTCGAACTGTTTAGGTTCGATATTTAAACACTCTTATCGAGGATTGGCGAATGTATGGTTACATAGCCATCTGTGGATTCACCGTCTCCGGTGGTTGCGCCACTCCATTTGGCACTTGTATGGCATTATCACCACGTTGTAGACGAACACAAATAAACAAACAAACACACAGGCAGAAAAAACCCCAAAAATGAATAATCATAAGTTTCATTGTAATGTAGTGTTCGAATGTCTGACTTAGTTTTTCCCTTCTCTTCTCTGTCCGTCCGCTTGTTTCTCTCTTCATTCTTATTTTCTTTACGTTTTTTTTTTTTTGTTTTTTGTTTTTGTTTTTCTCTGTTTGTTTTTCTCGTTTTTTGCTGTTGTTGCTGTGCTGTTTTGGTTTTGATATTTGTTTTTTCTTTTTTCTTTTGAGTCTATCTATATATTTTGATGCCTTCCTCTTTTTTAGTAGGAATTCTATAATGTGGTGGCAGAAACTAGCAGAAGCAATGGGAGACAGTAGCGGTGGTAGCGATACTGAGACAGTGGTGGTGGTGATGTCAATACCGAGGCAGTGGTGGTGGTGATGTGATCGTATTACTGTAGTGATGGTGTTGTAGCGGTGGTAGCAATGAAGGAGTGGTGGCGGCGGTGATGGGATAGTGGTAGTAATGATAGCAGTAGTGATGGTGTTGTTGTAGCGGTGGTAGGAATGAAGGACTGATGTCCGTTCGGTGAATCTATGGGGTTAGTCGCGTATATGTGTTGACCTAAATTCCCTTAATGTTGGGATTAAACAGTTTGTTAAGACTTGGGACAATAATAATAGTATTTATTATTATCCTTATTATGTTAAGATTGACCTAAATTCCCTTAATGTTGGGATTAAACAGTTTGTTAAGACTTGGGACAATAATAATAGTATTTATTATTATCCTTATTATGTTAAGATTGGTTGTGGTGGTGGTGAAATTGCCGTTATCTGGCTGTTGTGTTTAGTGTACACAGAGAGGTGATGGGGTAGGTGGTGTATCTAGTTTCTGGTGTTGGTGAGATTGGTGTTGTTTGGCTGTTCTATATAGTGTAGACAGAGGAGGAGGGGGGGGATTCTTCTTCCATTTATAGCCATTTTCTTTTTTGAATATACAATGTACAATACAAAGTTGAATATTTGAATATTTGAGCCTTATAACAATATATTTTGGGTCCGAATTTTTTTGGGGCTCAAGCCGGATGCTTTACGTAGCATTTGTACTAAGAGTTGTTATTTCACAAATGATTTAAATATGTTAAAAATTCAAAACTTACGGGAGCGATTTCATGACCTTCTACCACCTCGTGCGTCTTCTTCCCTTATTATTATTATTATTATTATTATTATTATTATTATTATTATTATTATTATTAATATTATTATTCCGCCGAGGTTAACTTTGCCTTTCATCCTTACGGGGTCGATAAAATAAAGTACCAGTAATGCACTGGATTAATTGCTGGCCTGGTGCCAAAAGTAGAAACAATTATTATTATTATTATTGGAGACCTACGTAGTAAATCGTATCATCGTGAGCTCCGCAAAGGTTTGTTATTTTCAGTTGTTTAAAATTGCCATTTATGGAAAATTTTTATTGTTAACTGTATATAAGTGCACATACATTGATTTCTGAAAAGGACACTCAAAAAGATTGGGGCCTTGAGCCCAAAATTTAAACTTTTTATAATTATCAAAAAAAAAAAAATTTTCTTTTAAAAGTCATGGCCGACTCAGTGTCACACCTTCCTCACAAACTAACACCTCACACCGACACCACCATTGTAAATATTACTACGTTTGCCAACACTAAAAATATAAGCAGTTGCAATATTTTAAATTTGTCTCATGCAGACATTCATTTCTCGCCATTACCAATGACTGCGGGTGTTAAAGCCGCCACCCCCACCACCACCACAGCGACAACAGAAACAAAAGAAAAAAATAAATTAACTCGTGATATCGAAATGAATTCAACCAAAATGAACTCTTCCACACCGAACACCACTGACGCCACCACCACCACAACTGAAACTAAAATTAACAATAACAAAAATAACGATAACAACAACAGCAACAATGAAATTAAGAAAACTACCCTGAGTTTAGCCAGAGTAGCAAAAACGTGCGAAGCGATCCAGGTAACTCTGGAGGAATTAGAAGAAGCCAAAAGAATGGTAAAGAAAGATGGGTACAGGGTTAGCCCCCCCCCACACCTAATAAAATGGAGCATCGTCGCCTATGCACCGTGTCTTATCGGACAATTAACATAAAATCGTGCCGAGTCCCAAATCCCAAAAGCTTTGGAACATGTGTGGGCAAAAAAAAACCCCACATCAGACGTGGGCAGAAATATGGAACCGTGGATGTGTTCTTTGAAATACCACAGGAGGCCAGAGAACACTCCATGGCCCCATTAAGAAGTGACGACTTCACACTCGTCCCAAGCTATTGTGGCCAGAGACTTGTGAAGATCAGGGTGACCCACGTTCCACCGGCCATCGAAATTCCCTGGCTAATGGCTGCCGTCCTCGCCGGCATCGAGGCCAACACCAAGATAATCGAAATAGCGAAATAAAAGCAGGAGAACTGGTCCGGATCTGGGATGGAGCTCCTGATCCAAGCGGACCATAAAAGCATTGAGGGGATCCCAGAGGTAATAGACCTCACTGACGGCAGCCACCTCACCGTAATCGTCGAGGGCAGAAGGCCTAGGTGTGTCGTTTGTGGCGAAGGAACCCACCTAAGGGCTTTCTGCCCTCAGGCTAAAAGGTTGAGACCACCTCTCTTACCCACCCCAGTGACTCAACCATCAACACCACCAGCAGCAGAGATGGCAGCAACAACTGTAGCAGCAACAACAGAAGCAACTGTAACAGCAACAACCGCAGCAACAGTAGCAAAACCAACACCACCACCACCCAACGCGCCAGAACTAGCACCAGCGCCTACACTATCCACCACGCCACAACCAAAACCATTCCCTGGAGACAGATTGTGACGACGAGGAGTGGGAAACGGTATCAGGAAAAAAGAAAAAAAGAAACCAAAAAATAAAAAATTCTCTTCCTTCCCCCTCCAAAAACAAAATACAGAGGGAAACAAATAAATTATCAAACAAAAAAGTTAGGACAGATATGCCACCATCCAAACCAGCATCACCAACCCCATCACCACAAACACCAACACCATCACCATCATTAACCCCGACACCACAATTGTCACCAAAAAGCGTAACAGAAACAAATCCACAACAAACGCAAACAAAACAAAACAACCAAAACGATACACACTACACAGCATTAAATTTGAACAACAACCAATTATTACACTACATGCAACACAACACCAGCATCACAGAAAAAGACTACACAACAACCCAAAAGTTCACACCACCTCCACACATACAAATCACTCGCATCACACAGAAAACGTACACGACACTAAAACAAAAATTCCCCAAAGACATCGGAGACTTCCGACAAACACTCTCCAGGAGGATTTATAAGGACATCCTTCTGGAGGAGGCCACAAGCAGTGAAAAGGATGGACAAACCATCTTTCCTCTACGAGAAGTAAGGTAAGTGGTCTTTCCCATCTTTTCCACTTCATTTCAACATGACCTCACTCATAATAGGCAGCATAGATGCGCGTTGTTTGGGTTCGTCATGGAAGCAGGGTCACCTGCTCAACGACCTCAGGTCACTAAACATAGATGTAGTGGCCATCAGCGAGACCAGAATCTCCGAAGCACGGGCCTTCGCACCGATCTTCGGCGGCTACGATGTGTACGCATCTCCCAGCCGTCCGGGATCGGGGGGAGGAGTTGTTGTGCTTTTTCGGAGAGGTTTGGATCTTGCCATACGGGCCATCTTCCTGGACCCAGAAGGTAAGTTGGTGGTGCTGGACGTGACCAGCGGAGACGGGCAAGCTTTCAGGTTAGTGGCCGTCTATGCCCCGACAGGAGCAGGGCGGCCTGATTTCTTCCGGCGTCTGGAGACCTTTCTTGGAACGTCCCGCTCTTTAGTGTTAGTGGGCGACTGGAACGGGATCTTAGATGCACGCTGGGATTGTGTGGGATTAGTGGATAGGGAGGAGGGTGCAAGAGTCTCACCAACCTGCTCAGGCGTTTTGAACTGTCTGACAGGTACCGATTGGATTTCCCGAATGTACCAATGTGAACTTGGACAAATCGCATAGGGTCATCCAGATCATATCTAGATAGAGTATTTTGTAGGGAAATAGATATGTCTAACATAGGCTGTCCACAATTCAAGATAGTTAGCTACACGGACCACAAATTCGTGATCTGTGTGCTTGACTTAGATAGGCTTCATAGACGAGGACCCGGCTACTGGAAGCTAAACGCGTCCTTACCAGCGCGCAAGGACTACAGAGACCGGATTAGCGAACTAGTTAAGCGGGCATTGACGGGGGCCATCGTCAACAACAAGTGGTGGTTTGCTCTGAAAAGAGCAATTAGAATAAAGTCCATTAGGTTTAGTAAGGCTTTAGCAATAGAGAAAAATAGAGCAGAGGGAGAATTAGTTAGAAAATTAGACGAGGCGCTTTGCAAAGGCATCGCGACCGACGTACTTGCGGCGAATTTGGCCCTTGACCAATTCTTCAATGCAAAGCACGAAGGCTGCGTTGTCAGAGCTAGGGTGCGAACTCTTAGATATGAGGGGACGAAAGCCGTTCAATGGGCCCGAGTGGCGGAGGCGCGTCGTGGCAACAAAGCCACGATCCGGTCTTTGGTGGACAACGACCGGCGCATGCTACTCAATCCCGGGCAAATGTGTGAAGCTTTTCAGCGACACTTCGGGGGAAGCGGCGGACCGGATCGAAGGATGGACTTTAGTGTCTACCTCGACGGACTGCCGCGGCTCTCGGCCACTGAGGCGGAGTGTTGCGAAAAGCCGATAACAGCCGCTGAAGTACGGGAGGCAATGACTGGCTGCACAAGGGGTAAATCGCCTGGTTTGGATGGTCTGCCCTATGAACTTTACGTACAAATGCCAGACTTGTTCGGAGGCCTCTTGGCGGACGTCTACTGCAACTGGCAACAGAACGGGAGAATTCCCAACTCTGTGAGCCGAGGAGCGGTGGCGCTGCTGAGAAAGGATCCGAACAAGGGGGATAACATAGATAATTTTAGGCCCATAACTCTGCTAAACACAGAGTTCAAGATTTTGGCCAAGGTGCTAGCAAAGAGGTTGGCGCTTGTCGTTGGTGGTCTGGTGGGAGAGGCGCAGACATGCGCCATTCCCGACAGATCCATCCACGACAACCTCCACCTCATGCGATACATCGTAGAGAGGGTAGCTAGGGAACCTGGCACGGGTGGGTCTTTGATAAATTTAGATCAGTCGAAAGCCTTCGATAGGGTCGACCATCGTTACTTAGCGGCAGTCCTGAGGGCGGCTGGCTTTGGGCCCGTCTTCAGAGGCTGGATCGCTGCCATGCACAGCGACATCTGCTCTGTGGTGAGAGTGAACTGTCACCTTTCGGAACCGTTCAACATCATGCGCTTGGTCCGCCAAGGATGTCCCCTCTCGTCCCTCTTGTACGTATTGACTCTCGAGCCATTACTGCACAAACTGGAGACGTTGAGGGGGGTCCCGCGCGAACTAGGATGCGGAAGATCCGTGTCAGCATATGCGGACGATGTCACCGTAGTGGTGTCGAACGCCAAACACATCGAGGCGATCGGCACTACACTAAGAGAATACGAAGCGGTGACAGGAGCAATGATCAACCAGGAAAAGTCAGTGGGCCTGCAGCTCGGCACCTGGAGAGGCAGGTCCATGCCGTCCAACAGCGTCGTCGGGCGCTGGATGGACGGACGGGTTAAATTGCTAGGGTCTGGTTTCGGTCCGGACCTCCAGACGGACTAAAACTGGGACGAGGTGACGAGCAGGGTGGCTTCTCTCACCCAGAAATTGGCCGAGAGGAAGCTATCCCTGAAAGGTCGAGCGGAGGTGGCTAACGCGTACTTCGCGTCCGTCATCTACTACCGCCTGACCGTCGTACCTTGTCCTAAGCCCCACCTGACTGCGCTGGAGCGTTTGATCTTTCGCTTCTTGTGGAAGGGACGCGCTCCGATGGTCAGGCGGTCCATCTGCTGTCAACACCCGCTACGTGGAGGGCTGGGCATGCCGTGGATGATGATGCGCAGATACGCGCTCAGGCTACGACATCTTCACCTCTTCATCGGCGGTGATCAGATGTGGTCGCCGTTTGCTAGACACGTTTTTCCCCAGCTCGTCTTCTTGACGGAGCTGCAGTCCTGGGTCAAGCGAAGACCGAGAGGGAGCGCTTGGAGACTGGAATGTCTTCAGGCGCTCACAGCCCTCGACCAATCGGGCAATATGATCTGTGGAAACTCCACCTTGGCGTTCTATAGGGGATTAGTGGAGGGGAAGAGCGACGACGTACTTGGAGAAACTCTAGGCGTCGACGAAAATCAACTAGCCAATCTCTTCGGAAGAACTTTCGGGCCGGGGCCTATGGACAACTTCCAGAAATCCCTGGCCTGGCAGTGCTACCGGGGAGCTTTGCCAGTTCGGGATAAACTCTACAGGCATGGAGGTGGCGTCAGCCGGGCATGTCCGAGATGCGCACAGGGCGACGAAACCGTCCTGCACGCACTCGTCCAGTGTCCGAGCATTGCTGACTTGTGGGTTTATGTCGAACACCTGCTGTCACGTGTAGGACGCATCCAGCTATCAGCTGAGTCCATCGTGAGGATCGCCCCGCCCTCTTCCTTTAGCCGGGAAGGGTAGGCAGTTTTTATCTGTCTGGTGGCCATGGCGAAAGAGATAGTATGGTGGACACGTTTGAAAGGGCTGAAGACGAGCACTTACCTCTTCGGTGATGCCCTGATTAACTTTTTCAAATTTCATTTGAAAAGGAAAATCAGGGTAGAGAGGGAAGTGCTCTCTTCCCAGCATTTTGTTGAAAGATGGGTGAGAGAAGCAAGTATGGCCCGAATGAATGGGCCTTCTCTGAGTATGTGTCTGTAAATTAAAGGTGGAAAACTGGGAGAGGGCACTTGCCCTGGTGGTCAGGGTCACTGTGGTCTTTTAATGGGCTTTCTCCACAAATGTCCCTCGGAAGTCTCCCCCCTATTGGGGAATTTTTCTTTGTTATTTTATTACATCCTCTGTTTTTTTTACACGCAGAAATGCCCATTTGTACCGTCCTGTATTGTCCTGTACTGTCCTTAATGTCTACTTTATGTAAACCCTTGTGGTTAATAAAGAAAACATTATTATTATTATTATTATTATTATATATGTCTGTGTGTGTGTGTAATTCGGAATCCTTTTTCGTAGATGAATGGAATGGAACCACAGTTAAATAAACTATTCAATACATTAGTAAAGAAGGTATATATTTGTTTTTATATAGAAAAGTCTCCTACCTGACTAGAATTGATCCATCCCTTTGAAATCATCAGGGAAGAAAAAGTAGCTAAATACCGAACTTGATTAAAATTATTTTACTTTCCTGGTGATTTCAAACGAATGATATATAATTCTAGTCCCGAAGAGTCATTTCTATATTAAATACACACGCGCACATGTATATGTAAAGTATTAATCGTTTTAATAAGGATTGAGCAAATTCTAATTTTGGTCGTATGTTAACTTATAATAAGCTGATACATCGTTAGTGTCACTATAAAGTAGTCGAACAAGGTTTGCATAAAAGCCCCTAGCAACGGAAAAAAGTGACAGGTTTGTCTGTAGGAATCGAACTCGCATCACCTGGCTGAAACATATAAGTTCTCAATCTCAGTTTGATATAATGGTAATGCAGTTGTCTGTCAACCCCTTTCAATTTTTTCAAAAACACTGGTGCTCTGTGTAGTATTGAGCATGCAATCTAAGTATAATTTGAAGATGTTGTGGTGTAGTCATGAGGCGAGTGAAAGAATGCGCTGTTGTGCTGGTTCCAGCTACCTTTGAGATGAATACTCTCTATGTCGTTTGTAGCTATATTATTTGTGGAGGTGTAAACATTGTATACAATGTCTATTTCTTTTAGATATTTGCTTTTTGGGGAGGAGAGTTCAATATTTTATTAATTGTGTACATTAGTTACTTCTGCTCTTGATCTAATTCCAATATTTTTGCATTGTAATACTTAATGTCATTTGTTGTTCTGAATGCAGCTGCAGCACATGTTTATGTTGTTCTTGATAATTTGTACCTGTTTAGAAATAATTTATCAAGGAGAGAATGTATTCGGCAGGTTTTACACGAATATTATACAGTGGATTATATCATTTAATATTTCTCTTCGTAGTTACTACGACGTAGTACATTGATTTCTAATTTAGGCACAGCACATTTGGAGGAAGGGACAAATTGATTAAATCAACTCCAAAACTGGACTGGTACTTCTTGAATCGACCCCGGAAGAATGGAAATTAAAGTTGACCACGGTGGGATTTGAATTCGGACTGTACATATTTAGAAGAAATACCGCAATAGTAGTTTATCCGACGTTCTGTAAATTCTGCTAATCCATTAACCTCTGTACAGTATTGAAAGCGGTTGCTAGGTGCTTGTAGTAACTAGTTCATATTTTTCCTGGCATCGGCTATGAGTTCGTGCATCATTATAGTAATCCTGTACAGCTCCATCTAACCAAGCGCTTTGAACATACTATTATAACACGCGCATACATTTAGGAGCATTAATTTCTCTAATTTACTTTTTGTCACCTATTCGTTGGAATCGCTTTATGAAATACATTGAAGATATTTAAGAAAAAAAATATTAAAGAATAGAAGAGAACAGCGCACAAGAAGTAAAAGAAAGACTCGAAGTTAGATAGAGGGAAGAGAGAAATAATATAGGGGAAAGAACAAAGACTAAAGAAATGAGAGTTTTGTTGAAAGAGAAAAGCAAAGATACAACACGAATAATAGAAAAAAACGAACAGAACGAAAAAAAGAAAATCGAAAAGAAAAAGAAAATATATTTGAACACTTTTACATCCTCATTAACATCACTCACTTACTCACCTTCTCTCTCTCTCTCTCTCTATATATATATATGTATATGTGCGCGTGTCAGCCCCCACGTGAATGCGTGTGTATAGTGAGAGAGAGAGAAAAAGAGTGGGCTCTAAAGAAGGAATTTTAAAGAGAAACGAGAATAATTACAAAAAAGCAGCAACAGCAACAACAATAAATAACATACACACACGAGAAAAAAACAACAACAACAAAAACCGCTTTAAAGTAAGGTAATTGTTAAAATTGGGGGAATTAAACGTTTCAGCTATTGAATGGCGGAAACGACAGGGGAGTTAATTCTGTATAGATACTTAAGACTGAATTTCGAAGACGTAATAAGTTGTGGAGCAAACAAGATGTAAAAGAAGGAAAAAACAACTAATAAATAAAATAATCAATAAATTGAAACTACGTGAGAAATTTCGTTCTATAACATCATCAAATCATCTAGAAAATCGAACGCTTTATAATTCCCAAAGGAATTATAAAGCAGACGTATTCTATTAATGCATTTACACACGCACACGTAGAAGAACTTGCTTACGCAAACACATATAGACATGAGTAAATATAGAGGTAATATCATAGGTAGAAACATTAAAAATAAAAACAAAAGTAAATACGTAATAACATTTATAAAACATAAGTAAATAAGTAATAACATTAAAAACTAACAAGTAAATACCTAATAACATTTAAAAAGCGTAGGTAAATAGCATATTTATATATAGATAAATAAATATGTAGACGGCGTTGTATCCACATGTTTAATAGACATATTTTCTCCTGTCTGTAAAGTTAAATCCTGCAGTTAGACTACAGGGCTTCCGGCAGCTTGGAATGAAAAACGAAACGACTAGTTTAATCATTTTTTGAACTTTTAGCAGAAATATTAGTTGGTGTGTTTGGTCGTGTGTCGCATGCATTGATGTGTAATTGAAATGGGGTAAGCAATTTTCTCCCAAAGCATTACAATTTAAGTGGAAAACTGTTAAGTATTTATATATTTTAACCATCAAATTACGTTATGTTATTCTAATTATTTCACAGAAATATAATTAAAATCACGAAAAGGATTATTTTGTTTTAATGTATTTGTGTTTAGATATAATAAGAAAGCACTATATAAATAACACCACACCACAGCCGGATTTAGACTATGGGGGGGGGGGGGGCACTTCATGTTTGGAGAGCCTCTCATACACAAAAAAAATACAATATACAGCATATCCCAATTTATACATATCAAAGTCGGCTTGGCACAAGTAATAGGAATTGAACACATACAGAACACATGTAGGTATTAAATAAAAAAAAAATGTTGACTCCATGTAAGCGACATCAAATACTTTTTATTACAATATTGTCTAATAACAATCTTGTTTCTAAAGTTGAGAACGCTTGATGAGTAAGGACATGAAATACTTTTGTTAAAAATATAGTTCTCGTCAAAAAGATAACACTAAAAAGCCCAGCAGAGGGCACAAATAAATGGCTACGACCGTCACTCGTGCCCCCCCCCCCTCCTCCTGTTGGATGCTCGGGACAATTTCCCCCTTTGTCCCTCATTAAATCTGGCTCTGCATTACAGAGTGAAGCTTTATCAACTTGTAGTGGCAGGCTTAGCTGTAGCAGTGCCTCAATAATCAGCAGTGCCATAACCAAACGAGGAGAGTGACTGAGGTTAGAGACAAATGATAGGAAAACCAAGAGAGTTGGGCTTAATACATCCCAAGTTATCGTCGCAGATAATTTCATCTATGTCGGCATAATTATTTTAATCTGCTTTTCTGTCGTTTCGGCAAATTTAACTCTATGAGAATTTCGCTACAGATTCATCAAGGATCATTTAAACTATTCATTTATTCTTGACGAGTCTTTAAAAAGAGCGTAGTGACCCAGTTCAAGTACCTAACGTGGTCGATAACATATCTACCAATCTACTATGTTCATAGTTCTAAATTTATTGGTTGGGTCTGGAGGAAGGGGTTGCGCTTATGGTTTTTGTAGCTCTCTCTTAGAAGTTGGTGCCCAAGCATGATTGTAGCTTGGTGACTGAAACCTGGAAAAGACTCTATATAAAAGAGTATGCCATTATTTTATTTGTTGGTTCTCTCACACATACATATATATACATACATTGTATATACCTACCTACTTATCTACGTACATATATATATGCATGCATGCATTCATGCCTGCACCCATGCATGGGTGCAGGCATGAATGCATGCATGCATAAATATTTGCATACGCACATGCATACATACATATATATATATACATGTGTGCACATATATGCACACTCGTACATACACATAAATACATTCACACATACATACGCATGCACATACATACACATATAGAATAGCTAGTGAGGGGGACATGAAGCTTTATATTGCAAATATGATCGAAATTAGAATTTGAGTGGCATTTTGCTGTGAATATACAGTGTGGACTTGTAAGCTAAACATTATCATGCTTGCATCTAATTACTTATATACTCCAATAAGTGCATATATATATATATATTATATATATATATAATTGTTTCTACTTTTGGCACAAGGCCGGGAATTACTCAGTGTATTACTGGTACTTTATTTTATCGACCCCGTAAGGATGAAGGCAAAGTTAACCTCGGTGGGGTTGTAACACAAATATATCAAATAGTGGAATAAGTTATTTAATGTGAGGAAAAAGAAAAGTTTAAAGTTTCGGATGCTTGTCTTTCTTTCTGTACAATGAGAGAGAGAGAAAGAGAGAGAGAAAGAGAGAAAGAAAACGGAGTGGGAGAAATAGAGGGGGAGGGGGAAAACGGGGGAGAGTAGAGAGAGAAGGTGTGGGGTAAAAAGAAGTAGCGAGAGAGGGGAATAGAGGGGGCATAGAGGGGATCGATGGGAGGGAGGGAGAGAAAGGGAGAGGAGAGTGAGAAGAGTGCGTGAAGAAGAGTGAGAAAGTGTGTGTGAGTGTGTGTGTGAGAGAGAGAGAAGAGAGAGGTTGGGTAAGACATGAGATAATGTGGGTAGTGGAGGGAAACCAACGATATTTACGAATTATTCGCAGAGTTCATGTGTGCTCACCTAGATCCCATTATCGAAGTGATTCTAACCGCGACCACACAGTCATCTTTTCTCTCCATGTAAAATGTATCTAGTATTACATGATGCAATAGGTTCCTCATTTTTAAGACGGT
>OZ024743.1:158759922-158857422 GCA_964016885.1 Eledone cirrhosa
ATAACCTACATAGAAATTACCGCGAACTCGCTGCATCACTATGAAAGCGTCTTGTTGAGTCAAACTAAGCCACACGTTAAAACCATCCACAGCACGCAGTAATCTAACTGGAATACCTCTAAGTGGATTACCTATAACGATAACTGGTTATCCCATATACATATATATCCGAAACGCCGTCCCCCCACCCCACTTTCAAGAGTGTGAAACTAATAAACCTTTGTTCGTACTGCCTCTCTGTTTTGTTCCCGTTCCATTTTTCACTATATATATATATATATATATATATATATATATACAAATGGAAGCTTAGTAAAATCGAAGCTTTGGCTGTGGCCAAGCTAACGACCTACAATTAGTAATGAGCAGCAAACCACTCAATAAGGTTGCAAGCCTTAGGGTAATAACATACGTTGACAAATTGAAAATTGCGGTAGGTAAACCTAGCCACACAATACCCAAAACAACGAAAAAACTAATCAGGTTAGACAACTGACCTGGACAAATCGAACGATATTTTGCAATACGTCCGATAGGTTTCCATGAATATCCGAAATCAACCATCCAACTTACGTAATATGTAAGCCTGTGGTATTCCATGATCGAACAGTGGATTCACGTCATCAACAGGAATTTCTTTCTATGCCTCAAGCCGGTGTGGAATGCAACACCGAACTGCTACCGTTGGAAGCCCTCACTGTTTCACTCTTACGTGTTACTTCCAACAAGGGAAGTAACCCCCGGTTTTTGGCGAGTAAATTCAAAGTGTGAACAATGGAAATCAATTCCGTTCCACATTCCGAATAAAAAGCTCTCGACTAGACGTTATTAAACAAACATAAATAATTAACCAATCAATGGAATTGTCTAATTAAATTAATTAATTAATTATTATGTCTAGGAGATAATAATACAAGTGGAAGCTTAGTAAAATCGAATCCAAGCTTTGGCTGTGGCCAAGCTAACGACCTACAATTAGGAATGAGCATCAATATATATATATATTATATTATATTTAGAGTTATAAACTCAAACAGTCCTTTACAATTAAATAGCTCAAAGAAAGAAGCATTTCTGAGCCATGAAATACAAGTTTTTGGTGTAAGATGTGTTGTCACCAATTTGTTTGAAGATGTAAATTCCAATTTAACGGAGAAGTATTTTAGAGGAGCGAATCCTTCCACGTCTGTTCATGTCCGTGGTCCAAAGAGAGTTGTAATGTCGCCACGAGGAACCAGGTTTGGTAGAGAGATATGATAGGAATATCAACAACGACCTTAGCTTGGTTTTACATTATTTATTAACAGAGGTTGAGCTGGCATGCCAAGAGAAATGAAATAATTCAATTAAGATTACAAGAGAAAATACGGGCGACTGGCTGAAGGCGTTTGGCCAGGCTCGTAGGTAATGTTTTGTCGTTACATATTGTTTGCGCTGGCGGAGCAAAAGAACAAGCGGTTTTTACTTAGCATGGTCAAGCCTGGAAGTGGTTGCGTCTTCAAATCTTTGCGGGCTATTTCTCCCTCAGAACGCGTAGGGATACATCCTCTTCTACTGGCGCTGATTGGCTGAGCTGAGCCAAATCACGCACAGAGAATGTATGTGAGCCCGCAGAATGTAGGTCACTACAAGTTAATATAAATTAATATATGATAAACACCAATATAAACATATAAGTGTTTGCATTGTAAATTACCAAGTTAGCTAGATTGAAAAATACTAATTAAATTAATACAGTTTGCCTGTCTCGATAATAAATCAATAAAAACAAACCCATATTGGCAATAACCGTGATACCCGGACAAATTTAAATTTCAAAATCCAAACCTGTTCCGTAGACAAATTTAAATTTCAAAACCCAAATAAGTTTCGCAACGATAATTAAAAAAAGTAAAAGATTCCAATTTCTCTGGTCATCGGCAGGTATCCAGAAAATTAGCATGTTTCACCTCGAAAATTAGCATGTTTCACCTCGAAAATTAGCATGTTTCACGGCTCAGAAATGCTTCTTTCTTTGAGCTATTTAATTGTAAAGGACTGTTTGAGTTTATAACTCTAAATATAATATAGTATTACGGCTCCTTTTGTTGAGCTAAATTTTAATCCCATATAAACGGCTGTTATTTCTAGCAGCATGAGTATGGGGTAGCTAGGAGCTGGAAAACCATGTGCGTTATCACTTGATTACCAGTCCTCCTAAGTATTTCGAGGTGAAACATGCTAATTTTCTGGATACCTGCCGATGACCAAAGAAATTGGAATCTTTCACTTTTTAAAATTATCGTTGCGAAACTTATTTGGGTTTTGAAATTTAAATTTGTCTACGGAACAGGTTTGGATTTTGAAATTTAAATTTGTCCGGGTATCACGGTTATTGCCAATATGGGTTTGTTTTTATTGATTTATTATTTTAAATCGAGACAGGCAAACTGTATTAATTTAATTAGTATTTTTCAATCTAGCTAGCTTGGTAATTTACAATGCAAACACTTATATGTTTATATTGGTGTTTATCATATATTAATTTATATTAACTTGTATATATATATATATATATATATATATATATATATATATATATATATATATATATATATATATATATATATATATATATATATATATATATATATATACAATGATATTAAATAAATGGAATCTATATTTATAAAACCATATTTATTCTATTATATATATTTCAAGGGTACCAAAACTTTGGTACACTCTCATCAGATAAAACACAAAGTTTGTTTTATAAATATTGACATAAACAGGAAGAACTTAAGGGTTTAAGTTTTTCCTATCCAGGAAAAACTTAAACCGTTAAGTTCTTCTTCCTGGTTATGCCAATATTTATAAAACAAACATTGTATTTTATCTGATGAGAGTGTACCAAAGTTTTGGTACCCTTGAAATATATATAATAGAATAAATATGGTTTTATAAATATAGTTTCCATTTATTTAATATCATTGAATATTATACTCCAGAAAACTTGTCGAGTGCTTTGAATCAGTTATAAACATTTATATTTGTTGAATTACCAACAAATTGAATATCCCTTTTGCTTATATATATATATATATATATATATATATATATATATATATATATATATATATATATGTATATATATATATTACTCACTCATGAATCAAGTTTCCTCGATCTAATAAACAGTACTCTTTCCATTTGTCTCGATCTAACATTATCACTCCAAGATCTCTTAAATTTCCTCCTGTGCCAGCATATAGCATATCCAGATACTTTGTTGCAGGGCGACCTCAACTTCTATGACCGTGCACGGGCTTCCATAAAAGAACACGAATGACTCACTCGTTTTTTGCCCTGTAACAATTCCCCGCAAACATATCCTTCTTAGACAAACAATATCTGACTAGGAAGGACTATCTAGATAAAGTTATCCATTTGTGCCTCTCTGTCGCCAAGATATGTTGAAAGCGTGTCTCAGGAGTTTCGTGTAACATCCATTTAGTCTGTTTCGAGGGTTTTATTAAACTTCCATGCTTCCGACACACTTTCACCTGTGGCTTTGAAGAACATACGCTTTAGTCTCCTCGAGAGAGATGATTGCCATATTTTGTTAAGTTTGTTTATGGCCAACCATGTTAATACTTCTCTGATGTTGATTTCTTTTTCCGTTGACCAGATTCCTGCTCCGAGATATTTGAAATTAGAAACGTTTTTAATAGTTTCGCTATTTGAAGCGCTCAGCTGACCATGTGTATTAAATATAATAAATTCGGTCTTGGTCTCATTTATTTTCAACCCTACTTTTATCGCCGCTTCTTATAGTCGAGTGAAAAGAGTTTGAGCATCTGCTATATTGTTTGATATTTGACAGATGCCATCTGCATAATTCGTGCTAATATTCGTGATAATATTCCCGGATGAAGTTGTTTCCTAGAAGTAGTTCGGTTTAAAGTAAAACCGCAATTCTCATGATCTTAAACAGTACATCTCATAATGTAATCTATCACTATAATAAAAATGTATGGAGACAGAGTATTCTTAATTTCAATGAAATCAGTCTCGCCATCACCAGACATGACTTTTGCCATGGCATTCTCGTACTCGACATGGCTCGAAGAATTCTGTGAGCGAACCCATAAATTTGAAGAATTTTCAGTATCTTCTCTCGATTTATTGAATCGAAGGCCCTTTTAAAGTTTATAACTGTAAAAACTGCTAGAAAGTTCTTCAACTTCACGCCCTCAGTAATTCGTCCAAGAGTCAAAATTTTAGAGATTGTAGAACGACTTTGTCTGAACCCGTTTAGATTAATTCTCAATAGAGGTTCAACATGAGGTCGTATCCTATTCAGCAACATCTTGTTATACACCTTTGCTGCCATTGATGTGTGACTTATTCCTCGATAGTTTTCTGGAAGACTAAGATTACCCTTCTTGGGAATGGGAATGGGAATAGTGCCACTCCTTGACCATATTATTGGTTAATTTCCATTGAAAGTCATATTGCATACACGGAGCAGCTCGTTCTGAGTGAATCAACCTTTCATACTTCTCCCGGAATTCCATCGATTCCAGTAGCCTTGCCATTCGGCAGCTCCCTCAAATATTCTTTGAGCTCATTTACAATAAAGTCGCCGGTAGGTATGATCAGCTCTGTAACACTGCCAACGTTGAGGTTTAACAATTCATTGTCGTCATCACTTATTTCCAATGTACTGATACCGTATATATATATATATATATATATATATATATATATATATATATATATATATATATATATATATATATATATATATATATATATAAATTTCGCTCTACATGGCTGAATACAATAAATGTAACCTGAGTTTTTCGAATATTAATAATAATATTCGATTCATTTGCAATTATGTAAACAAGCCTCACTTTTAAAGCCATGTCAGTAGAATGAGCCCCTCATTCTTGCTCTTGTGTTGGCATGTAAACAGAACTGCAGACACTAATGTTTCTGGGCATTACCTTTCATCAGCACAGCTCACTGTTCACCTGCCAACTGTCAGAGCTAGTGAAAATATATGCTATTTTCTAAAATATGCAGTGACTGATCAGCCTGATTTGCATATTAGTAGACTGCATATTAGCAGATCCACTGATCAGCCAGATTTGCATATCAGCAGACTGGCCAGTCAGTTTCCTGTATACGATCGATCAATGGCTGGCTTTGTCATATCAAAAAAATAAAAAAAATTTCGCTTTACATGGCTGAATACAATAAATGTAATCTAAGTTTTTCGAATATTAATAATTGTTTCTACTTTAGGCACAAGGCCAGCAATTATCCCAGTGTATTACTGGTGCTTTATTTTATCGACCCCGTAAGGATGAAAGGCAAAGTTAACCTTGGCGGGATTTGAACTCAGACCGTAAAGGGCCGTAACTATTTGTTGCAAAGCATAGCGTCCGACCCTCTACTGATACTGCTAAACCATATTCGATTCGTTTGCAATTATACAAACAAGCCTTATTTTTAAAGCCATGTCAGTAGAATGAGCCCCTTATTTGAATAGGGCCAGCCATTGATCGCTCGTATACAAGAAACTGTCTGCTGATATGCAAATCTGACTGATCAGCCAGTCTGCTAAGTTCTCGTTACAAAGTTCTTATTGTATTTGCCTTTAAAAATATGGCTCTACTTGTTTTTTTTATAAGTGTAATTTGGTTGGTTGATGACTGGTACGTGAATAAGTATATCAACTTTCACGCCAGTTCGTGTTTGAGGGTACTTTATTGCCATTTTCACAGTCACATGATTTGTCATAGAGAGTTTTGTGCCAAACAAAAGATAATAGGCAAGAAATGGGAGGGAGAGAAATCGTTCTGGTTCAGTGAGTATGCCTGATGTGCTGAGGTGTCAGAATTCAGACTTTCTATTGAAATAAATTGAATGTTTGTGTCGAATATAGTGGCGGGGTGGCGGCGGCATGGTAGAAAATAGAAATATATTTTTTTTATTTGTGTGTGGATGTGTGTGTGTATGTGTGGGTGTGTGTGTGTATGTGTGTGTGTGTATGCGTGTATGTGTGTGTGTGTGTGTAGGAAAATGATTCCATTAGTAGAAATGGAGAAGAGTGTTATGTGTGTGAGTGAGGGGGGGGGGGGTAAAACGCATCTTACAGTATATTTAGCTTTGGTCTTTTATTTTCGAATATAGATAGAAGAGGGTGTTATATGTGTGTGTGTATGCGTGCGTGTGTGTGTGCGCGCGTGTGTGTGTGTGTGTGTGTCTGTGTATGTGCCTGTGTGGATGGTTAGCATGTTATAGTGTTAACATATTAATGTGTATTAAACTATATTTAATGCTGATCTATATTTTTGAATAAACATTTTCCTTATTTATTCGTATTTGGTCTGTTGTATTGTCAGTGCAAAGATAAAGTGGGAAGACTTGGAATTTGGGCATCTTATCGATTGCGCATATGTCTAGATGTGCACTGAGCGGTATCTGTTTTGTGGTAGGGTCTTGTAATTGTTGCCGAAGGAAATTCTGCTCCAAAGACAGTACCCACTGTTATTAATAGATCATGGAATAGAAAGGACCAAAGCATGCATATATACAAACTTAAAATTAACAAATAAAGGACAAAACCACGAACGGAAACAAAACTAAATAAATATCAATTTCTTAAGGTTATATATATATATATATAATAGTAGAACACTGGTAGGTTATATCCGTAGTAGTAGAGCACACAGTCCATGGGACGAGTTAGTTCACCATTACCGAAATCAATTGTTTCCTCTTATTCGGGTCATCAGCTCGGTTTAAATGAGGTTGTACGGAAAAGGAAAATCAACTGTACAAATACATATGTGCAGAAACAGTCACTTCCCCAGGGCGAGGTAAACCCACGATAGTGAGGGAAATAACTGTGGATGCTCGGAATAAAATATTCATGTTATTCAGAATATTATAGATTGTTCATGTTAGTTAATCTGGAGCTTTGTAATTACATAATAGGTATTTCCAGACGTATGGACGACGTGAAAAACACTTCATTCCTTGAATTTAGGCAAGCGCTATTACGTATCCTCTTAGGATATTGATCCTTTCTTCAATGCACAACACACAAGGCGCATTCCCATTTCCGTATGGCTCGGACTTAGTAATAACTTTCCATCGGATGGAGTAATCTACGCCTGTGTCCTTGAGGGACCGAACGTGGCTCGCGAGCTTCGTGGACGATCGTTTGTTCGAGTATCTGAAGGTCGACTGATGATTCAGGAAGCGTTCCTTAAACCGGCCCTCCGCCATATCTACATAGGATTTAACCTCTTGTTGATTTGGTCGGTTAGAAGTGACAGCAGCTTCGTAAATTACAGCGTGTGTGTTACATTGTTGTGGAAGGGGACAAGCTTCAGGCCTTCGGCAAGAACATCCTGGTGGTGGTGGTGGGCTGCTCTTAGGGCTGTTGGTGATGTGGGCCTTCATATTCTTAGCACAGGAGTATCCTAGTATCACCCTGTGTCTGTTAAATATGGAGCGGTATTTGTGACCTATGGGATAGCTATAAAGGTGGGTCTGTATATTTTAATTCACCTTTTTAATTATAATGTATTTTGCACACTTTTCGTAGACTTTATGTCTTTCACTCTAGTGGTTCTCTACCTCTCGTAATTGAAAACAAACCCTTTTGTGTTCTCCTCTATATATTATATTATGAAGAGCCCGGTACTTATTCCTTGAGCTCATTAAATTACAGGGGATTAACGCGAGTCTTTAACTCCGTTCTTTCATTTGATATGTTGGCTCCTAACTAATTTCTTTATGTTAATTGAGCTTTTTAAGTTGAATGGGTATAGGTTGCTATTTCTAGCGTTTTTTTATCCATTCAAGCCACTATGTACTGTCTGGTGCGCATGCGTTCGTCTCTTCTCTCACCATGTGGGATATTTCAGTTGTCTAAAGTCTCTTTATAAGTGTCGACCATATCGTCTTTATAAGTGTCGACCATGTCGACTATGTCGCCGATAAGCCCTGAGAGGTTATGGCACCGACACTGTTTATGGCGAAACATCTTCTTTGAGTTTGTCCAGATGTTTTATAGTTATAAAGGTGGGTCGGTACATTTTAATTCACCTTTTTAATTATAATGTATTTTCCACACTTTTCGTTGACTTTATGCTTTTCACTCTATTGGTTCTCTACCCCTCGTAATTGAAAACAAACCCTTTTGTGTTTTCTTTTCTATATATTGTATTATGAATAGCCCGGTACTTATTCCTTGAGCTCATTAAATTATAGGGATTTAACGCGAGTCTTTAACTCGTTTTTTTTTTCATTTGATATATATATATATATACACAGTTCAAGAGTAACCAATCTTAAAGAGAGAGATGGAGATAGGAGAGGAGAAGAGATATTGGTGAATTAGTTAGAAGCCAAAGCGTAGAGGCATGTGCTCAATGTGCAATATGCAGTGGAAGGCAGCTAGGTGGCTGGGTTCATGCAGAGGTTAGGTGCACAGAGCTGGAAATATTCATTAGTTAAGCAAAACAAGACTACAAATTTCACAAGGAAGACATTATTAAAAGATTGTCAACATAGTTTTAGTTTAATGTAAGGAATGTTGAGAATAATAATAATAATAATATTAATAATGTCCGTTTACAATTATTTCGCTACTCCATATAATGTTTCTGGATCAAATGATTATAGATCATTATTGATCTGGTTCAGTTGAAGATAATTAACTTAGGTACAATTAGAGCAGCTCATCGGAACTTCAAAAGGAATATAAATTAAAATAAAGAAAGAATGTTACATGAATGTAATGTTCCATATATTGGTTACATTCATGTAACATTCTTTCTTTATTTTAATTTATATTCCTTTTGAAGTTCCGATGAGCTGCTCTAATTGTACCTAAGTTAATTATCTTCAACTGAACCAGATCAAAAATGATCTATAATCATTTGATCCAGAAACATTATATGGAGTAGCGAAACAATTGTAAACGGACATTATTAATATTATTATTATTATTATTTTCTACATTCCTTACATTAAACTAAAACTATGTTGACAATCTTTTAATAATGTCTTCCTTGTGAAATTTGTAGTCTTGGTTTGCTTAACTAATGAATATATATATATATACTTTTGATTCCAGAGTCTGGTCAGATCGATACAGATCGAACCTTCAGCTGATCAATCGTGAAACGCGCGTCACACCTCAATAAATGGAACGAAGATCTAACATTTCGTCCTTATTATTATTATTAGGGAGAGTGGCGAGTCAGAGAGAGTAGCGGATTTCAGTCCCTATCTTGACGGCTTGCCGCGCATCTCGACGGTCGACGCTGAGCGCTGCGAAAGGCCGATTACTTCAGCCGAAATTCAGGACGCCCTTGTCGGCTGCATGAGGCGCAAGTCACCCGGTTTGGATGGCCTGCCCTACGAGCTTTACGTAAATATGCCAGACTTGTTCTCTGAACTCCTCGAAGCACTCTACTGCAACTGGCAGCAGAATTGGAGTATTCCCAGTTCTGTGAACAGGGGAGTGGTGACGCTGATAAGGAAAGACGAGAACAAGAGGGATACATTAGACAACTTCAGGCCCATAACTCTGTGCTCAACACAGAGTTTAAGATTTTGGCCAAGGTGTTAGCAAAAAGATTGGCGCTTGTCGTCGAGGATTTGGTTGGGGAGGCGCAAACTTGCGCAATCCCAGCCAGGTCCATACACGACAATCTCCACCTCATGCGATACATCATAGAGAGGGTAGGGTGTAAACCTGGCTTCGGTGAGGCACTGATCAATTTAGATCAATCGAAAGCATTCGATAGGGTCGACCATCGGTATCTGGAGTTTGTCCTCAAAGCAGCTGGCTTCGGCCCTGTCTTTAGAAGCTGGATCGTTGCAATGCACAGCGGCACACGCTCGGTGGTCAAGGTTAATGGCCACCTCTCGGAACCATTTCGGCTCTCCCGATCGGTCCGTCAAGGATGCTCTCTCTCTTCCCTTCTGTACGTATTGACTCTTGAGCCTTTACTGCGGAAGCTGGAGCTGTTGGAGGGCATTCCGCTCGAACCGGGACGCGGAAAGGCGGTGTCGGCTTATGCGGACGACATCACTGTGATAGTGTCGAACACCTCAGAAATCGAGGTGGTCGGCACCTTATTGGAGGAATATGAAAGGTTGACAGGAGCCAAACTTAACCCGGAAAAGTCGGTGGGCTTGCAGCTCGGAACCTGGAGAGGCAAGCCCATGCCGTCCAACAGCGTCGTGGGGCGCTGGACGGACGGACCGGTAAAGTTGCTTGGGGTTTGGTTCGGACCAGACCTCCAGGTGGAAAAGAATTGGGACGAGGTAACGAGCAGAGTAGCCAGTCTCACCCAAAAATGGGCTCGGAGGAAGCTATCACTGAAAGGTCGCGCGGAGGTGGCGAATGCGTATATTGCGTCCGTCATCTACTACCGCCTAACCGTCGTGCTTTGCCCCCGTCCGCGCCTCGTCAAGTTGGAACGGCTCCTCTTCAAATTCTTGTGGAGGGGACAAGTTCCGTTGGTGAGGCGGTCCATCTGCTGCCAGCGCCCTCTACGCGGAGGGCTGGGCATGCCGTGGCTAATGATGCGCAGACATGCGTTGAGGCTGCGACATCTCCAGATATTCTGCCTCAATGGTGAACAGGTGTGGTCGCCGTTTATCAGACGGGCCTTTCCGCAGCTCATTTCTTTGACAGAGCTGCAATCCTGGGTCAAGAAGAGACCGAGACTGGGTGACTGGCACCTGGAATGTTGCCAGGCACTCACTGCCCTCTACCAAGCGGGCAATGCGATCAGTGGAACTTCCACTCTCGAGTTCTATAGAGGATTAGTGGTGGGCAAGTGCGATGACGCACTCGGAGAAGCTTTGGGCCTCGACGAAGTCGAACTGACCAGTCTGTACCGGAGGACTTTTGAGCCGGGGACGATGGACAATTTCCAGAAATCCCTCGCTTGGCAGTGCTACCGGGGGGCACTGCCGGTTCGGGATAAACTCTACAGGCACGGAAGTGCTGTCAGACGGACCTGCCCAAGATGCGCACAGAACGATGAAACCGTTCTGCACGCACTTGTCCAATGTCCGTGCATTACTGACTTGTGGAGATATGTCGAACAGCTACTGTCGCGTGTGGAACGAATCAGGATATCGGCCGGGTCCATAGTGAAGATCGAGCCGCCACCTTCCTTAGGTCAGGAAGAGCAGGAAATTTTCCTCTGTCTGGTGGCAGTTGCGAAAGAGATTATATGGTGGACCAGGTTGAAAGGACAGACACTTTTCTCTTCGGCCAATCCCTCATCAACTTCTTCAAGTTTCACCTGGAAAGGAGGGTGAGGGTGGAGAGAGAAGTGCTGCCCCCCAGTACATTTGCTAAAAGGTGGGTGAATGTGGCGGGAATGGCTTGTGTGGATGGGCCTACTCTGACCATGCGCCTATAGGCTGGCTAACTTGAGGAGAGGGGTTCTCTCCTGGGTGCCCTAGAAGCGTAGGGTGGTTCAGGATTGGTGGGGTACCTGAAGCACCCCAGGGTCGTACACCCCCTATCGGGGAATTTATTTTGTTATATTTATGCATAGTTTATTTTATATTTTTATATTTCCATTGTTAAATTAGTCTTGCCATTGTGCACTTTTACTCCACCTTATTGTAAACCCCCACTGTCCCTGTCTTTGTATTGTCCCCTACATGTCGGCTCTGGTGGCTAATAAATGAAATCATTATTATTATTAATATTATTATTATTATTATTATTATTATTATTATTATTATTATTATTATTACAGTTGCACTTATCTTGCTTTATGTTCATACGAGTTATCACCAAGTCACAACCAGTGACCTTAAGAGACAACAAGGTCCGCCATGTTCAAGAAAGAACATACATACTCACACATGCATCTTTAGTGTTTAGACTTGTGATGTACTTATATTGACAGCATCTTCCTTAGTATATGGGCAGTTCCCATTAGTACTATCTTTTGTATTTCTTCTATACGCGGGTTTCCTGGGATTTGCGATAAGTAATCATTAGACCCCTTAGGTATCATTTCCAGAGCGCCTACAACCACTGGTATTGTTTTAGTTCTCAATTTCCACATTTTTCCAATTTCTATCTCCAGGTATTCAGTTGGAGCTATAGGACTGCACATTGAAATTATATGGTCAATGATCTCTGGTTGTTTTTTGCATACACGGCATAATGGGCTGCATCCATTTTTTATTATGTTGGCTTGGTAATTTTTTGTTGGCAGACACTGATCTTGTGCTGATATAATCAGTCCTTCAGTCTCCGATTTCAGTCCAGAGGATGCCAACCACTGATGGGTTAAAGTTTTGTCAACATCAGGATTGTTAGCTCGCTCTGGGTATTTTCCATACAGAGGCTTTTCTTGCCATTTCTTAGCCAGTTTCTGTAGCAGTTCTTTCTTTGCAGTTACTTTTACCTGCTTTGCTTTTTCTGTGTTTTCCATTTCAGCAGTAAATGGGACTTCTGAAATTTGTAGTCCATTACTGTATCTTTGTGCATCTTTTGTAATGAAATATGATCTTTTGATGCTTTCGTGTTTCAAAACGAGTTTGATCATCCAATCATGTGATTCCCTTAGATATGTAGATAATCCAATTGTTGCAGTTTTCAACGCAATGTCTAACTGGATTAACCCACGTCCTCCTTCTTTCCTAGGGAGATATATTATATCTATATCAGCCTTAGGGTGATGCATTCTGTGCATGGTTAAGAATTTTAGAATTTTTGTATCGAGCCTACGGATCACTGTGCTTGACCAGTTGATGACATTGTAACTGTAGGTTACTACTGGTATGGCAAGCGTGTTTATGGCATCGATCCTATTCCTTGCATTCAATTCCGTTCTTAAGATTGCTCTTACTCTGCGGTAACATTCCTTCCTTATCCTTTCCCTCATTGTCGAGTGCTTGATTCCGTCTCCTTCACAAACACCTAGATATTTGTAAGATTTTTTCTTGATCAAGTTCTCTTATCACGATCCCCCGATCAAGATTAATGTCTGAACTCTTCAGCAGCTTTCCTCTGGTGAACGTTGCTTTGGCGCATTTATCTAGTCCAAACTCCATTTTAATGTCATCACTGAACTGCTCCACAGTGGATAATAGTCCTTGCAATTGTTCATCATTTTTTGCAAATAGTTTCAGGTCATCCATGTAGAACAAGTGATTAATGGTTTTGTCATAGACTTTATATCCATGTTTTGTTTCATTGAGCATTTTACTTAATGTTATAAGTGCGATGCAGAATAAAAGCGGTGATAAAGAGTCACCCTGAAAAATTCCACAATTAATATTAACTTCTCCAGCTTCCAGTGATTTTGTTTCACTATTCAAAAGGAGTGTCGTTTTCCATGTCTTCATACTGAATGACAAAAACCTCCTGACAACGGGGGATATTTTGAAAATCTCTAAACATTTTTCAATCCAACTGTGTGGCAAACTATCGAATGCTTTTTTATAATCTATCCAAGCAATCGATAGATTTTTCTGTCTATTATGACAATCTTCCAGTATCATTTTGTTAACTAAAAGCTGATCCTTACAGCCATATGAGCCTCGTTTACACCCTTTCTGCTCAATGGGAAATAGGTCACTTGTTATCAGGTGGTCATATGTGTATTCAGTTAGGACTGATGTTAAAATTTTATACATTGTGGTCAAGCAAGTTATCGGTCTGTAATTTTGGGGATTGTTTGTCTCATCATTCTTCGGAAGCAGGAATGTAATGCCGTTAACTAGCCATGATGGTATCTTTTCTGGCTCCTTAACTATTTCATTGTAAAGTTGGGCTAACAGCTCATGAGACTCTATGAAGGCATTTATCCAAAAATTTTGTATTTTGTCTTTTCCTGGGGATTTCCATTTGCTGGTTTTTCTTAAAGCCAAGCGCAACTGTTCAACTGTTATATTTTCCCATATTTGTTCCTCAAGGTGAGCTGTATCTTTCATTTGTCTGTCTATCCATGGGGCATGTATGTTATGAACTTTTTCTTCGGCCTAGATCTTTTCCCAGAATTCTTGCACTTCCTCCTTGGGTGGTATTGATTTAGCAGTTATTGTTGACTTACCAATTTTTCTGTAGAAGTTTCTTTGGTTGTTTTTGAATATATTATTGTCCTTATAGAATCTAGATCGTTTTTCAAAGCGGCTTATACGAGCAGCTTTGGCCGACACTTTTTGCTTGATTATTTCTATCAGCATGTCTATGTCACTTGTTGATTTTATACTGTACTTTCTTTTCAATTTTCTAAGTTTAGTTTGTTTAATATGTTCACCTACTTTATAGTTTGTTAAAATTTCTATGTCAAATCGGAGAAGGTTTATTTGGCGGTTGATGTTCTCTTGCCAAGTAGATTTCTTGTGGGAATTCCTTTGTTTTTTCATCTTCACTCCACATAAGTGAGTGGTGACTTTAGCCGATGCATAATAGAGATGATTTAAATCAGTAATGTTTAGTTTGTTTGTGATGATAATGTTTTTGAGAATTATGTTAATCTTGTGTATTATCTTTTGGTTCTGTTTGGAGTTCTGGATATTAGGGAGGGTGTCTCGTTGCCCCATGTCAGATTCTTTCATTTTCATCCATTCGATCATAATTTCATCCTTCAAGTTGGCAAATTGATTCTCATTCATTTCTTTATCATTTACGATCTCATTATTTTCATTTGGAGTTTCATCCTGAGCATGCACTCCCTCCACTTTTTCGATCCTTTCTTTAATTTGTTCTGTTGCCAGTGATTCCGCCCCAACCCTGGGATTCGAAGTGTTACAGTTTACCTCGTTTTCACTGACACATGTTTCATTTTCCCTTCGCTGACTTTGTGCTAATAGCTTGATCTGATCAATTTCTATATCAGTTAGTAACTTTTTTCTTACAATATTTCTTCGTATATTGGCTAGTTTGTTACTGTCAATATAGCCTCTGTTTTCGGGATGTTTCTTTTTCCAGTTGATATATGTCTGTTCTGTATTCGATGTATTTGATGGGTAGTACATGGCAGTGTAGAAAGCCTCAAGGACTTCTTTATTATCTTCCCTTGACCATTTTCTCTCTTTTTCTTTGGATTTCTTGGTGGTGAGCATGGAGGGCCAACAGTAGGAGTATTCCGGTTATGGGAGGTCTCCAGCTCCGAAGTGATGGGAAGGTTTGAACCATTAGCTGATTTTTCGACCCCAGTCTGGTTCCTCTCTGAGGGACGCGGTCCTTTTTTACCCGGGTGACGGCCGATCCGGTATGAGATTTTATAATTAGACATTTACTTTATTTTGTCGCGTTTTATCCTTATCCGCCAAGGGGTAATCATTTCGTGTTACCACTTCTAGAACGAGTGTCAACCAAGACTAGAAGGGTCGTTCTCCCCTAGAGACACGGCTATTCCCCGCAGGCCGCCATCCCGGTATTTCTTGGTCACGGGGTTTTCTTTTTGTTGTTTTTTTAAAAATTGTTATTATCATGAGTGGTTCCTTACTGGGAGCATTGCGTGGCTTAAGAATGAAATTATTAATAATTGTCTCCACTCCAGGCACAAGGCCAGCAATCACCCAGTGCATTACAATATTATATACTTTTTGCTGAAGTTGCCTGTTATTGTTGTTGGCTATGTCGGTGGTGGTGCTGGGGCTTTTTATATTGTTGGTGAGGAAGGGGGGAGCCAGCAGTGCCATAGTTGTTGACGTTTGGCCGATGGCCAGGTCACTAAGTCAATCTATTTATATCTTTTGCTAGCCTCTCCCTTGTCTAGTGATACCGCCACCTTCCCCTTCCTTAAGTTAACAGGGGAATAGTGGTGGTAGCAATGAGGGAGTGGTGGCGGCGGTGATGGGATAGTGGTAGCAATGATGGATGGAGTGGTGGTGGCGGTGGCGTTGTCGTTACTGAGTTTTGTGATATGTAGTATCTATGAGTTTGTGTCGCGTATATTTAATATATATTGTGTTGACATATTCCCGTAAAATTGGAAGTAAACATTTTGTTAAAACTTGAGACAATAATAATAGTAATTATTATTATGATGCTGGGATTGGTGGTGGTGGTGGTGAAATTGCCGTTATCTGGCTGTTATATTTAGTGTGATGGGGTAGGTGGTGTATCAAGTTTCTGGTGTTGGTGAAATTGCTGTTATTTGGCTGTTCTATATAGTGTAGACCGAGGGTGTTTTCTTCCATTTATAACCATTTTCTTTTTTGAATACAAAATATATAATACAAAATTGAATATTTGAGCGATATAACAATATAATATGGATCCAAAATTTTATGAAACTTGATTCGGTGGTTTATGCATCATTTGTACTAAGAATTGTTATTTCACAATTGATTTAAATATGTTAAAAATCAAAAATTTACGGGAGTGATTTCATGACGTTCTACCACCACGTGCTTCTTCTTCTTCTTCTTCTTCTTCTTCTTCTTCTTCTTCTTCTTCTTCTTCTTCTTCTTCTTCTTCTTCTTCTTCTTCTTCTTCTTCTTCTTCTTCTTATTATTATTATTATTATTATTATTCTTCCCTCTTCTTCTTCTTCTTCTTCTTCTTCTTCTTCTTCTTCTTCTTCTTCTTCTTCTTCTTCTTCTTCTTCTTCTTCTTCGTATTATTATTATTATTATTATTATTATTATTATTATTATTATTATTATTATTGTATATGTATGTATATGCATGTACGTGTATACAAGTGTGTTTTGATATGAATATATATTATGCACAAACACACCTATTTTTGAATAAAGTAAATGAATATTCGTTAGTTTCGACGATTAGTTGTTTGATCAACTGAATTTCCTGTTCATTGAAATATAATTTTTCGTTTCTTAGTATTCGACCCAGACATTACCCTTAACGTAGAATCATCGTTATAAAGCAGGCCCTTTGGTTTAAAAAATTAACGGGATTTCACAGTTTCCACCTACACAACATCTTATACTTGGTTTGGGTTGACACGAGGTTATGGAGAAATGACACGCAATTGAATGAAAGCCGAGACCTCATTATTGTGAGGGGAACATTTTAACAATTCAGAAATATCTATCTATCAATCAATCAATCTATCTATCTATCTATCTATCTATCTATCTATCTATCTATCTATCTATCTATCTATCTATCTATCTATCTATCTATCTATCTATCTATCTATCTATCTGGGATAGTGTTGACGTGTGCCGCTCCTTGGTAAGTCTTTTGTTAATTTTGTATGCAAAAAACAGGAACTATGGTGACAAATAGTGACAACAAAGTTTTGTTTCGCCAAGAGGGCGAAAAACACAACTTACAACACAGCTTGGAACACACATAAAAAACAAAAATAATGAAACAATTCCTTCAACTATGAACAAAATAAGTGACAACCACAATAACAACAACATAAAAAAAAACATTTGCACAAATAGTTATAAACAAACAAGACTTAAAGAATCTTGATATCTCCAAATGCGAGGGAAATGCCTACTGAAGCAAAACAATTTGGTAACTTTCGAAGAGAAAGGTGGGTTTAAGATAAACTCACCCCCCGAAAAGCGACTTGAAACACTTCGAAAGACAGTTACCTACACGCAAACTTAAAAAAAACAAGCAAAAAAAAATACTCTTACCAACACCAACACCAAAACCACCACCACCACCACAACAGCAACAACAACACCACACAAAACAAGCAAACACACCAAAAACAAACAATCACTCAACCAATAACAACAGAAAAAACACAGACAACTCCCCTGAAGAACAGTCCAACCCCATCCCACTCCATCCAACACTACCACAAACACACACAAAAACACTATCACCACACAACATACCCCTACCTCACACTCATTACTCATCAACAGACAAAGCTACTTCTCCATCTCCAAGCGATGATGAACGAGAACCTCGGAAATCCCAAAAACAAAAAAAAAGAAACACTGCAAAGCGACAAAGCCACCAATCACCAACACAAACACACAACCACCGACACAAACAACAACACAAACAACACCACAATCAAACCTCCCCCTACCAGCAAAACAAATACTAACACCACCCAAAACACAAACACCTACTATAAAAAGAAAACTCCCAGATGAATAACAAACAAAAACAACACAACAAAAACACAAACAACAGTACACATACATCAACACCAACAGCAAAAATTTGATGGAGGTCATCTCCCAAAACCTCAAGGTGGAAACCAAGGGGAAAAACTTTCGTAAAATCGGAATCAGCACTACACCTCAAACTAATAAGAGTTTCCATGGAAACTTACAGCCAACTAAAAAGCAAATTTTCGCAGGACGTTGGCAACCCCTGTCAAAAACCCATTAACCGCGTCCTATTAAAATGTTTCCCTACCCCACCCCACACAACACCCCCACCAGCACCCAAATGGAGATTGAACAACCCGATCTCCAGGAAACGAAAAGGTAAGTGCATATTTCGTCCTTTTTCGCCAACTCTTCTCCACCAACATGGCTAATCTACGAGTTGGAAGTGTGAATGTGCGTGGCCTAGGGATGCCATGGAAACAGGGTCAACATTTAAACGACCTTATGTCACACGGTATGAATGTGATAGCCATCACCGAGTCCAAGATCCACAACAGGCAGCAACTAACCCCCATCATCAATGACTTTGAGATCTACGCATCTCTCTGTCAGCCAGGAGGTAGAATGGAGTGGCTGTCATGTTTCGGAAAAACCTGGACCTCGAAATACAGCAAATACAGTTGGACCCGGAGGGTAGACTAGTAGTCCTAAACGTGAACAGTGTTGGAGGTGGAGCCTTCAGACTGGTGGCCGTTTATGCCCCGACTGGGCAATCGCGGCCAGACTTCTTTAAGCGTCTAGAGTCTTTTCTGGGCACGTCTCGCTCCTTGCTTTTAGTGGGGGGGACTGGAATGGTATCCTAGACGCACGTTGGGACTATGTAGGAACAGGTCCCAGTAGAGGGGGGTGCAACAGCCTCCACAATTTAATCGGCCAATTCCAACTGGCCGATAGGTATCAACTAGACTTCCCGACTACACCACAGTGTATGTGGACAAATCGCAGCGGTACATCTAGATCGTATTTAGATAGGTTCTTTATTAGAGAAAGAGACAAGAAGATGTTAAGCTGCTCCAAAATGTACATGGTTGCATATTCAGACCACAAACTAGTCACCTGCATAGTCAACCATGATAGAAGGTATAGACAAGGACCCGGATACTGGAAGCTGAACAAGTCCTTACCGACGCGTAAAGCCTGCAGTGGACAGATAAGTAGATTAGTTAAGCAACAGTTGACGGTAGCCACCGTCAACAATAGATGGTGATACTCTCTCAAGAGAGCAATTAGAGTAGAATCGATAGTTTTTAGCAAAGAACTAGCCTTAGAGAAAAACAAGACAGAAAGAGAACTAGTAGCCAATGTAGAGTAGGCGCTTGGGAGTGGCAACGCAGCTAGAGTGCTAGCAACGAGAACGGCACTAGACCAGTTCTTCGATGCGAAACACGAAGGCTGCGTGGTCAGGAGTATATCACGTGCTCTTGGAAACGAGGGAGCAAAAGCTGTTAGCTGGACCCGAGTAGCAGAGGCGAAAAGTGGCAACAAGTCCACGATTCGGTCTTTGAAAGGCCAAAATGGACGCGTGCTGCTTGACTCCAAGCGGATGTGCACGGCCTTTCAGCGGCACTTTGCGCAACTGTTCGAGCAGAGCGGCGGTGCGCCGAACGGGGCAATGGACTTCGGTTCATACTTCGACGGCCTGCCGCGTTTCTCGAGCATGGACGCCGAGTTCTGCGAAAGACCGATCTCAGCCACCGAGATACGGGACGCTCTGGGCCGCTACGGGAAACGCAAATAACCCGGTCTAGATGGTCTACTCTATGAGTTTTACATAGGCATGCTGGACTTGTTCTCTGGCGTCCTCGAAGCCGTCTACTGCAACTGGAAGCAGAACGGGGAGAATTTACAGTTCTGCAGGCATGGCGTAGTAACGCTGATCAGGAAAGACGAGAACAAGGGGGACGAACTAAGCAACTTTAGGCCCATAACTCTCCTAAACACAGAGTTAAAGATTTTAGCCAAGGTGTTAGCTTGTCGTCGAGAACATGATGGGAAAAGCGCAAACGTGTGCAATTCCAAGCAGGTCCATACACGACAACCTCCATCTCATGCAATACATCATAGATAAGGTGGGGTGTAAACGCGGCTTCGGTGGGGCTCTGATCAATTTAGATCAGTCCAAGGCGTTCAATAGGGTCGACCATCGATCCTTGGAAGCGGTTCTCAAAGCGGCCGGTTTCGGACCCGTCTTCAGAGTCTGGATCAAAGCAATGCACACCAACATCTGCTCGACGGTCAAGGTGAACGGCTTATATGTATATATATATATATATATATATATACATAAATATGTATATACATATATGTCTGTGCCTTTGTGTGTATATATATATATATGTATATATATATGTACGTACATGTATGTATGTATGTATGTATATATGTGTGTGACAGTATGCATATGTGTGTGTACAGTGTACACAGATAAATAGATAGATAGATATATTTCTTTATTTGCAACAATGGCGCACAAGAAAAGGGGACAATACAAAGACACATGCCGGAGATTTTACATACAATCGTATGCCCTCTCTCCTCCATTCTGTACGTATTGACTCTAGAGCCACTCCTGTGGAAGCTGGAGCTTCTGCAAGGCACCCGTTGGAACCGAGACTGCGGAAAGCAACGTCGTCTTATGCCGACGACGTGACAGTAATGGTGTCGAAAACCTCGGAAATCGAGGCGATAGGCAACTTACTGCAGGAATACGAAAGGCTCACAGGAGCAAAACTAAACCCGGACAAGTCTGTCGGTTTGCAACTCGGAACGTAGAGAGGCAAACCGATGCCGTCCGACAGTGTCGTCGGACTCTGGACGGAAGGACTGGTGAAATTGCTCGGGGTCATGTTCGGTCCGGACCTCCAGGTGGAGATAAAACTGGAACGAGGTCACGGCCAAGGTACTTGCGCTCACCCAGAAGTGGGCAGAGTGCAAACTATCCTTGAAAGGTCGAGCGGAGGTGACGAACACTTTCATAGCGTCCGTCATCTACTACCGCTTGACCGTCGTGCCTTGTCCCCGTGAACACCCCACCAGGATGGAACGCATGCTCTTCCAGTTCCTTTGGAAGAAGCAGGCTCCACTGGTGAAGAGATCCGTCTGCTGTCAGCACCCTTCCAACGGAGGGATGGGAATGCCGTGGCTTATGATGCGCAAACATGCGCTGAGGCTACGGTACCTCCAGGTATTTCTCACCGAACAACTGGTGTGGGCACCGTTTGTGAGACAAGCCTTCCCGCAACTCGTCTCGCTGACGGAGCTGCAGTCCTGGGTCAAGCGGAGACCGAAGAAAATGGGCGCCTGGCACATTGAATGCGCTCAGGCGCTCACGGTCCTCTGTCAAGTGGGTACAGCAATCAGTGGAGACTCCACTTCGACATTCTATAGAGGGATTGTACGTCACACGTGCGACGACGTGCTCGGAGAGATTCTGGGCGTCGAAGACGACGAGCCCACCAGTCTGTTCGGTAGAACTTTCCGTTCAGGACCTATGGACAACTTTCAAAGGTTCCTGGCCTGGCAGTGCCACCGAGGAGCTCTACCTGTTCGAGATAAGATCTCCAGGCACGGACGCCCGGACATAGATCTTTCCAAGAGGATGTGTCCAAGATGCGAGCAGGACATTGAAACCGTCCTGCACGCAATTGTACACTGCCCAGGCGTAACCGACCTGTGGAACTACGCAGAACAACTGCTGTCGCGTATGGGACAAATCCAGTTGACTGCCGATTCCATAGTAAGGATCAAACCGCCAACTTCTTTCAAAAACAAAAGAGAGTCAGTTTTCCTCTGTATAGTGGCTATGGTAAAGAAATTATATGGTGGACGAGACTGAGAGGACTGAGGACAGATGCCTTTCTCTCCGGGCAACAACTCATTCCCTTCTTTAGGTACCACTTTAGAAGGAGAATTAGAGTGGAGAGAGAGGCACTGCACCCCAGTAAATTTACTGAAAGGTGGGTGAATGTAGCAAAAATGGCCCGAGTGATTGGGCCTTCTCTGTATATGAACCTGTAGGTTGAAGAAGAGAGCAAAAGGAAGAAAGGAGCACTTGCGCAACATGTTCCTGAAGTTCAGGGTTGTTCTATCGACGAGTTATTAAACAACCCATTTGTAACGCCTCCCCACATTGGGGATTTCGATTGTTAAATTTATTGGTTTTAATAATGTTTTTACACGATTGTATGTAAAATCTCCGGCATGTGTCTTTGTATTGTCCCCTTTTCTTGTGCGCCATTGTTGTAAATAAAGAAATATATCTATCTATCTATTTATCTGTGTACACTGTACACACACATATGCATACTGTCACACACATATATACATACATACATACATACATGTACATGCATATATATATACATATATATATATATACACACAAAGGCACAGACATATATATGTATATACATATTTATGTATATATATATATATATATATATGTATATGTATATATAAGTGTGTGTGTGTATATACCGCTCTCTCTGTATATACGAACGCACATATAGTATATATACTTATATAAAGTTTACGTTAAATCATTCGAAAATAATTTGAAAAAGTAATTGAAAAAATGGAAAAAACGAGCAAGAGAGAGAGAGAGACATTGAAAAACACCTCCTAAAACAACTAAGATAAAATTCCAATTCTCAATTTATTCATATTACAATGCATTTAAAGATTCATAGATAAATCCCTTTCCTTCTAATTGATTCTTGTTGTCAGAAATTCACGCCTCTCGTAAAACCTCTGGTTATATCTTTTGATCTTAAATTAGGTGTGTTTTTGGCTGCTTTTGTTAAATGAATGGCTCGAACCCATTACTCGGATGGGGTTGGATAATTATTGTTTAAACTTTTCAATTAGTTGGACTTTATCTGGGAAAATATAGATTGATTTTGGCATTCGTAGTGTTGAGTGAAGGCGTGGTGATTGAGTAGTTTAGTAGGTGGTATCAAGGAGTTCAACTGAGTGCAGTTTTAGTAAAGAAATGTTGAATGTATATTATTACATTTCATATAACACGTGACTCTTGTGATTACTTTTATTGAGAAAAGAATTACTTTTTGGGTGGTTGGTGGAGTTATTTGTTACTACGTTGCAATTATTCAGTATCAAAGCTTTGCAATAGACCTATTTTATAACCTTAACTAACTTTAATTATTGTTCCCAAAATTACCAAGTATTTGAGATCACCAACAATGTTCAATATTATAGAACCCCCCCCCCCCCAAAAAAAAATATATAAATAAACGGTAAGGAAGTATGCCGCCTGTTCAACGATTTATATTTATAAATTAATATAATTTTAATTTAGGATTGAACGAAAGTTATGGTAAATAAGTTCTTGTTAGCATGTTAGGGAGATATGTAGAGGCAGGCGGGAGAAGGGTTTACTCATTCGACTATACGATATGTCTAACATATTTTGAGGCAATGCATGTTCTATGCCCTCATAAAAGTTACTTGCTCTGTGTGTTCGTTGTGTACTTATGGTTTAGAGAAAAATGATTTAAGATTCGGAATCGCAAAGTTGCTATTATGTGTGCAGAGCTTTGCAGATGATGAATCTTTCTAAGCAATATTGAAATATGTGTTGCAATACTTTACCCATTAGTGTTAGGGAATGGGTTTATGTTTTGGCTACACCGTCTTTTGAAGGAATTCCCCATATTGGATTGGTAGGATACATTGAAGTTCACTGTGACACAATAGACGAGTTCTTTTACTTTGCAGTTATATTGATTTTTATAACTTTGAGAAGTTGTTGGTACCAATACTCTATCCATGTTCATGTATTACATCAACCAAACACATATCTCGAGAAATCCCAACCCTCTACCATTTTCTATCTACAGTAATTCATATCTTAATTCATATCAGTAATTCATAATTTAATTTTGATCATTGCTATTCTTTCTGACCATTAATTTTCGATATTCTTAACCCATCACATTTTGATTAATTCTTTCCTCACTCATAATGGTAGACAATACTTCTTAAGCTGTATTTTGTACCCTACAGTTTGAATACAGATGCGAAACTTCACAATTACTGACAACGAATATATGTTGAATATAAGGCTCCATATATGTATTGAACGTCTATTTAGTCAATGTTTGTTGTTTCCCTCTTTTTACATGTGTGCGTGCGTGATATATATATATATATATATATATATATATATATATATATATATATATATATATATATATATATATATATATATATATATATGTATATATATATATTTCGTTTCTGAATTTGTTTAGCAAGATTCTTTATCTGAAAACGTGTGTAGAAACCTATATTTTTATGCTTTGGGATGGTCATGTTGCCAATAAGAAACACACGCACCAGTTGTTTCACTCCAATTTATTATAAATTAAATTTATAAATTTAAGAATTTATAAATTTCCGGTTGGTTGGTTCCATAACCGGATGGTTGTTTATATATTGTCAAAGTTCTTTCGTCACACATTCTGTGACCTCTTCACTGACTGGGGATTATTTTCTTTGTTTCTGTGCCTCTCCTTTGTTCTGTCCTACGCCATCTTGTTTTTGTGTGTGTTGTGTGCTTAGTTTGCGCATGTGTTACATCCGGGTGTCTGTGTGTGTTTATATTTGTTTATTTATTTGTTTATTTACATGTTACGGTTGGTTGTTTGTTCTATGTGTGTGTTTTCATTTTGTCCTTAATTGTAAGTTGTGATGTTGCTATTCCATTCATGTTTTCTATTTAATTTTGGTTGGATTTCATTTATGTTTATTGCCTCTGTGATTTTTCTAAACATTGCGTCTTTTCTGTGTGTAGATTCTATTTTATTTCTATGTTCTCTAATTTTCCCTTATGTTCTATTTTAGCATGTTGGTGGAGTACAGATGATTCTTTACTATCTTGAAGCTATCGTCAGTGTTCATTTAACCGTTCTCCTATACTACGAGCTGTCTCACCTATGTACACTATATTCTTATATTTACATTGTCCTTCAGTACATCTTATGCTATATACTACATTTCTAGTTTTACAGTTAAGATGGGGGCTTAGTTTACAGATTATGCATTTCTTATCTATACAGGGAGGTCTTTGAAAAGGGTATGTATTGCTAATAAGTGTTTTTATGGAGGTATCTGGTCTTTCTACTATCTTAATATTAAGTTTATGTTTATCTAGGGCCCTTCTAAATTTGTAAGCTAATTCACCTCTAGGGGTTGTATTGATGAACATTACACTCTGCGATTTATTGCTATCATACCATGAGTTTATTCTATTAACCTTATTCCTAGTTCTTTCTATTCTATTCCAAAATTTGCTCCTATACAAGGGGCAGGTCCCATTTGTATCATTATTTACCATTTTTTCCCATTGTATCTCTCTGATTGTAACCGGAGAACTGCACACGGTGGATGAAGTGTTGTATGTGTCACTCTAGTTCTTTGGGGTTGCACATGCGGGACACGTTTCTCATCACCCGTACTAATCCGCAATCAGTATGTTGATTTGGGTGTGATCCTAAACAGCTGAGTTTCCGTGGATCAGATATTTGGAAGTCATGGGTTTGGCATAATGGGAATGGAGGATTTGTTTTTTGTTATTAATGGTTTCTAACCAGAGCTCTGTGTCTAGTATAGGTAATCGATGTTTGGGGTGTTTGCTTGGGTAGTCTATAGTAACTCTAATACTCTGGTGGATGGAGTTAGCTATTTGCTGGATGCTTTCCATGGTGATTTTCTCTAATTCCTGACTGTTCTCTAGTGGGGGTGTTTTTACTACGATGTTTATATCATCAACGCAGCGGGAGTACATTATCAGGGTTAAGATGTTGCTGTCTTCTAATTGTTCTTTAAGTTTAAGTTTAAGTTTATTGTCCCACAATACCATGAATAGGTTAGCTATGTCACCTGCAATGCTAACACCAATGGCTGCTCCCTCCTCTTAGGCATATGTTTTTCCATTAAATTTGAATATATGTTCCTTAAGGGTTAATTTTATACTGGACCCCACCGCATGTGCAATCATTTTCTTTAGTTCGTCGTGGTTTTCGGGGGTCCGTATGGCTCTGGTCCACACGTTCCATCTTTCTGTGTGGGTTTTCTTGGCCATTGAGGTAATGGTAGGTCGTCTGTCTCTTGCTGGTCTTATAGGGCACAGGTTGCTAAGGTCTTATGTATCTAGATAATCATTACTACAGGTACGTTTAAGTAGGAATCCCAGCTCACTCGTATCAATCCCACGGAATTCAACATTGCTCTCACTGATCATTTCTACGCATTTCTCCACAGCAAAATCCACGTCAATGGATGGATATAGGGACACAACATCCATACTACCTATTATACAGTCTGTTAGGTCCCTAGATCGGTTATTTTTGCTGAGTCTGCTGAGGAGGTCCTCCGTCCTGTCACATATATCTGGGGACATTTCAATGATCAGGGAGAGGAAGTAGGAAAGTCTGTAGTTACTAGCAATGTTAGCTCCACAGACTGGCCGTGTTGGTGGTCCCGTGACAGGGTCCCTGCTCGTTTTATGGTCTTTTCGAAGCCCATACAACGCTGGCACGTCATTGTTCCAGGCCTGGAAGTTGTTGGCAGTCCTTTTATTGGGCTTCATTATGTTTGTCCACATCATCATATGGGCATTGAGGGTTTTCTCCCTATCCTCATGCTCTTGTGATGTTACTTCTCTTGTGTTAGTGATGTGGGGTTGCATTGCCTGGATGTAGTTAGACAGACTGTCAACCGACATTCTGCCAGACTTGTCTGTTGGGAAGCATGCAATCTCTCCATTACGCGAGCGCTGCATGAGCTTACGCAAGCCATTTGTAGATTTTTATCTCATTTGCTGGGCCTCCATTCTATTTTGCTTCTTGCTATACTGTTCTATAATATTTCTAAGTTTAGATCTAGTTATACTAAATTGTGCTTCTGTTTGTTCATCGACCTGCGATGGCAATTGTGTGCGTTTGTTAAAAGCTAAAGTCGTGACATGGACTCGTGGTAGGTCGAATGACATATCGGAAGGATTATAAAAAGTAGAATTCCAGGCTGCTGCTTTATGTGTACTATTGATATTGTTATTTTTAGTTGTGTTGTTTCTATTTCTATTTTCACCAACAGCCTCATGGTTGTTTCTATGTCTCTCATTATTACTCCTGTCTCTTTCCTCTGGCTCATTGTTATTATCTACTCTATTTTGTGTGTCTGTGTGTTCTTCCTGGTTATTTTCTCTGTCAGTATCGATAGTCTCCCTTCTCCTTTCAATCCCATTACCTTCCCTTACTTTTGTGTTACTGTCATTACCTGTTTTCCGTGTCTGTGTGTTTGTTAAGATTGTGAAGGTGGTGAGAGGCATAGAATGTGTGTGTGTTGTTGTTGTTGTTGTCTCCGTGTATGTTATTATTGTTGTGTGTGTTGTTGTTATTGTTGTTTGTGTCTGTGTGTCTGTTGTTGTTGTCTGAGTATATTATTATTGCTGATGTGTGTGTTGTTGTTGTTATCGTTACGGGGCAGGTCGGGTCTAACTTTTAAGTTGGCTCATGTTTTAGGTGTTTTGATGAGATGGTAGAAATTGGGAGCTTACTGTTTCTGGTGATGAAAATGCTTTTTATTCTACTAGGTAGGCTTTGGTGGTTAGATATATTAGTTCAGATTGTGTTAGCGGTGGTCTCCAGTTGGCTATGTGTGATGTTGTTACTAACCCTACTATATAGGGCTGTGTTGTTGAGGTGTTCTAGCGCTAGTTGTGTGTAAATCTTCTCCTCAATAACGCAGAATATTCTCTCCCTTCGTCTGAAGGGAAATATATTAATTTTAAACATGTATGTAGTTATGTTAATGCATATATATTTGTGTGAATGTATATGCATATTTATCTGCATGTCTCCCTCCCTCTTTCCCTACCTCTGTCTGTCTCTGTATGTGTTTGTCTCTCTCTCACCCTCTGCTTCCATCTCTCTCTATACATAAATATATATATATATATATATATATATATATATATATATATGTGTGTGTATATGTATTTGTAGTTGTCTTTCTAAAACTTCATATTATATTAGAAAACACCATTTTAGTTATTCGGGTGAAGTGGAAGGTGTCATGTATTTAGCCATTTTAGGAACTCCTCATATTACTTATATTACTTATATTAAAAACCTCTTCGCCAATCCTTCGTTCATTGTACTAATTGGTCATATGATGGTTCTGATAAATACTTTTGGATTTAGGGTTCAGATTTTTGTTTTTCAATCTATTAAAAAATAGAGAACGAGTAACATTCTGTGATTAGTGTTCCATAATTCTGGCCTCATCCATCTTCCCCATACTAAAAACAAAATAATTAATAAATAAGTAAGTAAAAATCAAAATCAAACAAAATAGAGCTGGATGAGTTGATTCAATGTTTTGTAATTTCAAAACGAAAGCGTTATCTGTAAGAATACCAATTAAACAATTCACAATAGAGAAACGGGTAAAGGTTCAAACGAAATTTAAAAGAAATGTATAATAAATGGACCTATGTTAGTGCTTTAAAGAAACATACCCCATGCTGGAGGTTAAAATAAACAAAGATTAAAATATATATATATAAAACCACTACTTTCAAATAAAAAAAAATGGCGACACAAAAAAATATAGTTTCTGCTATAAATTTTTTGATGAAGGGATTTTATCCCCAAATATAAGGACCTATAAACATATCAACATCATTGATATCATATTTTAACATTTACTATTCAATTCACATTGTGGTAGCTTTCAAACAAATTACTATTTTCTACACTTTACAAAAGGCTTCAAGCATACGACAAGGCACTCTTAAAAGATAATTATTTTTAAATTGATATAAAACATTACAATAATTTTATTTCACAATAACATTTCTAAACTAGTTTGATTTGTTAAGAAAGTGGTAACTTGTCAGAATAGGTTATATGTTATCGCGTCTGACTAAATGATCCTCTATAAAAGAGTATATAAAACCATATACAATATATCTACGCATGCTAAAAATACATCTAGTCTGGCTGCGAGTATGGAAGGCGCGAACATATTGCAGCTTCTTCAGCATCAAGGTAGGAGCGGTGGATGTATTTCAAAGTCTTCATATATTGTAAGCACGTGGTTACATATTCCTTGGTGCTGAATAGCTACAGGTGATACTGGATGTATGTTTAGTATATGTAAATGTTTTGTATATGCGTTCACATAAATCTTTAGTTTTAAATAGACCATGTTAGTACTACCGGTAATTAAAACTTGTCGCCAAAGCTTGAATTAAATATAAATAAATATTCACCCCGAATAGTTTGTTTACGAAATCTATAAGAAGGTTTATCTATTTATGAGACATGCTGTCTATCCAATATTGCACACTGTAATCAGTAGAAAGGAGGATAGTCCTGAAGATAAAGATATAAGAAATTACAGTGATGTGAAGAGCATGATCATTTATATGAAAGAATCATATAGGTGGAATATAATCATAACAAACCAGACGTAATGATCTGGGATTGAGATTAGATATTATACGTGGTAATGGAAATCTGTTGTTCAGCACATGTTAATATAATGTTAAAGACTAGAGAAAACATTTGTGACGAACTAATGAGAAATAAATGCATATACTTGAAATTGTTGAGATACTTAGATACACCTAGTGCACCTGTACCCACCTTGAGAGGCTTGGTTTCACAAAACCAGAAAGGACACGGCTAAGAAGGAAATTACTTCTGAAACCCATTAATGGAACTGTAAAATCATGTAAAACAGTCCAGAAGTGTAACTTGTAATAAGCCACATATACACACGCTTGCAAACATATGTATGTAAACTCATTCATCGGATATACAAATGTACAGATGCAATACTCGCACACATACTTACATGTGCACAGCTGTAAATACATACATACATACATACATGTATCTATAGATTCAGAAAGTTACACCACATTTCTTACATATACAGACGACATTAATAGAAGAATCATTATTAGGAAAAGTAAATAGCACTCATATACAAATAACAGAGATAACAAAAACAACGACAACAACAAAAATAAAAAGAATAAAAACAATATTGAAGGAAAATAAAAGTTAAGTTATCAATTTTGAATTCATTCAAATACTGATTCGATCAAGTTCTTAAGATTTTTTTTTCTTTCAAAGAGAAGTAAAAAACAACAACAAAAAACAAAAACAAAAAAACAAAAATACAAAAAACAAACAAAACAAAACAAAAAAAAAAATGCAACAAAACCCTCCTCAAAATAAACCTAATAAAAAATAAATTCCATGGAAAAAATATAACATGTAAAATTGATAGAAAAAGGTGGCTATGTTATATATAGAAGGAGAAAATGTTAAAGTGAGCAAGTTAACTCAGGCTTCACTGTCTTTGTTTCTCTCTATTACTTTTTTCTCTATCTCCATCTCCTTGCTATTTATTACGTATTTTACACCCCCACACATAATACATATATATATATTAGAGAGAGAGAGGGAGGGGAAGGAGAGACATATATAACAGAGGAGATAGGAGATAGATAGTTAAAGACTTAAAGAATGATAGGTCTTGTGTATATATATATATTATATATATATTTTTTATATATATATATATATATATATATATATATATATATAGACATATATATGTATGTATATATGTATGCATATATGTATGTATATGTATATATATATATATATGCATATACATATATATATATATATATATATATATAAATATATATATATATATATATATATATATATATATATATATATGTATAAGCATATATATATATATACATATATATATATATATACATATACATACATATATGCATACATATATACATACATATATATGTCTCTATATATATGTCTCTATATATATATGTATATATATATACATATATATATACATATATATATATATATATGTATATATATACATACATATACATATATATATATATATATATATATATATATATATATATATATATATATGTGTGTGTGTGTGTGTGTATTTATATATGTATACACATGATACACATCCGTGCACGTACATACACACGCACACACATATATACATACACAAACCCCACACGTACATCTGTGGTGAGATTTAAAAACTTGTGTAAAGGTAGTCAAAAGGATGAAATATGATTTGTTCAGAATAATGACGAAGTAAAGACTCCATCATTATTCTTTCTCTCTCTCTGTATATATATATATATATATATATGTATATATATATATATATATATATATATATATATATATATATATATATATATATATATATATATATATATATATATATATATATATATATATATATGCATGAGTGCCATTATATCTACCTACCTACACATCTATCTCTATATATTGGGTCGTCAAGTATGAAATTTGTAGACGTTTGTAGAAAACAAACACATTTCTACAAATTCCATACTTGATGACTCAATATATGGATTCACATAACAAACACTGACACAGTCAAATACTCACATACATACGTACTTATGCATGTATGTTTATATGTATGTATATGTATGTATATGTATGTATGTATGTATGTATGTATGTATGTATGTATGTATGTATGTATGTATGTATGTATGTATGTATGTATGTATGTATGTATGTATGTTCTGGTTTTATAATTTCACAAAGCTTTACCAATAGAGAGAGAGTCGGTTTCTAACATAGACACAAGACTCTCTCATTGGAATTTGCACAACATCAACTAGGTAGATATGTATGTATGCATGTGTAGATATGGATGTTATTGTATGTGTGGATGTGTATGTTTTGAGTTATATGTGTGCATGTGTATATGCTTTGTATCTGTACATGTGTATATGCAGTTATTAGATGCAAAATTTTGGGAATGTTTTACATATTTTTACTGTTCCATTAATGGATTGTACTTGTAGTTTCCTAACTAGTTGTGTTCTCTCTGTTCCTGTGAAGCCTAGCTTCTCAAGATTTGTATTGAGGCAGTTACTAACATATCCCAGTGCCCCAATAATCACAGGCATAAATCTGAAGGTGTAATCAGGGTGGAGTATCTGCAGATTTCTCATCAGTTCTGCATAAATATTCTCCTTTTCACTAATCTTTGATATTATATTGGCATCTGTTGGGCAGCTAATTTCCACTACTGTGCATGTTTTCTTCTCCCTGTCCCATATCATAATATCTGGTCTGTTATGCCTGCATTTTATTGGGGTTTTTACTGGAACATTCCACCAGTACTATTTCATATTATGTACATGGATGTCTTTCACATTGTTGTAGCTTTTAATGTGTTTATTATCGGGGCTATCTTTTTTACGAACTGCATTGTACAGTGTTTTGGCCACTACATCATGCCTCATAGGTAGATAGTACTGCGATGACATCTTTGGACAGCTGCTGATGACATGGGTGATATCCTCGATGTTAGTTCTGCAGAGTCTGCACTTGTTATCACATCTAGGTGTTTTTCTTGCATCCCTATCTCTTTTGTGAATCAGGTATTTCGTGCTAATCTCCTGTTCTTGGATTGCAAAAGCGTATCCTTCAAAGTGGGAGCCAATATAGCGGTTGTTGCTCCAAGATAGACTACTTTCCTTATCTATATTACTCTCACTCTGGAGCTTCCTGGCAACATAACCATGCATGATTTTTTGCTGATAGGTATGCAGTTTTTCATCCATGGATTCACTGCGATACTGCTGAGCGATATCCCTGGGTGTGAGTTTTTGATTATCACACAGGGAATATCTCTCAAGGAGTTCCTTCCCAACTCTCATGATCTTATCTGTTTCATGCAGATAGACTTGCTCGAGAAGCGGGCTCCTACGCTTCGCGGTTCGTATATGTTGTCGGAGAGATATTATGCGACATTCAAATGTTGTCTGGACTGATGTTAGGCCTCTGCCTCCCTGCTTACGTTTCAAGTAAAGGCAGTCTATGTCACTGTTGATGTGGAAGTTTCCGGTGTTGTTCAGTATTTTTCGAGTTCCAAGATCAACTGCTCGGATTTCGTCTATCGTCCAATTGAGTATTCGAAACGTTGGTGTTAGGACAGGCACAGCAAACACATTGTGAGCCACTGTTTTGTTTTGCGCAGAGAGTTCCGATGACCAGATCTTTCTTAATCGGGTGTAGTATTCCCTGGTTACGCGTTCTTTATTACAGATAGCATTATAGGATATGTTCTCATCTATCCCCAGGTATCTGTAGCAGTCCTCATAAGATATCGGTGAAACAGTTAGACCATTGATGACAATGTTGCTAGATTGGGTTGTTGTTTTTCCCCGCTTTACAGTCATGTATGAGCATTTATCTTGGCCAAACTCCATTCCTATATCCTTTGAGAACGTTGTAACCAGGTCAAGATTTTTTTTCATCCCATCCATGTTCTTGGCATAGAGTTTCAGATCGTCCACAAAGAAGTTATGGGTTAGGTTCGTATTTCTGTCCTCCTGTGAGCCAATGATGTATCCTTCACATTTCTTGAGCAGAAAGGACAAGGGGTTTAATGACAAGATGAACAATATCACAGAGAGACTGTCCCCCTGAAATATACCCCTGAAATATTTTATTTTATCAGTGAAAATAGAGTCCTCCCTCTCTGTCTTTAACCTTAGGATAGTAGCCCAAGAAGAAGACAGCATCCCTATGGCTCTGACTATAATGTCTGGGTCTTTAGCAAGTTGGAGGGCCTCTATCATCCAAGAGTGGTGAACAGAATCGAAAGCTTATGTATGTATGTATGTATGTATGTATGTATGTATGTATGTATGTATGTATGTATGTATGTATGTATGTATGTATGTATGTATGTATGTATGTATGTATGTATGTATGCATGTATGTATGTTCTGGTTTTATAATTCCACAAATTTCTACCATAGTGAGAGAGAGTCGGTTTCTAACATAGATACAAGACTCTCTCATTGGAATTTAAACAACATCAAGTAGGTAGATATGTATACATGTCTTCATGCATGCATGTGTGTGGGCAAATATGGATGTTAATGTATGCGTACATTTTGATGTTTTGAGTTATATGTGTGCATGTGCATATGCTTTGCATCCTGTACAAGTATATATACAGTTATTAGAAGCAGAATTTTTGAAATGTTTTACATATTTTTACTGTTCCATTAATGGATTGTACTTGTAATTTCCTAACTAGTCGTGTTGTTTCTGGTTCTGTGAAGCCCAGCTTCTCAAAATTTGTACTGAGGCAGTTACTAACATATCCTAGTGTCCCAATAATCACAGGTATAAATCTGAAGGTATAGTCAGGGTGGAGTTCTGTATAAATATTCTCCTTTTCGCTAATCTTTGATATTATATTGATATCTACTGGGCAGCTAACTTCCACTACTGTGCATGCCTTCTTTTTCCTGTCCCATATCATTATATCTGGTCTGTTATGCTTGCATTTTATTGGGGTTTTTACTGGAATATACCTGAGTTCTCTTTCATATTATGTATGTATGTCTTCCCCATTGTTGTAGCTTTTAATGTGTTTATTGCCAGGGCTATCTTTTCTACCGGTTGCACTGTGCAGTGTTTTGGCCACTACATCATGCCTCATAGGTAGATTGTACCATGATGACATCTTTAGACAGCTGCTTATGACATAGGTGACATGTTCGATATTAATTCTGCAGAGTATACACTTGTCACATCTAGGTGTTTTGCCTGCATCCCTATCTCTTTTGTGAATTAGGTATTTTTTGCTGATTTCCTGTTCTTGGATTGCAAAATATATCTTTCAAAGTAGGAGTCAATATATAGGTTGTAGGCCCAAGATAGACTACTTTGATCATCTATATTACTCTCACTCAAGATTAACAACAGCAGTTCTTTTTTTTGATTATCTATATTACTCTCACTCCGGAGCTTCCAGGCAACATACCCATGCATGACGTTTTTTTGATAAGAATGCAGTTTTTCATCCAATGATTCACTGCGGTACTGCTGGACAATTTCCCTGGGTGTGAGGTTTTGATTATCATGCAGGGAGTATCTTTCAAGGAGTTCCTTCCCAACTCTCATGATCTTATCTGTCTCATGCAGACAGACATGCTCAGTAGATGGGCTTCTACATTTGGAGGTTCGTAAATGTTGTCGGAGGGATATGATGCGACATTCAAATGCTGTCTGGACTGATGTTAGCCCTCTCCTTCCTTGCTTACGTTTCAAGTAGAGGCGGTCTATGTCACTGTTGATGTGGAAGTTTCCGGTGTTGTTTAGGGTTTTTCGAGTTTTTACATCAATTTATCGGAATATGTATGTATGCATGTACGCATGTATGTATATATGATTGCAATGTATGTACGCATGTATGTATGAATGTATGTATGTATGTATGAATATTTATATGTAAGTATGAATATATCAATCGTTTGATTAATCCCTGACATAAATGTTAGACGAGAAAGATGTATACATTTTCGTTTACGAAACGAACGGTAATATAGGAATAAGTGAAACAGATATTTAATTTCCATACGAAACGTTTGTTGCTTTTTCTCATTCGTTTGTGCACACACCTGTACACATCCCTGTATTACAGATACTTATATATGTATAAGTATATAAGTATATAAGTATATACACATTTATGTATAAGTATGTGTATACATGCATATATATATATATATATATATATATATATATATATATATATATATATATATATATATATATATATATATATATATATAAATATAAGTACATATGTATACATATATGTATATATACACATACGTATATATATATATATATACATACATATGTATACATATAAATATATATGTATATATATATGTATAGCTATATATATGTATATATATATATGTATGTATATATATATGAATGTATATATATATATGTATATATTTATGTATATATAAATATATATGTATATATATATATATATACACACACACACACACACACACATACACATACATATATATATATATATATATACATATAAAGCGAGAGAGAGAGAGTGAGATTGAGTGAGGGGAGAGAGAGAGAGAGCGAAAGAGAAAGAGTGAGATGGAGAAAAAGGTGAGATAGATAGACAATGAGATGCATAAGGGGAAAGAGAGCGGTTTATACAAACATATATATACACCAAAGAGTCTTAACACGAAACTTTATATTTGATTTGCAAAATACATTTGTAAGTCAACCGGATATTTTAATATATTTCAAATGCTATTCATATCACAATCACGATCTTCTTTTTTCTATCCTCCCGTGCAGTTTAAGTATTTTTTTTTTTCGGAACGTGAGATAATGCTGTCACGAATGTATGTATGTATGTATGTATGTATGTATGTATGTATGTATGTATGTATGTATGTATGTATGTATGTATGTATGTATGTATGTATGCATGTATGTATGCATATATTTATGTAGGAAGCTTTCCGTGTATGTATATATTGTATATATTATGTATGTAAGTTATTACTGAAAAATGAAAAAGGAAATTTACAGCTCGCATCTATTTACGAGGTTAGCTGAAACGTTTATAGGTTGACTATGGAGGATTAATGCTAGTGCTGTAAAATCTTGCATGCACTAATTTCAACACTTCTTATTAATAACTGCTTTGTTTCATTGTTTGTAGGGACTATGTTGAGAAATAAATCTTATTTGTCCAATACATAAGAGTATTCTGGTCAGCACATGAACCTATCAATCGTAGGTTTAGTTGGCCTCTTACATCTCATAGTTGCTATTTTTTGGGGTGGTTTAATGACGGTCTCCAGTCCTATTATGAAAGGTAATGTAAAATGAAGCTTTTTGCTCAAGAATAAAACAGACTGCCCGGTAGTTCACGATTCGAACAAACTGTATATATATATATATATATATATATATATATATATATATATATATATTTCACTGATGAGGGACTCATTTTATTACATGTTATCCATGTGCAACCTGCAGTATTCTTCTCCCCATTTTTTAACATATATTTACCTAAACTGCGATTCTGTTTTTTTCTCTCTCTCTCTCTCTTACTGCTCCCTCGTTCTCTCTGTTTCTCCTACTTTCTTTCGCCCCCTCTGTCATGTCAGTTAACTCTTCCTCACACTTCCACTCACTCACTCACTGTTTCTCCCCTTCTCACTTCACCCCGTTCGCGACGAAAACATTTTCTCTCTTTCTCACATTTGGATTCAACTCGAAAGGTCTTTTTTCTAAGCGCTCATATATTCACCTAGCTTATGCTAACAGAATAACTATGTAGCTTGTTCCCTTCCTCTCTACGGTTAGCTCTCCTCTTTGTTGTTATCTTGTCTCACTCGCTTTACGCGTTTTAATTGTCCTAATAACTTAATTTAGTTATTATTGCACCGACGTGAGGTATATTATTTTTTAATGCAATGAAATATCTATGATCGTCGGCAAATCACTGATGAGGGACTCATTTTATTACATGTTATCCATGTGCAACCTGCAGTGTTCTTCTCCCCATTTTTTCATATATATATATATATATATATATATATATATATATATATATATATATATATATATATATATATATATATATATATATAAATATATATATATATATATATATATATATATATATATATATATATATATATATATAAATGAAAGGTATAGAAATTGTTGTAGCGAGAAGCTAACAGTATTCCATAACATATATGCGACTATAGCGTCAGAATGGGAAAAATAGTTAACGTAAGATGTGGGAAAAATAATTCAAACTCATCTCAAAAGAGAATCAGGATATAAATTCATCCACAGAATTTAGTGTAATCCAGGGAAAAATCAATAGAGCCTTAACTCATGATACAATAAAGTCTAAAGTCTCATCCTTCAATTTGGAAAAACTTCAAATGCTCTGTATAGTCTTAAATACTATTTCATATATATATATATATATATATATATATATATATATATATATATATATATATATATATATATATATATATATATATATATATATATATATATAAAATTTATATATATAATTTATATATATAATTTTATAATTTGTCGATCGACTTTCGTCAAATCGGATCGAGTAAACAATGTTTCCGTTGGTCTTTCCAATTTCTAATACTATCTATTGGTCGTAACTCCAGGTAGAAGGAGCAAGGTGATATATATATATATATATATGAATGAAAAATGGCGAGCTGTATTGTTGCAAGTATGATATATATAATAAATGAAGAATTAGAAATAGAAGCCAAGTCTATCCGCCATCATGGGTATTTCTTCGCATTACAGACCATATACATCAAGCTAGGGTGATACAATAACTAAATTAAGTTATTGGGATAAAAAAAGTTGGGTGGAGAAAGAGAGACAGGTAAACAAACATGAATGGTGACATATATATATATATATACAGATATATATATATATAAAGATATATATATAGATATGAAAATAACAAAAATAAAAATGCTGTTGTTATATAAATACTTTAATCATAATTATTTCCACGGTTATCCATGCAATTCGGAAGTCCTTCATGCATTTGTTGTTGTTATGAGAACGGTACTCTCGGATGAAATCCAATTTAGTGATATGTTGCCGGCAGGAAAAAAGAAACCACACGTTCTTCTGCTCGTGTGTCCAGCAGACATATAAGTTCCTGAAAGGGTCTACCGGCCGTAGTGTTTGCTGGAGTAAGGTGCTATCAACGTGTCAATTACTGAAATCAGTATTCACGCAACCCCCACAGAGTTGAGGTCGTAAATCAGAAGAGAGGTATATGCAAATGAACGTGTAAATAATTGAAAAAACAACCGTTTATTTAAATGACACTGGAGAGAGATAGGGAAGAAAGAGAGAGAGAAAAAAAAGAGAGAGAAAAGATATTAATATTACGAGATAGATAGAGAGAAGAAATTATCAAGAGGATGAATAGAACTCATGTAACGTAAATATGGGGGAATAAATTTTAAGTTTATATCTACTAATGGTACGTATATTTACTATTATTTAGTTGTTAGAATTCTTTTTAATATAATATTTACTGTTATAATTAGATAGAAAAATAAATAGATATATATAGAAAATAAATATATATAAAAATTAGATACAAAAATATATGGAAAAATAAAAGAATAAATAGATAGAAAAATAAATAGATAAAAAAATAAGCAGAAAAATAAATAGAAAAATAAATAGATAAATAAATAGCAAAAATAAAAGAATAAATCAATAAATAGATAAATAGATAAATAGATAGATAAATGGATATATGGGTATATCGTGTTATAGATAATTGTTTTAATGAGTTATGAGGGATATTGGTTTATATTTAATGTAAGTAATTAAGTTAACTTAGTTAATAAGAATATTTATATTTATATTTTTAAATATTTTAAATTGGGAAGAAACGGAAAAAACTCTAGTTTTGTTTATATTAGTTAGTATGAGACCATTTTGTCAAAATAAGTTTCAATGTTAAAGATACTAATGTTGAAAGATATATTTAGCCTGAATTAACTAGTGGTTATAAATCTAATAAAAGATATTAAACATTTTTTTATTAAAAATATTTAAAAATATTAAAAATTCGGGAAAATAAAAAAAAATTTTTTTTAAATCTTATAAAAACTTTATAAAAAATTTTATAAAAACTTTATAAGAGAGGTTTTTTTAAAAAAAAAGTAATTTTATAAAAATAAGTAATTTTTAACATATATGAAAGATTTAAGAAGTAAAAAATAAAAAATGAAAGATTTAAGAAGTAAAAAATGAAAGATTTAAGAAGTAAAAAATAAAGAATAAAGAATTAAAAAACTTAAAAAATATTAAAATTAAAGTTAATATTAAAAATTAAAATTTAAAAATTTAGGATCATATATGTATATAATTTAAGAAATTTTAAGAAGTATTATAAGTGTAATTATAATTTATAATTTATATATATAGTTCTAAACGATGTTTACAAGAACTAAATAAATTCATTCGTACATTAATAGAGTTCTTACATTTAAGTATGAAGAAAATTTCCTCAACACACAGTTTGCAAAATCTAGATAAAGCTGTGTTTTTGTAGGCAGGTTCTTTTGAAATTATTTCTCAAGTTAAAGAATAGTCCATATTTTTGGATTTTAAGTTCCATATCAGGTTTGATAGAGAAGTTGAAGATTTTTTATCAAGTTTTCGGAAAGAGCATTTGTGATTATTCCAACGAGTTTTAAAGTCTGTAGAAGTTGAACCTACATAGTTAAATATATTATCACTGGTTTTGACTGTGCATTTATATACCACGTCCTTATCTAAGCACTTCTCTTTTAAAGGGCAGTTTGATTTAATTCTACAATTACATTTAGCGGAGTTGATGTTATTCGGAACGGTACTATTATGTTGGATATATATATACTATTATGCTAGAAATATTACTGCTATTTTGGTTATGATTTAAATTTCTATTATTGATTCTATTTATATTTTGTGCTATGTTCATAGTAGCAGAGTAAGATAGTTTTATTGTATGTCTGTTAAAGATTGAGTGGTATCTATGGGCTTTAGGAAAACATTTATCTAGTGCTTTAAAGAATAGTTTAGCTAAAGGTGTTTTAACGCTTAATGAAAATGGAGGTGAATACCAAATTATATTTGTAGTTCTATTTCTTCTGTTAGTTTTAGAGTTTAAGTTAGGTTTTTTATTGTAATTATAATTAATAGTAGGGTTATTTTCCTTATCACTGTTGTCGATGTATTTAATCTTATTTACATAGCCTGCTCTATTTAAAGCTTCATTATAATATTCTGCCTTATCGTCAAAAATGTTTTTATTAGCAGAGATTCGTGAAATACGTTGTTGGATAGAATTTACAATAGTGTTCTTAATATATCTAGGATGATTAGAGTTGAAGCTAACATAGTTTAGATTCTCATTAATTTTATGGAATGGATAGTAGAGCTCTGTGTTAAGGTTTAATGTTACGTCTAAAAAGTTAACAATTTTATAGTTATTCTCTATTTCTAACTTAAGATTGTAGCTATTGAAAAATTGTATTATTGATTTTCTTTTTCTATTAATTTCACAATTACTATGCTTTTCAATTAAAAGAAGCATATCATCACGATATAAACCACCGGTCATCTCTGGTATTTTTCTATGTAGTGTATTATTAATAAATAGCCCCAACAGATCCGTTATTTGCGCCGAGTCTGATGTCCCCATGGTGATATCAAAATAATTTTTTCTATCAGCTATTTCTATATATATATATATATATATATATATATATATATATAAAACGAAGGAAGTGTGGTAAGGAACCAGGTGAGCCATAACGCACCAGAGTACTCAATACTTAGGGTAGTAGAGTGGGTAATAGGCAAATGTTCAAGATCCCGACGGCAGCGCTCTAGCCGTTTCGACGGCTATTTCTGGACTAAATTAGATTTTTAGCGTGGTAATAAATAGACTAACTTTTCAAGGGGTAATTCCATATATGGGAATATTTTAGTTGTCAAAAAGATTGGTCAACATTTCTTGTAAACACAATTAAATCTTTCATGGCGGTGGGTGGGAGGTGGGGGTGGCTGAACCTGCCTGTAGAACAACGAGGGATTGGGTGGAGCCGGTCAAGCGTTGAAAGTGAATTCTATACAGCAAATTCTAAGGAGTGTGGAAGAAATGAGGCTAGCTAGAAAGCAGGCGAAAAAAGAATTTTGGAGGGATTTGAGAATGGGTAGCTATAAAATTAAAAAGTTAATAAATTGAAAGAAAAAAAAAAATAAATAAATAAAAGAATAATAATATTAAAAAATTAAATAATAAAAAATAAATAAACAGCTGCTATATTTTTAAATGGTATTGCGTTTTTGGCCAATGCTATATATAATTTACTTGGGTGGGTACTGGGGCTACAAAAGCGCGATGCGCTGCCTCAGGGTAAGCGAAAGAGGAAAAAAGGAAAAGGAAGAGGAGAGGGGGTGGAAGGATGTGAGAAGAAGAGATAAGGGAAAAAAGAAAGAAGTACATCTACCTATGTATGGTGGCATTTCCCCTATCTTGTTCGGCAAGTGGGGAAAAGAAGGTTGTTACAGCCATTGTCTACCCACCCGGGTTATGAGGGGCTTTGAGGGCGAGGTAAGTCTTACGCAATCGGTGTTTGCATGCCGTTACAAGTTCGTCTTTTTTGTTTAGGAGTTGGTCCTTCGTAAACAGCATTTGTATTGTTTCCTCCGAGCATAAGTTACCTCTTGTAACTTTAAGACCCGGCTCTACCAACACCGATATACGTTCAGAAACCCATCCCGGTGACATGCCACTACACTTTCGGGCCACATCTGGGACCTCCAATATAATAACACCACATACCATCTTACTTGGAGCTTACTTTCCAGGGCTAACTCCTATACGGGAGGACGCCGTCCGTGTAACTGATGCTCGGAGGAAACAATACAAATGGTGTTTATACCATTTCTGATGGTAGGAGAGAGTGGTGAATGGGATGGGTGGAGGTCATTGGTTGATTTAAAGAAAAGGGAAATCTTATATATGTATATATATATATGTACATATATGTATATATGTGTATATATGTGCATATATATATATATATATATATATATATATATATATATATATATATATGTGTGTGTCTCTCTCTCTCTCTCTCTCTCTCTCTCTCTCTCTCTATATATATATATATATATATATATATATATATATATATAAGAAAGTCAGTTTTTTTTTACAAAATGAAAATAAACCGAGGTGTCCTACACGAGTGAAAGTATAAGGAAAAAAGATGAAATCGAAAATGCAACTGGAGTCATTTAAAAAAAAAAAAAAATTTATTTGGTTCCTTTACTTCGCAATTCTTCTGCTTTTCAAAAGTATAATTGAGATGAAGGGTTTGTGGTTTTTATCACATCTGGTTGGTCTTTGAATGTTACTTGTTTTATATGGGAAAAAGTGGCTCAAAATGCTAGGTTTTTAGCGAAGTAATTTGATTTGTTGGTGAATTTTTTTATATAAGTAATAATCCTTATATATACTATATACTTCATAATACTTATATTATAGCTTTAACACAAATTTTATTATAATATTTTATTACTATTTTTTCATTATAATTATTTTATTATAATATTCTTTTGTTCTTGCTCTTTGATATATTGCAATTAACATTTATAATTAGTCTCCTCACATATAAAGTATCCTGTTGAATGTTCTAATGATTAGGAATATATTTGTTTTAACCTTTTATATGCTCCGATGATACCAGACCTATATCTGGATGAAACGATCGTAAGCAATTAAATGCCTTAAACACAATTTGATTGTTATTTATCTTGTATTTCTGCTTTGTAGTATATCCGATATTTTACATTGAGCTACTTATCTTACTGGTAATCGGGTAATATACAATATTACCCTTTTCTTATTTATATTTATATATAAGTATAGCTATATATATATACATACGTTATTCCGGGTTTAATCGGAGGTAACCACAGTAAGTAAGGTACTCAATACATTGGTAGAGTATAACAGTTTTAATATAGATGAGATTCTACAGGACTAGAACTGTTTCATTCTTTAGAAAACACAAGGAATCTCATGATGATTTCTAAAGAATGAAACAGTTCTAGTCCTGTAGAATCTCATCTCTCTCTCTATATATATATATATATATATATATATATATATATATATATATATATATATATATATATATATATATATATATATATATATATATATATATATATACATACACAATGTAAATGACAATCAAAGAATGTTTAAAACATTTAATGATTTACGATCGTTTCATCCTAACCTGAGATTCACATATGTATATATATATATATATATATATATATATATACATATGTGAGCCCCGGGTTCAATCGGGGCTAACTACAGTAAGGTACTCAATACATTGGTAGAGTATATACAAAATTTAATATAGAAATGGCTTCTACAGGACTAGAACTGTTTCATTCGAAGGAAATCATCAAAGGTAGAGACTAGGCTTTGACTACAGCCCCAGATATATATGTATTCTAACAGAGACTTAAAAATACTGACGAATTTGGTGACATAATAGTGAATTTTCAATTCTCCTTGGTCATCAGAAACATATCTGCCTATGGTTGGATGGTCATATTTGGAAGTATGGCCATTTAAATATAACTTATTCGTTACGTGAGTGATGTTTTTCTAATAAATGATTGTGCACACACATACATCTATATGTATGAGTATATAACTATTATGAGTACATAACTATAATCGCGCAAACACAAACTTATAAAAATACACTCTCACAGACATAATTCACACAAATACACATCCTTTCACACAAACATACATACTTCACACAAATATACATACATTCACACATATACTTTCACACAAACATACATACATTCACACATATACATTTACACAAACACACACATACAGTCATGATAGCGTTCGGTTTGGTTGGAGATGGGAGGGTATACTTTCACACAAATATACATACATTCACACATACTTTCACACAAACATACATACACTCACACATACTTTCACACAAACATAGATTCATACATACATTCACGCATATACATTTACACAAACATACATACATTCATACATATACATTTACAAACACACGCATACAGTCATGATAGCGTTCGGTTTAATTGGAAATGGGAGGGTAAAACAAGTATAACGTTTTATTTATGTATTAACTCTTTTTTTTTAAACTCATCTAAACTATAATAAAGTAAGGAGCGCGGGACTTCTTTAAAATTTCTGAAATGTCAACACTTCCGGTGGCGATCACTTAAATAAACATACTAATTTTCTCCTAATGCAGTTTATATATAAGATCGTCTTTTTTAATGTATTATGGATTACGTTACTGATTACATAAGACAGTGTAACGTAGTCTTCACTCAATTTCTATGTATATATATTGTCAATTACGATTTTATTTGATGTATCATATCTATATGTATATATACCTGTGTATAATATCAATATACTCACTACACATGCCTGCAGAAAACCACCCGTATATATATATATATACATCTGTATATATATATATATATATATGTCACCATTCATGTTTGTCATTCTGCTAGTTAGCCATAATAAAGAATGTTTAAACTACAATTCGGGGTTGAGTACATATTATCACGTCCGTCAACATCACACGTATAAATGTACGTAGATAGCAAGCAACAGTCATATAGACAGACAGGCAGGCAGGCAGAGCGACAGACAGGCAGATAGATAGACAGTTAGGTATATGTGTATAATTGCATAAACATATAAGTTTGTATCATCTAATTAGTGTCGCTATTACTCCTACCCTCTCTTTCTCTCCTTCCTTCTTTCTAGCCGCTACACTCCTCTTCATATTTTCACGCCACAAGTTTTTGAAAGCACAGACAGATCTCTTCTATAACAGATTTATACATATAATCTAATCTAAGCTAACCCTCCCGCCTTTCTCTCTCACTCTCGTTATATATATACGAAAAGGGCGGTGAATTGGCAGTATTGGTAGAGGGTCGGACGCCATGCTTTCCAGCGTAGTTACGTCCCTTTACGATCTAAGTTCAAATCCCGCCGAGGTTAACTTTGCCTTTCAACCTTACGGGGTCGATAAAATAAAGTACCAGTAATACACTGGGTAATTGCTGGCCTTGTGCCAAAAGTAGAAACAGTTATATATATACGAAAAGCAAACGGAAAACAACAAAGAACGCAATACAGTGCAATGGATATATATATATATATATATATATATATATATATATATATATATATATATATATATAATGAAAAATTGAACAGGGACAGAACAGAGAGGCAGTACGATAAATGTTTATTAAATTCACACTCAGGAGAGTGGGGGGTAGGTGGGGGACGACGTTTCGGGCATAAGCCCTTCTTCAGGTGAGAAGTGTGTGGGAACAGAGTTCAAAAGGTGTGTAGGGGAGTGGTGGAGAGACATATAGCGAAAGGAAACGGTGCGAATGAAAAATTAACAAATAAAGACAAAAAATATAATAAATAAAAATAAAGCATGATCAAAATAAACTGAAATTAAAAGGGGGGTAAACAGGTGGTGGAAGGGTGTGGGGTGAGTAGGGGTGGTGGTGGGTGGAGTGGGGAGAGGGAGACGGGGTGTCCGAGCGGGGAGGGCTGAAGGTGGTGTGTGTGTGGTTAGGTGTGCGTGTGTGTGTGTGTGTGTGTATGTGAAAGTGAGGGTTGGGGGAAGAACGGGGTTGCATGTTCAGGAAGGTGTGTGTGGGGGGTGTTTTTGTGGGTCGGAGTGTCTGTGCGTGTGTGGATAGGGGGGTGGGGGGAGAGGAATCAGGAGGCTGAGGGTGTAAATATGTGGTGGGAAGCACGTGTGTGTGGTTTAAGCGTGTTGTGGGTGTGGGTGGCGTGTGGATAAAACAATTTTTTTGTTGGGGTGTATGTGTGGGTGAGTTATATAGGTGATGGTGTAAGAGGATGGTTGAAAAGTTGGTAAGTTACACCGATGTTTGGAGATTTTGTTTAGAAGTCAAATTCGCGTGTGGGTAATCCAAGAAGCGGTGGTCGGAAGAGGAGAGATATATATATATATCCATTGCACTGTATTGAATATATTTGATCACATGAATGTCTATATTTATTAATATTTTGAATTAATATATATATATTTCGTTTCTGAATTTGTTTAGCAAGATTCTTTATCTGAAATCGTGTGTTGAAACCGATATTGTTATACTTTGGGAGGGTCATGTTGCCAATAAGAAACACACGCACCAGTTGCTTTCACTTCAATTTATTATAATAAATTTATAATAAATTTATAATAAATTTATAAATTTATAAATTTCTGGTTGGTTGGTTAGTTCCACAGCCAGATAGTTGTTTATATTGTCATAGTTCTTTCGTCACACATCTGTGACCTCTTCAGTGACTGGGGATTCCTTTCTTTGTTTCTGTGCCTCTCCTTTCTTCTGTCCTACGCCATTTTGTTTCTGTGTGTGTGTTGTGTGCTCAGTCTGCTCATGCGCCACATCCGGGTGTCTGTGTGTGTTTATGTTCATTTATTTATTTGTTTATTTACATGTTACTGGTTGGTTGTTTGTTCTATGTGTGTGTGTGTTTTCATTTTGTCCTTAATTGTAAGTTGTGATGTTGCTGTTCCATTCATGTTTTCTATTTAATTTTGTTTGTAATTCTTTTATGTTTATGGCCTCTGTAATTTGTCTATACATTGCGTCTTTTCTGTGTGTAGATTCTATTTTTATTTCTATGTTCTCTAATTTACCCTTGTGTTCTATTTTAGCATGTTGGTAGAGTACAGATGATTCTTTACTATCTTGAAGGTCTCGCCAGTGTTCATTTATCCGTTCCCCTACACTACGAGCTGTCTCACCTATGTACACTATATTTTTCTCTCTACATTGTCCTTCAGTACATCTTATGCTATACACTATATTTCTAGTTTTACAGTTAATATGGGGGCTTATCTTACAGGTTATACATTTCTTATCTATACATGAGGGTCTTTGAAAAGGGTATGTCTTGCTAATAAGTGTTTTTACGGAGGTACCTGGTCTTTCTACTATCTTAATATTGAGTTTATGTTTATTTAGGGCCCTTCTAAATTTGTAAGCTAATTCACCTCTAGGGGTTGTATCGATGAACATTACACTCTGGTATTTATTGCTATCATACCATGAGTTTATTCTATTAGCCATGTTCCTAGTTCTTTCTATTCTATTCCAAAATTTGCTCCTATACAAGGGGCAGGTCCCATTTATGTCATTATTTACCATTTTTTCCCATTTGGTTCTGGCTCCTCTATACACTCTGATTTTATCTCTCTGATTGTAGCCAGAGAACTGCATACGGCGGATGAAGTGTTGTATGTGTCTCTCTAGTTCTTTGGGGTTGCACATGCGGGACACGTTTCTCATCACCCGTACCAAATCCGCAATCAGTATGTTGATTTTGGTATGGTCCGAAACGGCCGAGTTTCGGTGGATCAGATGTTTGGAAGTCATGGGTTTGGCATAATGGGAATGGAGGATTTGTTTTTTGTTATTAATGGTATCTAACCAGAGCTCTGTGTCTAGTACAGGTAATCGATGGTTGGGGTGTTTACTTGGGTTGTCTATAGTAACTCTAATGCTCTGGTGGATGGAGTTAGCTATTTGCTGGATGCTTTCCATTGTGTTTTTCTCTAGTTCCTGACTGTTCTCTAGTGGGGGTGTCTTAACTACGATGTTTATATCATCAGCGTAGCGGGAGTACATTATCAGGGTTAAGGGGTCTTCTAATTGTTCTTTAAGTTTAAGTTTAAGTCTACTGTCCCACCATACCATGAATAAGTTAGCTATGTCGCCTGCAATGCTAACACCAATGGCTAGTCCTTCCTCTTGGGCATATGTTTTTCCATTAAATTTGAACATATGTTCCTTAAGGGTTAGTTTTATGCAACACTTTTGTGAAACACTTTTCCAGCTCCGTTTTGCATTCCATAGGGTTAATCTTTTTGTAGATGGCAAATTTTGGTGGTAACCGTAGGATTTGTTGTTCTTGTTCACTGATTAAAGTGTTCCCATAGATATTTACTGTGTGGTCATTGGTAAATTCTTGCAAAGGTAAACAACAACAACAATAATAACGGTAGTAGTAATATAAACAATAACTCTGGGTATAGAAATAACAGCCATAACCATAACAATGGCAGGAAAGTGAGAAATAGTGATAATGGTAATAATACTAGCGATAGACGGAACAACAACAACCACAATAATAATAATAATAGAAACGTTAACCACAGACACAGCAACAGTGACCACAGTAGTAATAACGGTAACAATACGAACAACAATAACAATAACCACAGTGGTAATAATGGAAATAGTACATGTAGCAACATCAACAAAAACAAGAAACATAATAATAGTAACAACCACAATGGTAGAAATAACAGTAACAACAACAACAACAACGGTGAAGTAAACAACAATACATCTAGCAATCATAACAATAATAATAAGGCTAATGATAGAAACAACAACAACCACCCAACAACAGTAGCAACACACACAACTATGACGATAGATATAATGACAACACCTTAGAGAAACTATTTTTCAACCCAGCTGACAAAACATATAAGATGGGTAATATCTATCCTACGAGGTTATCCTTTAATAAAAGAGTTTGCATACCACAGCAAATAGATGACGAGACGGAGGCACAGTTCACCATAGCTAGAAATAAGATTAGACAAGTAGTAGACAGGTATACTAAGAGACAGAGCAGACCAGAGGCCCAACAACTTGGGAGGAAACCTGTAGAAGGCTTGGTTAGCCTCAAGCAGCGCACAAGGGATGGTGAGGTAGTGTGTCTACCCACAGATAAGTCTGGTAGGATGTCAATAGATAGCATGCCGAACTACATCGAGGCTATGCAACCCCACATCACCAACACGAGCGAAGTTGCACAACAAACACACGATGGGAGAGAAAAAATCCTCAACGCTCACATGATGATGTGGACTGACATCCTAAAGCCAAGCAGACGCACTGCCAACAACTTCCAGGCGTCTAACAATGGCATACCACCCTTGTATGGGCTCCGCAAAGACCACAAGACAGTCGACGACCCGACAACAGGACCACCAACAAGACCCGTATGCGGAGCTAATATAACTAGCAACTACAGGATCTCCTACTTCCTCTCAATGGTTATACGCCCCATAATCAAGATGTCCCCAGATGTATGTGAAAGTACAGAGGACCTCCTCAGCAGAATCAGTGAGTGCAACAAAAACAGGAGCCTATCCAACTGCATAATAGGCAGCATGGATGTGGTGTCACTGTGCCCATCCATTAACATTGATTTTGCTGTGAAAAGATGTGTGGAGATGATCATTGAGAGTGAAGTGGTGTTCTGCGACGTCGACACAGACGAACTGGGCCTCCTACTTAGACTTACCTACGACACTGACTACCTAGATAGCCATGAACTTAGACGTTTCTGCCCTAGTAGACCTATAAGAGGTAGACCCCCACCATAACCTCAATGGCAAAAAGACTCCCATGGGAAGGTGGATTGGGTGGACCAAAGCTATACGGACCCCCCCAAAACACTGATCAGGTAAGAAAAATGGTCGCACATGCAATAGGGGCTAGTATCAAAACTACCCTAAAGGGCCACATATTTAAGTTCAATGAGAAAATCTACACTCAAAATGAGGGAGCAGCCATCGGCGTCAGCATAGCTGGTGATGTTGCCAACCTTTTCATGGTATGGTGGGAAAGGAGACTTAAAGATCTCCTTAATGAAAGCTCCATAGACCTCATCATGTACTCTCGTTATGTAGACGATATCAATATAGTTATAAGAACACCCCCACTAGAGAGCACTAACAAGTTTGATTTAGAACGTAGCACGATGGAAAGCATCCAGCAGATAGCTAATTCCATACACCAGAGTATAACTGTAACTATCGACTTCCCTTCCAAACACCCTAACAATAGACTACCTGTATTAGACACAGAACTCTGGATTAACACTATAGACGAGAGAGCCCAAATTCTCCACTCACACTATGCTAAACCCATGGCTTCCAAATACCTGATACTCAAAAACTCAGCAATGTCCAGTAGTGCTAAGTTTAATATTCTGATCGCAGATTTGGTACGAGTGATGAAGAATGTGTCCAGCATGTGCGACCCAACAGAAATGGAAAGACACATCCAACACTTCATCAACCGCATGCAGTTCTCTGGCTACAACCAAAGAGACAGAGTCAGAGTATACGAAGGAGCCATGGAAAAGTATAAGACCCTCATAGAACTGGACATGAAAGGAATTTGCCCATTATACAGGAGCAAATCATGGAATAGCTTAGATAGGGCTAGACATAAGATAGGGAAGGCCACATCATGGTACGACAACCAGAGATATCAGAGTGTCATGTTTGTGGATGATGCCACCCCTGGAGGGAAATTAGCTAACCAGTGTAGAAAGGCCCTGAGAAAGACCCACTTAAAAATAAAAGTGGTAGAAAAGCCAGGAACCACCATAAAATCCCTGATCAGCAAAACCTACCCTTTTAAGAAAATCCACTGTACCAATAGGAAATGTATCATATGTAAGGTGAACCCCCGGATAAACTGTAAAACTAGAAACGTAGTCTATAGCATAAGATGTACAGAGGGTACTTGCAGAAACATGACAACAACATACATAGGTGAGACAGCTCGTAGCATAGGTGAAAGGATAGACCAACACTGGGGGGAACTAAAAGGACGAAAAAACGGGTCAGTACTATACGAACATGCTAGACAACAACATGACGGTAACATAGACAACATAGAAATTAGAATAATATCTAAACATAGGAATGACCCAGCAGATAGGCAAATCAGAGAGGCCAGTGAAATAGAAATTAGAAGACCAAAGCTAAACAGAAAGAATGAGTGGAACAACAACAACACCCAAACAAACAACACTGACCTAAGAGAAGTATAAATAAGTAAATAAAATAAAATAAAATAAAATAAGATAAATAAATACATACACAAGCACAATAACAACAAGCACATAAACACACACTAGTCACCCAGCAGACACAACACTATACACACTAGTCACACAGCACACATAACACTATACACACACGCAAACGCATGCGCAAAGAAGACAAAATAAAATAAACAAACAAGCAAATAAATAAATAAATATATAGACAGACTGAATAAAAAATGGCGTAGACATACAACACAACAGGAGGAAAAAATATAACACCACTGACGATGTTGCAGATGTGCAACGAAAGATTTATGTAAATTATGTAAACTACATATATGTGTTTGTGTCTATATTGTATCTGTATCATTTTTGACCGTCGGTCAGTCAATGGCAACATTGAGGACCGAGTAAGTTAGATCGCAGATATAAAAGACAGCGAGAAGCGAAAACTAACCAAACAGTGAGTGTGTTCTGTTATTAATTCTGGCAATATTACGCAAATATGACCCTCCCCAAGTATAACAATATATATATATATATATATATATATATATATATATATATATATATATATTAGTTTAACACTTGATATAGTAAGAAAAGAGTTTTACCGTTTTAGACGCTAGAAGATAGAATGAGAAACAAAAGAAGAAAAAGAAAGAAAGAAAGAAAGAAAGAAAGAAAGAAAGAAGAGTGTGAGAAGAGGAAGAAACAAAAACAAACATTTTTTGGAGAAAGAATGCATGAGTGTTCAGACATCCATTTTATTATATATATTTATTAAAATAACCGACAGCTAAGCATATGTTTTCATTGGTACTCAGAGTTTTATGATGCTCTGCGATTAATCATAGCAGATTGAATATATATTTGAAATGTATTAAGTTGTATAAGAATTGATCTCATAGCACGCAGAATCATAAAAGTGTGTGAACTATTGAAATGAGTCGACCACGGACAAATATCTTCTCTCAAAAAAATGTTTCATATAGATGAGAATAGAATCTTCTGATACATATAAACACTTTTTATATCTGTTGTCAAGATCAGATGTCATATCTCCATAGATCAATGTCACTATCTGCTAAAAAGTTTTGCATAATAACTCCTCTTGATATGAATATAAATTATGAATAATCGTTTCTTTTTAAAATATCAAAATTAAGCAAAAATATATTCTTTCAAACACTTTGTTCTGGCTGCCGAAAAACAAAACAAAAATGCAACTTAACAATACTTCTAATATAATGTTTAAACCAAAACCAAATTACTCACTGTACACACGAGTGTAGTGATTTGTTTTTTAAATGTATAGAATCAGTAAAGATTCTTAGATGGGGAACATGTGTGTGTATATATTTTGTGTGTGTATGTGTGTGTGTCTGTGTATGTGTGTCTGATCACCGTTTGCAAAGCTTGTTCTCCAACACCTTTTATCTTTAACAGAGGTGAGATCAAGCGAAGGCCAAGATTGACATCTTGTGGTGGTGGTGGACTCTGGGCGTTGACGAAGTCTAACTGAGTAGTTTGTTCCAGTGGACATTCGAAAGGGAGCCTATGGATAACATAACGGGATTTTTAGTTCAAATCCCAGTGAAGTCAAATTTGACTTTCATCCTTCCAAAGGCGATAAATTGAAATACGAGTCAGATACTGGGTTGATATGTCTGACTTTCAGCTCCATCCAAATAGCTGGTCATGTGTCAACATTAGAAATCAATTTTGTGTTGTTGCTGTTAATGTTATGGCAATTATTAGAAATAGTAGTGTGTGTGTGTGTATGTGTGTGTGTGCGTGCATGTGTGAGTCCAAGGAAGTTTTCGTTTACATTTATGCTGTAATGTTTGTGTAAGCGAGAAATTATATTATTTCAAAACAAAGGAATAAACAAACGACCGGTGATATTTGCCAATCGCAAACACACATCAAAGAATTTTATACCTCCATAATTGTGCCCTTTCAAATAATTAACTAGTAAAATATTAAGAAAACTTGAAATAATATGCCACCTATTACCTCCGATTTTAAAGATTCTAAAAAGACTTTTGCACACACACGTAATAGTTCTATCGGAAAATCTATCGAAAAACCGTTTTCGTTTACGAAAAATGTCTCATACTTTTTTATCTCTTTTTTCCCAATTCTAACATTATTTTTCAGCGTGCGCATCTCTAAATGTAAGCATAGCATATTGTGTTTCGCCTCTGTTTCATGTTAGTAGTTATTGTTTTCAACTCGTAACATTGTTGACTTTATCGACTAGGCAGGAATCATTGTGTTTGGTTCGTTCTCAGCTGCTGGTTACCATTATCACAGAATCTTTATCTGATTTGGTCCATTCATGTCATATTCATAACTGAGAAGACGAACAAACGCCTGTTCACCATTTTCAGTTAAGTTGCATAGCAAATACTGACGTTGGATTAATAAATCCATATTTATTTCATATAATGTATTAGTAACAAATATAATAAAAAATAACGTTCAAGATTTTAATCATAAACCCATTTTTATCTTTTTGGACTTCATATCAATAGCCAATTTGTCAATGTTTGCTCCGTGCCTCTTTGGGGTCTCGGGATACGCAGAGTTACAGGGGTAGACCCGAGCAAGATGGTTGGATAACATCCATGAGCTCGGCTGGTTTTGGTGGGGATGCAGCCGGATCAGTTGGAAACGGTTGCTTCTGACAGGACTTGCTGGAAGGAGTGTCTGATGACTCTGCCTCCACATCCCTCTCAGGAATAAGTGGGCGAAGAAGAAGAAGAAGAAGAAGAAGAAGAAGAAGAAGAAGAAGAAGAAGAAGAAGAAGAAGAAGAAGAAGAAGAAGAAGAAGAAAATTTCAATGGACTTCTTTCATAATCTTGTTATAGCCCATAATTCTGGGCTATATAAAAGGATAGACTCTATAGTTGACTTAAATACTCTTGTCTTACTACGGAGAAACTCGGAGCAATGAATTGTGAAGTTCCAGTTTTCAATAAATTATACCACTCTGCTCTCAATAATGGATACGATTTTTGCCCTTCTATTTACACGTGTGTGTGTGTTTATATATGTCTGTGTCTGTTTGTATGTATCTCCCTTCTCTTATATATAATTGTTTCTACATTTTGCACAAGGCTATCAATGACCCAGTACATTACTGGTACATTATTTTATCGACCCCGTAAGGATGAAAGGCAAAGTTAACCTCGGAGGGATTTGAACTCAGTCTGTAAAGGGACGTAACTTATATATAATTTATGTACGTTTGTGTGGGTGTTTGTGTGTCTGTGTGTTATGCACGTTAAAGAAATATCTTTTGATTCATATACATACACACACACACACACACACACACACGCACACACACACACACACACACAGATACGCAGGCACAGATACACACACATAGCTATACACACGAACATACACACACGCACATATACATATAGTAAGATATATATGAACCCGACCACGACACCAAGCGGTTCACATCTCTCTCTATACCCACTCTGCATCCCCCCTCCTCTCACGCTCTATCTACCTATGTGTGTGTGTCTGTGTATGAGTTTGTGTTAGTGTATGTTTGTGTATATGTTGCGTAATGTAATAAAACGAAGTAAACGCTAAAACAATATATATATATCCAAACTCTAAAGATAATATAAAGAATTCTACATTTAAATCAATAACAATAACAATAACGGTTTATCAGTGACATCTTTGAATTTTCCGCATCCAAGTGTGTGAAACTAAGTATGTACATTAAGACACATTTCAAATCACTCGACAAGGCATATACGTGTTGACGCCCTCACACGTAAAGAGAAACACACGTTTAACTTAGGTATAGAATACAGACACGCTGAGAGGAACACCACATACACACTCACATACACCCCCCATACACACACATATACCCCCCCCCCCCCATACACACCCTCTCTCTCTCTTTCTCACACACACAAACGTATATTTGTCAATTATTTCCTCGCATTTATAATTTTATATATATATATATATATATATATATATATATATATATATATATATATATATATATATATATAATATAATATATATATATATATATATCATTTCTGAATTTGTTTAGCAAGATTCTTTATCTGAAAACGTGTGTTGAAACCGATATTGTATGCTTTGGGAGGGTCATGTTGCCAATAAGAAACACACGCACCAAATGCTTTGACTTCAATTTATTATAAATTAAATTTATAAATTTAAGAATGTATAAATTTCCGGTTGGTTGGTTCCACAACCAGACGATTGTTCATATATTGTCAAATTCTTTCGTCACACATTCTGTGACCTCTTCAGTGACTGGGGATTCTTTTCTTTGTTTTTGTGCCTCTCCTTTGTTCTGTCCTACGCCATCTTGTTTTTGTGTGTGTTGTGTGATTAGTTTGCGCATGTGTTACATCCGGGTGTCTGTGTGTGTTTATATTTGTTTATTTATTTGTTTATTTACATGTTACTGGTTGGTTGTTTGTTCTATGTGTGTGTGAGTTTTCATTTTGTCCTTAATTTTAAGTTGTGATGTTGTTATTCCATTCATGTTTTCTATTTAATTTTGGTTGGAGTTCATTTATGTTTATTGTCTCTGTGATTTTTCTAAACATTGCGTCTTTTCTGTGTGTAGATTCTATTTTTATTTCTATGTTCTCTAATTTACCCTTATGTTCTATTTTAGCATGTTGGTGGAGTACAGATGATTCTTTACTATCCAGAAGCTCTCGCCAGTGTTCATTTATCCGTTCTCCTATACTACGAGCTGTCTCATCTATGTACACTATATTCTTATCTCTACATTGTCCTTCAGTACATCTTATGCTATATACTATATTTCTAGTTTTACAGTTAATATGGGGGCTTAGTTTACAGATTATACATTTCTTATCTATACAGGGAGGTCTTTGAAAAGGGTATGTATTGCTAATAAGTGTTTTTATGGAGGTACCTGGTCTTTCTACTATCTTAATATTGAGTTTATGTTTATCTAGGGCTTTTCTAAATTTGTAAGCTAATTCACCTTTAGGGGTTGTATTGATGAACATTACACTCTGGTATTTATTGCTATCATATCATGAGTTTATTCTATTAAACTTATTCCTAGTTCTTTCTATTCTATTCCAAAATTTGCTCCTATACAAGAGGCAGGTCCCATTTGTATCATTATTTACCATTTTTTCCCATTTGGTTCTGGCTCCTCTATATACTCTGATTTTATCTCTCTGATTGTAACCAGAGAACTGCATACGGTGAATGAAGTGTTGTATGTGTATCTCTAGTTCTTTGGGGTTGCACATGCGGGACACGTTTCTCATCACCCGTACCAAATCCGCAATCAGTATGTTGATTTCGGTGTGGTCCGGAACAGCTGAGTTTCCGTGGATCAGATATTTGGAAGTCATGGGTTTGGCATAATGGGAATGGAGGATTTGTTTTTGTTATTCATGGTTTCTAACCAGAGCTCTGTGTCTAGTACAGGTAATCGATGGTTGGGGTGTTTGCTTGGGTAGTCTATAGTAACTCTAATACTCTTGTGGATGGAGTTAGCTATTTGCTGGATGCTTTCCATGGTGTTTTTCTCTAATTATTTTCTCTAATTATTAGCAATAATTTTCAAAGACCTCCCTGTATAGATAAGAAATGTATAATCTGTAAACTAAGCCCCCATATTAACTGTAAAACTAGAAATGTAGTATATAGCATAAGATGTACTGAAGGACAATGTACAGATAAGAATATAGTGTACATAGGTGAGACAGGTCGTAGTATAGGAGAACGGATAAATGAACACTGGCGAGAGCTTCAAGATAGTAAAGAATCATCTGTACTCCACCAACATGCTAAAATAGAATATAAGGGTAAATTAGAGAACATAGAAATAAAAATAGAATCTACACACAGAAAAGACGCAATGTTTAGAAAAATCACAGAGGCAATAAACATAAATGAACTCCAATCAAAATTAAATAGAAAACATGAATGGAATAGCAACATCACAACTTACAATTAAGGACAAAATGAAAACACACACACACACATAGAACAAACAACCAACCAGTAACATGTAAATAAACAAATAAACAAATATAAACACACAGAGACACCCGGATGTAACACATGCGCAAACTAAGCACACAACACACACAAAAACAAGATGGCGTAGGACAGAACAAAGGAGAGGCACAAAAACAAAGAAAAGAATCCCCAGTCACAGAAGAGGTGACAGAATGTGTGACGAAAGAACTTTGACAATATATGAACAATCGTCTGGTTGAGGAACCAACCAACCAACCGGAAATTTATAAATTTAATTTATAATAAATTGAAGTGAAAGCAACTGGTGCTTGTGTTTCTTATTGGCAACATGACCCTGCCAAAGCATAACAATATATATATATATATATGTAAAAGGTAAACAGAAAAAACAACACAATCGGTACAGTATAGGGAAGGAATATATTAGGTTAACGCTTGAAGTAGCAGGAAGAGGGATTTAACGTTTCGGACGCTAGTCCTTCACCAGAAGAAAGAATGAGAAATAAGGTAGATTGAAGGGACGGGTAGGGTGGAATCAGAAAAAATTTCTTTAGATAAAAATAACAGGTCCATTCATGTTGACATCTCTTGGAAAACTGTTTATCCTGGCGTTTTGTGTATGATATATTTTTTTTAGAACAAGAAAGATGGTTTCATTTGTACACCCCTATTTATTTTGTACATCCCTATTTTTTCTTTATTATGCGGTCGATTGGCAGTAACGGTAGATAGTCGGACACCATGCTTTGAAGCATAGAGTTACGTCCCTTTATGATCTGAGTTCAAATTCCGCCAAGGTTAACTTTGCCTTTCATCCTTACGGGGTCGATAAAATAAAGTACCAGTAATGTACTGGGTATTTGCTGGCCTTGTGCCAAAAAATAGAAACAATTATTATAATAAAACTCCGGATGAACAAAACCCGAGGAGTGCTTTACATCTATTAAGAAAAATTGGCAGACTTTTAATCAACCAACTTTCTTCAAATGAATATATATATATATGATTGAAAGTCTGCCAATTTTTCTTAACAAGTGTAAAGCACTCCTCGGTTTTTGTTCATCCGGAGTTTTATTATATATATATATATATATATATATATATATATATATATATATATATATATATATATATATATATATATATATATATATATATATATATATATATATATATATATATATATTTCAAATACAAACTTTTCAACCGAACAAATTAAAATTCTCTCCAAAGGACTGAAATTCACACCAACACCACAATATTCTAACCTGAATGAAATAAATGACGATATCTCACACTTCTGTAGAAAATTACGTCTAACGGGAATCTTTTGACAAGGAGAATAGCGATGAATTAAATGTACGGAATAAAAGCTGCTACAACCCAACAAAGGGCAGGAACAGAGTTTTAGACACATTTTGTGACCATATATCAACTTTCCCATAGCATAAACTACCACAACCTAAACCTAAACCCAAAACGAGTCAAAAGGAATGGGAGATTATCCATGAATAAAAAAAACAACAATACTGACATTATAATTAAGGAAGCGTATAAGGGAAGCACTATCGTCATTATGGATGTTGAACATTATCAAAACTCTATATTCTCTCTCTTACAAGACACTAACTACTGTGAAAAAGTAAACAGCTACTTGCAATAAAAAATGATGACCAGATTAAACACATTCATTTGTCAATACCAGATAGACTTAATTAAACAGGAACGCAATTATTTAACACAATGAATGCTAAACCAGAAACATTTACGGACTTCCGAAGATCCACAAGTGTAAAACAATTAACGATGTCGTTAAAGAATCCACCTCAACCTGCGTAAACATACAACACCCCACTGACCTTAAATTAAGACCAATTGTAGCGGGCCCACAATGTGAAACACAGACTGAGCAACTTTATAGACATACTACTAAAACCAATTCTCAAACACACACCAAGCCTTGTAAGAGACGACTTGGATCCTCAGTAATACCTTTGCAGACCATTAAGGGGCCGCACATCCCAGGTTGAGGACCATTGAGGAGTGTGGGCATGCTGGAGTAGATATCTAAATAATAAGTATTGAGTCTCATACGGATGTTTATTTTGACATCTGTACATAGAGATTCTGTTATTTTCAGCGTATATAGATGTGTAAATGCACACACTATTTATTTGTACGCGAGCGCATGTATGTATGTATGTATGTATGTATGTATGTATGTATGTATGTATGTATGTATGTATGTATGTATGTATGTATGTATGTATGTTTACATAGATGAAAAACAAAATACATCAAAGGTAGTCAACGGCCATCCAATAAAGTATTTTATTTTTTTGTGTGGCGCGAGACATTCCTAATCATCATTAAAACATTTCTCTAGGAGAAGGTCACTCTGATATAAAACCTGCAACGTTTTTTGCATCCAATGATATAGACCAGTTCTTCTTTTTAGGCAAATGTATACGATGTTCAGAGAGTTGGATTGGCAAAGTCTTTCCTCTCTTAAAAAAGCTTCAAGCACAGGCATCGCTTGATATGTGACATTTTTTGCGATGCATGGCATTGCTGGCCATAGGCAAGTCCCTAGCATGACTAAAAAGCCACGTCGGTGAGCTTGAGTAGCAAGCCATGGTATTACTCGAAATCGAGTTGCAGCCATCATCATCATCATCATGTATATATGTATGCATGCATCCATGTGTATGTATGAATGCATGTATGTATATGCAAGCATTCACACATGCATCTATGAATACGTAGACATGTATACGCAAACATACACATGTACACACACACATTCATATATGCATACATATGTACATATATGTATACATATATACATACATACGTACGTACATGTATACATACATAGGTACATGTTTACATACATACATACATATAAACATACATACATACGAAAATGTATACATGTATACACGCATATATATACATACATAAATACATATATGTATACATACACACACACATATACATACATACATACGTACGTATATGTATACATATATGAGTGTGCATGTATACATACATACGTGCATGTATACATATACACATGAATACTTACATACATAAGTACATGTATACACACATATATATACATATACTTATACATATATTTATCTCTAAATTATATCTGAGCCTCTACATTTTGCGGACTTGAAAAAACTCCTTAAAAAATGTATAAATAGTAATATACGAAATGCACCATTAAAAAATAAAGCAAAGACACTACAAAGAAAATAATACTAACAGAAAACACATAATAAAAACCAATAAAAAATCATTAATATTTTAAGAAATAGAAAATATTTCTTAAGGTTATTTTATTTTGAAAATTCAGAACAATTACTTCTTAAGAATCTTATTTTTTTAGATGTATTTTTTTGATGTCTTGTTTAATTCCTTCAATTCAATTTTAAGAATGGGAATTGTCAAACCATCGAGCAACTGATTAGAATTTCAAGAATGAAAAGTTAAATAAAGATAAAGTAGTGAAAAAAAAGCAACAACTTTTTCTAAAAATAAGAATAGAAGAAAAAATGAGAGGAAATTTATATAAGTGGTGATATGTGGGTGAATATGCTGAAATTTGTTAGGGTAAATAAGCTGAACACCTAGCCTCTCTCAGTTGGAAGACCGACCTGCGTAATGAAAAGCCACATCCTACACGAGCTGCCTCTGATATGGCTATCATATTGTCTAGCAGAACAGGTCGGATCTAGAGGAGTAAGCTTCGGTAAAAAATCTTCCTCGTCTCATTGTAAGCAATAGCTCATGCGACGATCATCAGTTTAATTAGATGACATCGGCGTTGTGAACACCTGTGGCTTCGCAGATGAACGACTATTAATTTGACACAACTGCTCCAGTTAGCGGAGAAATCTATGTGTATGCAGATGTAGCGAGCCACATATATTCTAGACATTAGAAAAATCAAAATGAATGCTTCACCTTCGATCGAGAGAGGACTCAAGAAGAAGAAATAGGTTCGGCTTCAAATAAGATATCTCTTCTATGTTAGAAAGCGGAATCCTTGTTTTCCTGTAAATAGCCTCACTTTCAAAAGGGTATTAGAGAACATATACATTATTATATGCATTATTCTTATCTATCTATCTATCTATCTATCTATCTATCTATCTATCTATCTATCTATCTATCTATCTATCTATCTATCTATCTATCTATCTATCTATCTATCTATCTATCTATCTATCTATCTATCTATCCATCTATCTATCTATCTATCTATCTGCCTGACGCGTGGAACATCGCCGGTAAACTTTTTTGTTAATTTCTATGCAAAAAACCGAACTAATTGTTTGAAAAGATTTAACATTTTGTAGATTAACCCCCCAAGCTGAATTGTCAGCTGGGTGGTAATCGCATTTTTCGCCCATTTAGGGGCGAAAATTTAATTAAAAAATTGTTTTAAAATATCAAATTTTGTCAACTATAAAACATGAATAACTCGAAAAGAACGCTAGAGAACGTCGACAGAGAAAAGAGAGGTAAAGAAGCAGTATTAATGTTATGTCTGCTTCTGCTACTATGGACGCCGCCATAGATACGACTGTCAACAAAGAGAAAAAAATATTATCACTTGAAGATTGTACAATTTCTACCGTCGAAGCGGAGAAAAATAACAACAACACGCATGAAAACACAGGAATTAAACCTATTAACATACATACACATGAAAAAGACAACATCAACAACTCCATAGATACATCTACACATAAAGTTTCACTTCGTCAAGGAATAACAACGATATCAAAAACAACAACAACAGCAACACCACACACAAAAAAATGTCTTTCGCTGAAACAGTGAACAAAAAATCTTTTATAAATCTTCACATCTCCAATGCGAGAGATATACTCCAGCAAGGGAGAAAATTTAATTTGGGTGGGTTTAGAATTAACTCACCCCTCGAAATAAAAGAAGACAGATCGAAGGACAGCGACCTTCAGGACTGTATCCAATACAACGAGAAAGCCGATATTTGTTAGTCAAGGAGATATAGAAGCCAATTTGAAGGAAATTGTAGCAAATATTGACTTTCTCCAACGAGGAAAACAGTACGGAAGTGTTTCCTTACTGTTTAAAAGCGAGGTACTCGTCCCAAAACATTCATTGACAGCAATGGTGTCAAAAGCATTCCCCTTTTCCCTACATACATGGGAAAAAGGACAAATAAAAATAAAAAATATACCACCAAACATTAATATCTGGTGGATCTTGGCTGGCTTCGTAGAGCCAGAGACTGATATGATTCTTTCGATACAAAAGTCTATTAGACAAAGGTGGGCGGGTACTGATTTGGAGATTCTGTTGCAAATGAGGCCGGAGAGAATCTCCAAAATACCCGAAAATGTCGTCATTGACGACAACAACAAAATAAACATTTCGGTAGAAGGGCGTAAATTTCATTGCTTTCGCTGTGGTAGCACAGCACACCTAAAAGCCTCATGTCCTTCACAAACACACCACAAAAACATCATTAAAAAAACACTATTACCAACACCAACACCAAAACAACCACCACCACCACAAGTACAACAACAGACGAAACGAGCAACCACACCAAAACAAACAGCCACTCAACCAACAACAACAGAAAAAACAGAGACAACACCCCTGAAGAACACAGCCCCACCCCATCCCACTCCATCAAACACTACCACAAACACACACACCGAAACACCACCACCACACAAATACACCTACCCCGCAATCCTGACGAGGATTATTCAAAGACGGATGAGGCTGCTTCTCCTTCTTTAAGTGAAGAAGAGGGAGAACCGCGGAAATCTAAAAAAACAAAAAAAGAGACACCAAAAAAACCCCCAAAACTCCAATCAGCAACACCAACACACAACCACAGACACAAACAACAACACAAACAACACCACAGTCAAACATCCCCTTACCAGCAAACCTAACACCAACACCACCCCAAACACAAGCACCCACCATACAAAGAAAACTCCCGGACGAACAACAAACTAAAACAACACAACAAAAACACAAACAACAATACGCATACATCAACACAAACAACAAGAGTTTGATGGAGGTTATCTCCCAAAACCCCAAGGTGGAGACGAAGGGCAAAACTTTCGTCAAAGCAGAATCGTCTCCACACCTTAAACTTATAAAGGTTTCTCTGGAGACCTAGAGTGACCTAAAAAATAAATTTCCACAGGACGTGGCCAACCCCTGCCAGAAACCCATCAACCACGTCTGTTAAAATGTTTCCCCACCCCACCCAACACCCCATCCAACACCCAAATGGAGATTGAACAACACGATCTCCTGGAAACGAAAAGGCAAGTGCACCTTTCGTCCTTTTTCTCCAACTTTTCTTCACCAACATAGCTAGTTTACGAGTTGGAAGCGTGAATGTGCGTGGGCTAGGGATGCTCTGGAAACAGGGCCAACTTTTAAACGACGTTAGGTCACACAGTATGGCTGTGATAGCCATCACTGAGTCCAGGATCCACTACAGGCAGCAACTAACCCCCATCTTCGACGACTTTGTGATCTACGCATCTCTCCGTCAGCCAGGAGGTGGAGGTGGAATGGCTGTCATGTTTCGGAAGAACCTGGACGCCGAAGTACAGCAAGTACACTTGGACCCGAAGGGTAGACTGGTAGTCCTAGACGTGAACAGTATTGGAGGTGGACATTCAGACTGGTGGCCGTTTATGCTCCGACCGGGAAATCGCAATAACGGCCAGACTTCTTTAAGCGTCTAGAGTATTTTCTGGGAACGTCTCGCTCCTTACTTATTTGGCGACTGGATTTCCCGACTGCCCCACAGTGGACGTGGGTAAACCGCAATGGGACATCTAGATCGTATTTAGATAGGTTCTTCATTAGAGAAAGGGACAAGGAGATGTTAAGCTGTCCACGAATGCACATGGTTGCCTATTCAGTTCACAAATTAGTCGTCTGCATAGTCAACCGTGACAGAACACATAAACAGGGACCCAGATACTGGAAGCTGAACGTGTCGTTGCCCGGCACGTAAAGCTTACAGTGAACGGATAAGTAGACTAGTCAAGCAACAGTTAACGGGAGCCATCGTCAACAATAGATGGTGGTACTCTCTCAAGAAAGCAATTAGAGTAGAATCGATAGGGTATAGCAAAGAGTTAGCCTTAGAGAAAAACAAATTAGAAAGAGAACTAATAGCCAAGGTAGAGGATACACTTAGAAGTGGCATCGCGGCTAGAGTGTTAGCGTCGAGAACGGCATTGGACCAGTTCTTCGATGCGAAACACGAAGGCTGCGTGGTCAGAAGCAAAACACGTGCTCTAGGAAACGAAGGAGCGAAAGCTGTCAGCTAGGCCCGAGTGGCGGAGGGAAAATGTGGCAACTAGTCCACGATTCGGTCTTTCAAACACCAAAATGGACGCGTGCTACTTGACCCCAAGTAAATATGCGCGGCCTTTCAGCAGCACTTTGCACGACTGTTTGAGCAGAATGACGGTGAGCCGAACGGGGCAATGGACTTTAGTGCATACCTCGACGGCCTGCCGCGTCTCTCGAACACGGACGATTGTTATAATTGTTTGTTTTATATTTTTACACGACTGTATGTAAACTCCCCGGCATGTCTTTGTATTGTCTCCTTTACTTGTGCACCCTTGTGGCAAATAAAGAAATCTATCTATCTATCTATCTATCTATCTATCTATCTATCTATCTATCTATCTATCTATCTATCTATCTATCTATCTATCTATCAGACGTGTGTAACTTCGCGGAGAAGTTTCCGTTAATTTATGTAAGAAAAAACGTGAGTTTTTAGTTAAATTTTATATCATTGTGTAACTTGACCACCCGTCTGGACCTTCAGGTGGTGGGTCAACTCATTTTCGCCCCTACAGGGGCGGAATATCCATTTAAAAAATTTTTTCTCCATCGAATCTTTGAAAAAATATTGTAAAATTTTGATTACGTTATGAACGCTGCGTCCAACGATAATGGTGGTGGAGAGGCGGTAAGACTACAAAGCTCGCAGTCAACAACGTCTTCTTCACTAGATACTATAGAGATGGAAAGACAAAATGAAAATAAAAAACGAATTCATATCCAAACAACACAAATGACACCAAACAGTTCAATGACAACACAAATAACAGCAAAACCAATAATGATGATAAAAGCAACAATGATAACAACAACAAAGAAAAAAATAAAGACAACACCAATAACACCAGCATCAAAGACAACAACAACACCAAGGAAAATACGGATGAGACCAACATCGGTGACAACAAGAATAACAACAACAATAACAACAATAATGACAACACCACCAATACGGATTCCACAAAGAAACCAAAAATTTCCTTTGCAGAGAAAGTTCAAAAGAAGGAAGAATTGATATATCTCCACATAACAAATGCTGAACAACTTTTAAAGGACGCTAAGAGATATGTCACTTTCGAAAAAAATGGTGCTTTCAGCATCAATTCTCCGGTAGAAATTCGCAAGGAAACTGCTCTCAAAACGATAGTTTTTAGGACAGTTTCCAATTCTACCCGAAAACCAGTCCAATTGTCACAGAAAGAAATTGAACTGGTTTTCAAAAATTCAATGAATGATATTGCATTCATTCAAAGAAGCAAACTTTTTGGGAGTATTTCGGTACTCATGAAGGATCAATTGACGGCCCAAAATTACTGTGTCGCCAATTGTATCCAACCTGTACACCTTTTTCCTTACATACATGGGAAAAAGGAGACAAAAGATCAGAATCACGAGTGTCACACGAAAGGTGAACATATGGTGGATACTGTGCGGCTTCATCAATTTTGATGAAGACAGAATACTGTCAGTAGGAAAGTCCCCCAGAGATGTATTCAATGGGACTAGCATTGAAGTTCTGGTGCAAATGAGCCCAGAGCGAATAGCTATGATCACACAGCGTGTACTCCTGGACGGACTCACCTACATAAACTTTTCGGTTGAGGGTAGGCGGCCTTCATGTTACCATTGCTTTAGCAGGGGTCACCTGAGGGCTTCCTGTCCTAAATTAATGAACCAAAAAAGGCTCTTCTGCCGACACCCATCAAAACAACACAACCACCAACACCACCACAACAACAACAACAACACCAACACACATAAATAACCACAACAAACACAGTCCCACCCAACCCCACTCCACCTAAAACCACTGCAAAATCACATACAGACACAACAGCTCCCCAAGACATACCCCTCCCCAATCACACAGACGATACAACAGATGAGGCTATCTCGCCATCACCCAGTGAAGACGAGGGAGAACCCCATCGCTCGAAAAGAAAGAAAAGACATCACAAAAGCAAAAAACCAGCAAACACTACCACAAACATACAACCACCAACACAAACAACAAAAATATCACAAACAAAACCCCCACCTCCTGAAAACAAAATACCTACAACAAAACGAAAGCACACACAAGAACTACAGACAAAAACAAACACAACACAAGAAAATTACACTTACACTTACATAAACACCGAAAACAAAATACTAATGGAGACCATCACGAACGACCCTTCGGTTTTCACCGAAGGGAAAACTTTCGCCCACTCTATTAAAAATAGCAAAAAACTGAACCTAAAACTGATTAGGGTCCCTATACAAACTTATAGGTCCCTAAAAGAACATTTGAGAAGGATGTGGGGAATTCCTGCGTGAAACCACTCAACCGCGTCCTTCTCAAATGCCTCCCCACCCCAGACACCCCCATCCCACCAGACCCCACCCCACCAAACATCTGCGTCCCCACCCCGCCGGAAACCACCACCCATCCAGACAACCCCTCCAACACCCCCATGGAAATCGTGTGACCTGGTCCCCAGGAGGCGAAGGGTGAGTGATCTCTTTTCCTCTTTTAACTTTTCAACACCAACATGGCCAATATAAGAGTTGGATGTCTGAACGTACGCGGCCTGGGGATGCCCTGGAAACAGGGCAAACTCTTAAACGACCTCAGGTCGCACAGTAAGGATGTGGTAGCCATTTGCGAGTCCAGGATCCACGGCGAGCAACAGCTGGCCCCCATCTTCGATGACTTTGAGATCTACGCATCTCTCTGTCAACCGGGGGGTGGGGGCGGAGTTGCCGTTTTGCTGCGGAAACACCAGGGCTTCGTAATACAGACGGTACATCTGGACCCGGAGGGTCGACTGGTGGTCCTAGACGTTGACGGTAGTGAAGGTGGAGCCTTCAGGCTGGTGGCCGCATATGCCCCATCCGGGACACCGCGGCCAGACTTCTTCAAACGTCTAGAGACTTTTCTGGGAACGTCCCGCTCCTTGCTTTTAGTGGGGGACTGGAATGGAATCCTAGATGCACGTTGGGACTATGTGGGAGCATGTCCCGATAAAGGGGGGTGTAACAGCCTCAAACAGTTAATCGACCGATTTGACCTGGCCGATAGATATCGACTAGATTTTCCGACTGCGCCACTGTGGACGTGGAGTAATCGTAGCGGAACATCTAGATCGTACCTAGATAGGGTTCTAGTTAGAAATAAGGATAGGGACATGTTAAGCTGTCCATAAATGTTCATGGTTGCCTATTCAGATCACAAACTAGTGACCTGCATGGCCAACCTTGATAGAACCCATAGACAAGGACCCGGCTACTGGAAGCTGAACTTGTCGTTACCGACAAGCAAAGCCTACAGTAGACGGATTAGCACTTTAGTTAAACAGCACTTGACAGGGGCCATTGTCAACAACAGATGGTGGTACTCTCTCAAGAGGGCAGTTAGATTAGACTCGATAGTTTTTAGTAAAGAATTAGCGTTAGATAGAAATAGAACCGAGAAGGAACTGGTAGATAAAGTAGAAGAGGAAATTAGAAGTGGCAACGTAGCCAGCGTGCTAGCAACGAGAACGGCCTTGGACCAGTTCTTCGACGCAAAGCACGAGGGCTGCGTTGTCAGAAGCAAAATACGTGCTCTGGGAAACGAGGGAGCCAAAGCTGTTAGCTGGACCCGAGTGACGGAGGCAAAAAGTGGCAACAAGTCCACGATTCGGTCTTTGAAGGACCAAAACGGACGCGTGATACGTGAGCCGAAGCAGATGTGTGCGGCTTTTCAGCGGCACTTTGCTCGGCTGTTCAGGGGGGGGGGGACAGGCTATGGATTTCGGTCCATACCTCGACGGCCTACCGCGACTCTCGGACAGCGAGGCAAAGTTCTGCGAAAAGCCGATTTCAGCCACTGAGATAGGGGACGTGCTGAGCCAATGCGGCAAACGCAAATCTCCAGGTCTCGACGGTCTACCCTACGTATTTTACGTAGCAATGCCGGACTTATTCTCCGGTCTCCTGGAAGCGGTCTACTGCAACTGGCAACAGAACGGGAGAATTCCCAGTTCTGTAGCCGGGGGCGTGGTCACACTAATCAGGAAGGACGAGAATAAGGGGGATGACATAGGCAACTTCCGGCCCATAACTCTGCTAAACACAGAGTTACAGATTTTGGCCAAGGTGTTGGCAAAGAGGCTGGCGCTTGTCGTCGAGAACCTGGTGGGAGAAGCGCAGACATGCGCAATCCCGACCAGGTCCATACACGACAACCTCCACCTCATGCGATACATCATAGAGAGGGTAGGGTGTAAACGCGGCTTCGGTGGGGCCCTGATCAACTTGGATCAGTCTAAGGCTTTCGATAGGGTTGACCATCGTTACCTGGATGCAGTGCTCGAGGCGGCAGGCTTCGGACCCGTGTTCAGGGGCTGGATTGCTGCAATGCACAACAGCAACATCTGCTCAAGGGTCAAGGTGAACGGCTACCTCTCGGAGCCGTTCCATATTACGCGATCCATTCGACAGGGATGCCCTCTCTCCTATCTTCTGTACGTACTGACTCTCGAGCCACTACTGCGGAAGCTGGAGCTATTGCAGGGCATCCATCTGGAACCGGGACTGCGAAAAGCGGCGTCGGCCTACGCCGACGACGTGACAGTAATGGTGTCGAGCGCCTCGCAAATCGAGGAAGTCGGCACCTTACTGAAGGAATACGAAAGTCTCACAGGAGCGAAGCTGAACCAGGACAAGTCCATCGGTTTGCAACTCGGATCGTGGAGAGGCAGACCGATGCCTTCCGATAGCGTCGTCGGACGCTGGACGGAAGGACCGGTAAAGCTGCTCGGGGTCTGGTTTGGTCCGGACCTCCAGGTGGAGAAGAACTGGAACGAAGTGACGGCCAAGGTGTTTGCACTCACCCAGAAGTGGGCCGAGTGCAAACTATCCTTGAAAGATCGAGCGGAGGTGGCGAACACTTTTATAGCGTCCGCCATCTACTACCGCTTGACCGTCGTGCCTTGTCCTGCCAAAACGCTCGCCAAAATGGAGCGCGCGCTCTTCCGATTCCTTTGGAAGAGGCGGGCTCCTTTGGTGAGAAGATCCATCTGCTGCCAACACCCTTCTAACGGAGGGCTGGGGATGCCGTGGTTGACGGTGCGCAAACACGCGCTCAGGCTATGGCATCTCTACGTATTCCTCACCGGACAACCGGTGTGGGCCCCGTTCGTGAGGCAAGCCTTCCCACGACTCATCTCGCTGACCGAGCTGCAGTCCTGGGACAAGCAAAGACCGACGAAAATGGGCGACTGGCACATCGAATGTGCTCAGGCGCTCACAGCGCTCTGGCAGGAGGACCCGGCGATCAGTGGAGACTCCACTTCGTCATTCTATAGAGGGTTGATCCGCAGCAAGTGCGACGACGCGCTCGGTGAAACTCTAGGCGTAGAGGAAGATGAACTGGCCAGTCTGTTCGGTAGGACCTTCCGCCCGGGACCGATGGACAACTTCCAAAAGTCCCTGGCCTGGCAGTGCTACCGAGGAGCTCTACCAGTTCGAGACAAGGTCTACAGACATAGGCGCCCGGGCAGGGACCCTGCAAAAAAGATCTGTCCGAGGTGCGTGCGAGACGAAGAAACCATCGCGCACGCATTCATACACTGCGCGGGCGTCACTGACCTGTGGGGCTATGTAGAACGACTATTGTCGCGGGTGGGACCAATCCAGTTGACCACCGAGTCCATTGTCATGATCAAACCGCCACCCTCCTTCAAAAACGAAGGAGAGGCGGTTTTCCTTTGTGTGATAGCTATGGCGAAAGAGGTTGTATGGTGGACAAGGTTGAAAGGGCTGAGGTCAGATACCTTTCTCTCCGGCCAACAACTGATTCTTTTTTTCAAATACCACTTTGGAAGAAGAATCAGGATGGAGAGAGAGGTGCTGTACCCCAGCAAGTTTTATGAAAGGTGGGTGAAAGTGGCGAGAATGGCCCGAGTGAATGGGCCTTCTCTCTATATCAGCCTCTGGGTTGAGGAAAAGGAGGAGGAGAGGAAAGGAGTACAAACTCTTCGTACTCCTGGAGATGAGGGTTGCACATTTTTTCGGGGGTATGTGTTACCCATGTAAACTGTCTCCCTCTATTGGGGAAAATCGACTAACTTTTTAAATTCCATTTGTGATAACATTTTACACGTTTTTATTGTATGTAAACTTCCCCCTTTGTATTTGTCCCCTTCTTTTGTGCCCCTGTGGCTAATAAAGAAATCTATCTATCTATCTATCTATCTATCTATCTATCTATCTATCTATCTATCTATCTATCTATCTATCTATCTATCTATCTATCTATCTATCTTTCTCTCTGACGTGTGGAACATCGCCGGTAAGTTTTTTGTTAATTTCTATGCAAAAAACCGATCTAATTGTTTGAAAAAATACAACACTTTGTAGATTAACCCCCAAGCTGAATTGTCAGCTGGGTGGTAATCCCATTTTTCGCCCCTGTAGGGGCGAACATTTTATTTTAAAAATTTGTTTTAAAATATCAGATTTTACAAAGTAAAAAACTTGAGCAACACTAGAACGCTGGAGAACGTTAATAGAGAAAAGAGAGAGAAATCGGCAGATATTAACCTTATATCTGCTGCTACTATGGACGTAGCCATAGATACAACTGTCACAAAAGAAAAAAATATATTAACATTTGAAAATTTTACAATTTCTACCGCCGAAGCGGAGAAAAATGACAATAACACACAGGAAAACACAGCAAAAAAACCCATTGACATACATACGCATGAAAAAGACATCAAAAACTCTACAGATACATCTACACATAAAGTTTCACCTCGACAAGGAACTGAAATTTCCAACAACGATAACAACATCATCAACAGCAACACCACACAAAAAAAGAAAATGTCTTTCGCTGAATCAGTGATCAAAAAACAAGATTTTATAAATCTTGATATCTCCAACGCAAGAGATATGCTCCAGCAAGGGAGAAAATTTGTAACTTTCGAAGAAAGAAGTGGGTTTAGAATTAACTCACCCCTTGAAATAAAGGAAGACACAAACCGCAGATCAGTCACTTTTCGGTCTGTGTCAAATTCGACAAGAAAGCCGACATTTGTTAATCAAGCAGATATAGAAGATTCTTTCAAGGAAATTCTAGCAAATGTCGATTTTCTCCAGCGAGGAAAACAGTACGGAAGTGTTTCCGTACTGTTTAAAAGCGAGGCACTCGCCCCAAAAAACTATGTGACACCAATAGTGTCAAAAGCATACACCTTTTTCCCTACATACATGGGGAAAAGGACACAAAAAATAAAAATAAAAAACATACCTCCAAACATTAACATCTGGTGGATCATGGCTGGCTTCGTAGAGCCAGAAACAGACATAATACTTTCGATACGAAAATCTATTCGACAAAGGTGGGCGGGCACAGATTTGGAGATTCTGTTGCAAATGAAACCGGAGAGAATCTCCAAAATACCCGAAAGAGTCGTTATTGATAATAACAACAAAATAAACATTTCGGTAGAAGGACGAACATTTCATTGCTTTCGCTGTGGTAGCACAGCTCACCTAAAAGCCTCTTGTCCACAAACACACAACAACAACGTCATAAAAAAAAACGCTATTACCAACACCAACACCAAAACAACCACCACCAACACAAGTACAACGACAGACGAAACGAGCAACCACACCAAAACAAACAGACACTCAACCAACAACAACAGAAAAAACAGAGACAACACCCCTGAAGAACACTTCCCCACTCCATCCCACTCCATCAAACACTACCACAAACACACATACCGAAACACCACCACCACCACACAACATACCCTTACCCCACACACCTGACGATGATTATTCAAAGACGGATGAGGCTGCTTCTCCTTCTTTAAGTGAAGAAGAGGGAGAACCGCGGAAATCTAAAAAAACAAAAAAAGAGACACCAAAAAAACCCCCAAAACTCCAATCAGCAACACCAACACACAACCACAGACACAAACAACAACACAAACAACACCACAGTCAAACATCCCCTTACCAGCAAACCTAACACCAACACCACCCCAAACACAAGCACCCACCATACAAAGAAAACTCCCGGATGTACAACAAACTAAAACAACACAACAAAAACACAAACAACAATACGCATACATCAACACAAACAACAAGAGTTTGATGGAGGTAATCTCCCAAAACCCCAAGGTGGAGATGGAGGGCAAAACTTTCGTCAAGGCAGAATCGTCTCCACACCTTAAACTTATAAGGGTTTCTATGGAAACCTATAAAGACCTAAAATAAATTTTCACAGGACGTGGGCAACCCCTTCCACAAACCCATCAACCGCGTCCTGTTGAAATGCTTCCCCACCCACCCATCACCCCATCCAGCACCCAAATGGAGATTGAACAACCCGATCTCCAGGAAACGAAAAGGTAAGTGCACCTTTCGTCCTTTTTCTCCAACTTTTCTTCACCAACATGGCTGGTTTACGAGTTAGAACCGTGAATGTGCGTGGCCTAGGGATGCCCTGGAAACAGGGCCAACTTTTAAACGACCTTAGGTCACACAGTATGGATGTGATAGCCATCACCGAGTCCAGGATCCACAACAGGCAGCAACTAACCCCTATCTTCGACGACTTTGAGATCTACGCATCTCTCTGTCAGCCAGGAAGTGGAGGTGGAGTGGCTGTTATGTTTCGGAAGAACCTGGACGTCGGAGTACACTTGGACCCGGAGGGTAGACTGGTAGTCCTAGACGTGAACAATATCGGAGGTGGAGCCTTCAGACTGGTGGCCGTTTATGCCCCGACCGGGCAATCGCAATCACGGCCAGACTTCTTTAAGCGTCTAGAGTCTTTTCTGGGAACGTCTCGCTCCTTACTTTTAGTGGGCGACTGGAATGGTATCCTAGATGCACGATGGGACTATGTGGGAGCATGTCCCAGTAGAGTGGGGTGCAACAGCCTCAAAACTTTAATCGGCCAATTCCAACTGGCCGATAGGCATCGACTGGATTTCCCGACTGCACCACAGTGGACGTGGGTAAACCGCAGTGGGACATCTAGATCGTATTTAGATAGGTTCTTCATTAGAGAAAGGGACAAGGAGATGTTAAGCTGTCCACGAATGCACATGGTTGCCTATTCAGATCACAAGTTAGTTGTTTGCTTAGTCAACCGTGATAGAATACATAGACAGGGTCCCGGATACTGGAAGCTGAACGTGTCGTTGCCGGCACGTAAAGCTTACAGTGAACGGATAAGTAGACTAGTCAAGCAACAGTTAACGGGAGCCATCGTCAACAATAGATGGTGGTACTCTCTCAAGAAAGCAATTAGAATAGAATCGATAGGGTATAGCAGAGAGTTAGCCTTAGAGAAAAATAGAATAGAAAGAGAACTAGTAGTCAAGGTAGAGGAGGCACTTAGAAGTGGCATCGCGGCTAGAGTGTTAGCGTCGAGAACGGCACTGGACCAGTTCTTCGATGCGAAACACGAAGGCTGTGTGGTCAGAAGCAAAACACGTGCTCTAGGAAACGAAGGAGCGAAAGCTGTCAGCTGGGCCCGAGTGGCGGAGGCAAAAAGTGGCAACAAGTCCACGATTCGGTCTTTGAAAGACCAAAACGGACGCGTGCTACTTGACCCCAAGCAAATGTGCGCGGCCTTTCAGCGGCACTTTGCGCGACTGTTTGAGCAGAACGACGGTGAGCCGGACGGGGCAATGGACTTTAGTTCATATCGAAAGACCGATCACGGACACTGAGATACGGGACGCTCGGGGCCGCTGCGGGAAACGCAAGTCACCCGGTCTAGATGGTCTACCCTACGAATTTTACATAGGCATGCCGGACTTGTTCTCTGGCGTCCTCGAAGCCGTCTACTGCAATTGGCAGCAGAACGGGAGAATTCCCAGTTCTGCAGGCAAGGGCGTAGTAACGCTGATCAGGAAAGACGAGAACAAGGGGGACGAAATTAACAACTTCAGGCCATAATTCTGCTCAACACAGAGTTAAAGATTTTGGCCAAGGTGCTAGCGACGAGGTTGGCGCTTGTCGTCGAGAACCTGGTAGGGAAAGCGCAAACGTGTGCAATCCCGACCAGGTCCATACACGACAACCTCCACCTGATGCGATACATCATAGAGAGGGTGGGTAGTAAACCCGGCTTCGGTGGGGCTCTGATCAACTTGGATCAGTCTAAGGCATTCGATAGGGTCGACCATCGATACTTGGAAGCGGTTCTCAAGGCGGCCGGTTTCGGTCCCGTGTTCAGAGGATGGATTGAGGCGATGCACACCAGCATCTGCTCGAGGGTCAAGGTGAACGGCTACCTATCGGAGCCGTTCGCAATCACGCGTTCCATTCGACAGGGATGTCCTCTCTCCTCCATTCTGTATGTATTGACTCTAGAGCCACTACTGCGGAAATTGGAGCTGTTGCAGGGCATCCCTCTAGAACCGGGACTACGCAAAGCGGCGTCGGCTTATGCCGACGACGTAACGGTAATGGTGTCGAGCACCTTGGAAATCGGGGTGATCGGCAACTTACTGAAAGAATACGAAACGCCTAACGGGAGCAAAACTAAACCCAGACAAGTCTGTCGGTTTGCAACTCGGTACGTGGAGAGGCAAACCGATGACATCCGACAGCGTCGTTGGACGCTGGACGGATGGACCGGTGAAATTGCTCGGGGTCTGATCGGTCCAGACCTCCAGGTGGAGAAAAACTGGAACGAGGTCACGGCCAAGGTGTTTGCACTCACTCAGAAGTGGGTAGAGTGCAAACTGTCCTTGAAAGGTCGAGCGGAGGTGGCGAACACTTTCATAGCGTCCGTCATCTACTACCGCTTGACTGTCGTGCCTTGTCCCCGTGAACACCTCGCCAAGATGGAACGCATGCTCTTCCAGTTTCTGTGGAAGAAGCAGGCTCCGCTGGTGAGGAGATCGGTCTGCTGTCAGCACCCTTCCAACGGAGGGCTGGGAATGCCGTGGCTGATGATGCGCAAACATGCGCTGAGGTTGCGGCATCTCCAGGTATTCCTCACCGACCCCCCAACCGGTGTGGGCACCGTTTGTGAGACAGGCTTTCCCACAGCTCGTCTCGCTAACGGAGCTGCAGTCCTGGGTGAAGAAAAGACCTAAAACGATGGGCGCCTGGCACATTGAATGCGCTCAGGCGCTCACAGTCCTCTGGCAAGCGGGCGCAGCAATCAGTGGAGACTCCACTTCGACATTCTATAGAGGGATTGTACGTTACAAGGGCGACGACGTGCTCGGAGAGACTCTGGGCGTCGAAGACGATGAGCTCACCAGTCTGTTTGGTAGGACTTTCCGCCCGGGACCTATGGACAACTTCCAGAGGTCCCTGGCCTGGCGGTGCTACCGAGGAGCTCTACCGGTTCGTGACAAGATCTACAGGCACGGACGCCCTGGCAGGGATCCTTCCAAGAGGACGTGTCCAAGATGTGCGCAGGACATTGAAACAGTTCTGCACGCAATTGTACACTTCCCGGGCGTAAGCGACCTGTGGAACTATGCAGAACAACTGATGTCGCGTATGGGACAAATCCAGTTGACTGCCGAGTCCATAGTAAGGATCAAACCGCCAGACTCTTTCAAAAACGAAAGAGAAGTGGTTTTGCTCTGTACGGTGGCTATGGTGAAAGAAGTTATATGGTGGACGAGGTTGAGAGGACTGAGGACAGATGCCTTTCTCTCCGGACAACAATTGATTCCCTTCTTTAAGTATCATTTTAGAAGGAGAATCAGGGTGGAGAGAGAGGCACTGCACCCCAGTAAATTTAATGAAAGGTGGGTGAATGAAGCGAAAATGGCCCGAGTGATTGGGCCTTCTCTGTTTATAAGCCTGTAGGTTGAGGAAGAGGGCAAAAGGAAGAAAGGTGCACTTGCACAACACGCTCCTGGAGTTGAGGGTTGTTCTATCGACGGGGTATTAAACAACCCATTTGTGGCGCCTCCCCCCTATTGGGGATTTCGATTGTTGAAATTGTTTGTTTTTATATTTTTTACACGACTGTATGTAAAATCCCCGGCATGTCTTTGTATTGTCTCCTTTTCTTGTTGCGCCCTTGTGGCTAATAAAGAAATCTATCTATCTATCTATCTATCTATCTATCTATCTATCTATCTATCTATCTATCTATCTAAGAAGATCCATCTGCTGCCAACACCCTTCTAACGGAGGGCTGGGGATGCCGTGGTTGACGATGCGCAAACACGCGCTCAGGCTGCGGCATCTCTACGTATTCCTCACCGGACAACCGGTGTGGGCCCCGTTCGTGAGGCGAGCCTTCCCACGACTCGTCTCGCTGACCGAGCTGCAGTCCTGGGCCAAGCAGAGACCGAGGAAAATGGGCGACTGGCACATCGAATGTGCTCAGGCGCTCACAGCCCTCTGGCAGGCGGACCCGGCGATCAGTGGAGACTCCACTTCGTCATTCTATAGAGGGTTGGTCCGCAGCAAGTGCGACGACGCGCTCGGTGAAACTCTAGGCGTGGAGGAAGATGAACTGGCCAGTCTGTTCGGTAGGACCTTCCGCCCGGGACCGATGGACAACTTCCAAAAGTCCCTGGCCTGGCAGTGCTACCGAGGAGCTCTACCAGTTCGAGACAAGCTCTACAGACATGGGCGCCCGGGCAGGGACCCTGCAAAAAAGATCTGTCCGAGGTGCGTGCGAGACGAAGAAACCGTCGCGCACGCATTCATACACTGCCCGGGCGTCACTGACCTGTGGGGCTATGTAGAACGACTATTGTCGCGGGTGGGACCAATCCAGTTGACCACCGAGTCCATTGTCATGATCAAACCGCCACCCTCCTTCAAAAACGAAGGAGAGGCGGTTTTCCTTTGTGTGATAGCTATGGCGAAAGAGGTTGTATGGTGGACAAGGTTGAAAGGGCTGAGGTCAGACACCTTTCTCTCCGGCCGACAACTGATTCTTTTTTTCAAATACCACTTTGGAAGAAGAATCAGGATGGAGAGAGAGGTGCTGTACCCCAGCAAGTTTTATGAAAGGTGGGTGAAAGTGGCGAGAATGGCCCGAGTGAATGGGCCTTCTCTCTATATCAGCCTGTAGGTTGAGGAAAAGGAGGAGGAGAGGAAAGGAGTACAAGCTCTTCGTACTCCTGGAGATGAGGGTTGCACATTTTTTTCGGGGGTCTGTGTTACCCATATAAACTGTCTCCCTCTATTGGGGAAAATCGACTAACTTTTAAATTCCATCTGTGATAACATTTTACACGTTTTTATTGTATGTAAACTTCCCCCTTTGTATTTGTCCCCTTCTTTTGTGCCCCTGTGGCTAATAAAGAAATATATCTATCTATCTATCTATCTATCTATCTATCTATCTATCTATCTAAATATATCTATCTATCTATCTATCTATCTATCGATCTATCTATCTATCTATCTATCTATCTCTGGGATGGACACACGCGTATAACTTGCTGAGTAAGTTCTGTTTAAATTTCTATAGAAATTCTTGTCTGATAACTTTAATTTTTGTACCATTTTGTAGAGGGACTGCCAGGTCAAACTTTGATCTGGTCAGTCTCTCAAAATATTCTACGCCTTTAGGCGAAATAGTTAAACAAAAAAAAAAGTTTTTTCTTGTTGAAAAGTCAATATTTTTTTAAATGGCCGAAGCTTCTTCACCAAAATTCGAAGGAGGAAAGGGGAAGATGAACTTACAGCTTCCCCCTGCCACTGTCACAGTAGCAGAGGTCAAGAAGAAAGGTCAGCCAGAGGAAGAATTCTCTCCACCTGTTAACCGACAACTTGACGTTGCCATGGCAACAACCCAAAGAACCAGCAGCAACAGCAACAACAACAACAATGCGACGGACGAAAACAACACCAATAACAATAACAATAACAACAACAACAAGACCAATAACGGTGACAACAACAACAATGATAACAACAACAACACCACCAACGACAACCACAACACAAACAAACAAAATTTCTCCTTCGCCGAGACGACAAGGAAAACCCTCGACTATCTGCCAGTAGATATAAGAAAAGCGAAGGAACTACTGGCGGATGCGAAAAAAATATATAGTGTACGGGGAAAATGGTTCATTCACAATCCATTCCCCCCCGGAACTAAAAAGCCAGAGACTCCTAAACACGGTCATGTTTAGGACAATCTCGAACAAAAGTAAAAAACCAGCTCAACCATCACAGAGCGAGATAGAGCTGGTTTTAAAATACGTCATGAAGGACATCACCTTCATTCAGAAGGATAGACTCTACGGGAGTCTATCCATTCTCATGAAGGACAGGGACACAGCAGTGAAACTGTCCATCAAACCAATCACATCCACCGCATACACCTTCTACCCTACGTACATGGGTAGAAGAACACAAAAAATAAAAATCCACACCATCCTGCCGATTATGGACATATGGTGGGTTTTGACAGGTTTTCTGGACCTGGAGGATGACATGCTGGTGTCCATGGGAAAGGCATCGGGTGACGCGTTCAGTGGAACGAGCCTCGAACTTGTAGTTCAAATGAGGCCCGAAAGGATCGCCCAGATCCCTGAACGCGTCATACTGGATGATCTAACCTTCATCAACATTACCGTTGAGGGTAGACGGCCCTCGTGTTACCTCTGCGGAACCAGAGGTCACCTGAGGGCTGTCTGTCCCCAACTTAATAAGAAAACCCCAATCCTGCCTACACCACCAACAACTGCACAGCCAACACAATCACCACAACTACCACTACAAAAACAACCACCACAGCTCAAACCAAAACAAAACAATGTCCAACCCATCCCCTCCACTCAAAAAACAAAAACAATTTCCAAAACACCCGTACCGCAAACACAACCCGAAAATATACCCCTCCCCTCCAACGCGGAAGATGACCCTAGTTCGTCGTCAGACGAGGAGGAGCACTTCCACACAATCAAAAGAAAAAAAAGAAAACACACCTCAGACACACAAATGAAAAAAACCCCTCCCCAAAACATAACACTGACACCAACACAAAAGAGCTCACAACAACAGCAAACAAAAAACACCACACAAAAACAAAAACATGCATACACATACATAAATACAAGAAACAAAAAACTGTTAAACATTGTGTACAACAACAATCTAATAAAAACACAAGGGCCTAACTTCACCCAGGCAGGGGATTTCCCCCACCTCAAAATGATTAAGGCCCCACAGGACACCTATAAAACTTTAAAAAACAATTTTAAAGAGGACGTGGGTCCCCCCTGCGTCGGGCCCATTAACCGCGTCCTCCTAAAAAACTATCCCACCCCCTCCCCAAACACCCACACAACTCCAAGCTCCCCAACCACACAACACACTGATGCCCCCACACATCCACAAACCACCACCCCACCCAACAACCCATCCCCCACCCTAATGGAAATTGTGCAGCCCGATACCCGGGACGCAGAGAGGTAAGTGCCTTTTCTCTTCACCACCAACATGGCTATGCTAAGAGTAGGCTGTTTAAATGCGCGTGGCCTGGGCTCAACTTGGAAGCAAGCAATGCTTCTAAATGACCTCAGGTCACAACGTATAGATGTGATGGTTATTTGCGAGGCCCAGATCAGCAACGTGCGACAGCTGGCCCCCACCTTTGATGACTTTGAGATGCACGCATCTCTCTGTCAGCCCGGAGGTGGGGGTGGAGTTGTCGTTCTGCTGCAAAAACATCTGGGTCTCGCAACACAGATGGTACATTTGGACCCGGAGGGTCGACTAGTGGTTCTGGACCTTGGCAGTGGTAAAGGCGGAGCGTTTAGGTTGGTAGCCGCCTACGGCCCTTTCGGGTCAATGCGGCCGGACTTCTTCCATCGTCTGGAGACTTTTCTAGGGACGTCCCGCTCCTTGCTATTAGTGGGGGACTGGAATGGTATCCTAGATGCACGCTGGGACTACGTAGGGGCCTGCCCCGATAGAGAGGGGTGTAATAGCCTCAAAGGGTTAATCGGTCGATTTGACCTGGCCGATAGATATCGACTAGATTTTCTGACTGCGCCAACCTGGACTTGGGCAAATCGTAGCGGATCATCTAGGTCGTACCTAGATAGGTTCTTAGTTAGAATTAAGGATAAGGACTTTTTAAGTTGTCCAAAAATGCGCATGGTTGGCTATTCAGACCACAAATTAGTGACCTGCATGGTCAACCTTGACAGAACTCATAGACAGGGCCCCGGTTACTGGAAGCTCAACTTGTCCTTGCCGGCAAGTAGAGCCTACAGGAATCGGATTAGTACGTTAGTTAAGGAACGGTTGACTGGAGCGATCGTCAACAGCAGGTGGTGGGTATCTCTAAAGAGAGAGATTAGATTAGTCTCGATAGAATTTAGTAAGGTTCTAGCTGCGGATAGGAATAGGAAGGAAAGGGAGCTAATAGATAGAGTAGAAGAGGCAATTAGAAGCGGCGACGTGGCCAGAGTGCTAGCGTCGAGAACGGCTTTGAGCCAGTTTTTCGACGCGAAGCACGAAGGCTGCGTTGTCCGAAGTAAAATACGTGCTCTAGGGAACGAGGGGACCAAAGCTGTTAGCTGGGCCCGCGTGACAGAGGCCAACAGTGGAACTAAATCCACCATCCGGTCTTTGCGAGACCTGGATGGACGGGCGATTCTTGAGCCTAAGCAGATGTGTGAGGCCTTTCAAAGGCACTTTGCCCGACTGTTCGGGAGGGGCGGGGAGCCGGTTGGGAACGTGGACTTCGGTCCATACCTCGACGGCCTGCCGCGCCTCTCGGACAGGGAGGCGAAGTCCTGCGAGGAGCCGATTTCGGCCGCTGAGATAGAGGACGTGCTGAGCCAATGCGGCAAACGCAAATCCCCGGGTCTCGATGGTCTTCCTTACGAATTATATCTAGCTATGCCGGACTTGTTCCCCGATCTCCTCGAGGCGGTCTACTGCAACTGGCAACAGAACGGGAGAATTCCCTGTACTGTGACCAAGGGCGTAGTCACGCTAGTGAGGAAGGACGAGAACAAGGGGGACGAAATAAGTAACTTCAGGCCCATAACACTGCTAAATACAGAGTTACAGATTTTGGCCAAGGTGCTAGCAAAGAGGTTGGCGCTTGTCGTGGGCAACCTGGTGGGAGATGCGCAGACATGCGCTATCCCGTCCAGGTCCATCCATGACAACCTCCACCTCATGCGATACATCATAGAGAGGGTTGGGAACGAACCCGGCTTTGGTGGGGCTCTGATCAACTTGGATCAATCTAAGGCGTTCGATAGGGTCGACCATGGTTACCTGGATGCGGTGCTAGCGGCGGCAGGCTTCGGACCCGTTTTCAGGGGCTGGATCACTGCTATGCACAGCAGCCGCATCTGCTCTAGGGTCAAGGTGAACGGCTACCTCTCGGAGCCGTTCAAAATCGCGCGGTCCATCCGACAAGGGTGCCCTCTCTCCTCCCTTCTGTATGTGTTGACTCTCGAGCCACTACTGCGGAAGTTGGAGTTGTTGCAGGGCATCCCTTTGGAACCGGGATTGCGGAAAGCGGTGTCGGCCTACGCCGATGACGTGACAGTAATGGTGTCGACGGCCTCCGAAATCGAGGCGGTCGGCACCTTATTGGAGGAGTACGAAAAGTTCACAGGGGCTAAGCTGAACCGGGACAAGTCGATCGGTTTGCAACTCGGCACGTGGAGGGGCAGACCGATGCCCTCCGATGGCGTCGTCGGACGCTGGACGGAGGGCCCGGTGAAGTTGCTCGGGGTCTGGTTCGGACCGGACCTCCAGGTGGAGAAAAACTGGGCGGAGGTTACGAACAGGGTGTTTGCACTGACCCAGAAGTGTTGCAAACTATCCCTGAAAGGTCGGGCGGAGGTGGCGAACACCTACATAGCGTCCGTCATCTCCTACCGCCTGACCGTAGTGCCCTGCCCAAGGGAAACCCTCACCAAGAAGGAGCGCGCGCTCTTCCAATTCCTTTGGAAGAGGCGGGCTCCTATGGTGAGGAGATCCATCTGCTGTCAACACCCTTCGAAAGGAGGGCTGGGGATGCCGTGGCTAATGATGCGTAAACACGCATTAAGGCTACGGCACCTCTACGTATTCCTCACCGGACAACCGGTGTGGGCCTCGTTTGTGAGACGAACCTTTCCCAGACTCGTCTCACTCACCGAGCTGCAATCCTGGGTCAAGCAAAGACCGAGAAAACTGGGCGCCTGGCACACTGAGTGTGCCCAGGCGCTCACCGCCCTCTGGCAGGCGGATCCGGTTATCAGTGGAGACTCCACCGCAAGATTCTATAGAGGGCTGGTACGCAGCAGGTGCGACGACGCCCTCGGAGAAGCCCTAGACATGGAGGAGGACGAACTGGCCAGCCTGTTCGGTAGGACATTCAGCCCGGGACCTATGGACAACTTCCAGAAGTCCCTGGCCTGGCAGTGCTACCGAGGGGCTTTACCCGTTCGAGAAAGGCTCTACAGACACGGGCGCCCGGGTAGGGACCCCGCCAAAAAGATCTGTCCCAGATGCGTGTGCGACGAGGAAACCGTTGCACACGCATTGGTACACTGCTCGGGCGTAGCCGATCTGTGGGGCTATGTCGAACAACTGCTGTCAAGGGTGGGACCGATCCGGTTGACCACCGAGTCTATTGTAATGATCAAGCCGCCTCCCCCCTTCAAAGATGAAGCAGAGGCGGTGTTTCTGTGCGTAATAGCCATGGCGAAAGAGGTTGTATGGTGGACGCGTCTGAAAGGACTGAGGTCAGGCACCTTTCTCTCTGGCCAACAACTGGTCCGTTTCTTCCGATATCATTTCGGAAGAAGGATCAGGATGGAGAGAGAGGTGCTGCACCCCAGCCGTTTCTATGAAAGATGGGTGAAAGTGGCGAGAATGGCCCGTGTGAATGGGCCTTCACTCTACATCAGACTATAGGTGAGGAAGATGAAAGACCAAGGGAGCACCCCTTCTCTGTGCTCCTGAGGAGAAGGGTTGCACACTTTTTTCGGGGGTGTGTGCGACCCCCCAAAGCGCCTCCTCTCTATTGAGGATTTTGTTAAAAATTTTATTTTTTGTTATATCTTATTTTATTTTTATATTTTGTTATTGCCTCCTCCTTATTGAGGACGCCTTTTTGTGTAAACTCCCTCCTTTGTACTTGTCCCACTTTTGATGCCCTAGTGGCAAATAAAAGAAACATATCTATCTATCTATCTATCTATCTTGTGGCTAATAAAGAAATATAGCGCCCTTGTGGTTAATAAAGAAATATATCTATCTATCTATCTATGGGCCGAGTGCAAACTATCCTTGAAAGGTCGAGCGGAGGTGGCGAACACTTTTATAGCGTCCGCTATCTACTACCGCTTGACCATCGTGCCTTTCCAGCCAAAACGCTCGCTAAAATGGAGCGCGTGCTCTTCCAATTCCTTTGGAGGAGGCGGGCTTCTTTGGTGAGAAGATCCATCTGTTGCCAACACCCTTCCAACGGAGGGCTGGGGTTGCCGTGGCTGACGATGCGCTAACACGCGCTCAGGCTATGGCATCTCTACGTATTCCTCGCCGGACAACCGGTGTGGGCCCCGTTCGTGAGGCGAGCCTTCCCACGACTCGTCTCGCTGACCGAGCTGCAGTCCTGGGTCAAGCAAAGACCGAGAAAAATGGGCGACTGGCACATCTAATGTGCTCAGGCGCTCACAGCCCTCTGGCAGGCGGGCCCGGCGATCAGTGAAGACTTCACTTCGTCTTTCTATAGAGGGTTGATCCGCAGCAAGTGCGACGACGCGCTCGTTGAAACTCTAGGTGTAGAGGAAGACGAACTGGCCAGTCTGTTCGTTAGGACCCTCCGCCCGGGACCGATGGACAACTTCCAAAAGTCCCTGGCCTGGCAGTGCTACCGAGGAGCTCTACCAGTTCGAGACAAGCTCCAGAGACGCCCGGGCAGGGACCCTTCGAAAAAGATCTGTCCGAGGTGCGTGCGAGACGAAGAAACCGTCGCGCACGCATTCGTACACTGCCCGGGCGTTGCTAACCTGTGGGGCTATGTGGAACGACTACTGTCGTGGGTGGGACCAATCCGCTTGACCACCGAGTACATTGTCACGATCAAACCGCCCCCCCTTCAAAAACGAAGGAGAGGCGGTTTTCCTTTGTGTGATAGCTATGGCGAAAGAGGCTGTATGGTGGACAAGGTTGAAAGGGCTGAGGTCAGACACCTTTCTCTCCGGCCAGCAACTGATTCTTCTTTTCAAATACCACTTTAGAAGAAGAATCAGGATGGAGAGAGAGGTGCTGTACCCCCAGAAAGTTTTATGAAAGGTGGGTGAAAGTGGCGAGAATGGCCCGAGTGAATGGGCCTTCTCTCTATATCAGCCTGTAGGCTGAGGAAAAGGAGGAGGATAGGAAAGGGGTACAAACTCTTCGTACTCCTGGAGATGAGGGTTGCACATTTTTTCGGGGGTATGTGTTTCCCATATGTAATGTCACCCCCTATTGGGGGAAAATCAATTAACTTTTAAATTGTATTTGTGATAGTATTTTACACGTTTTTATTGTATGTAAACTTCCCCCTTTGAATTTGTCCCCTTCTTTTGTGCCGCTGTGGCTAATAAAGAAACATATCTATCTATCTATCTATCTATCTATCTATCTATCTATCTATCTATCTATCTATGGAAAATCGACTAACTTTTAAATTCCATCTGTGATAACATTTTACACGTTTTTATTGTATGTAAACTTCCCCCTTTGTATTTGTCCCCTTCTTTTGTGCCCCTGTGGCTAATAAAGAAATATATCTATCTATCTATCTATTTATCTATCTATCACTTACATAGCGTCCGTCATCTAATACCGCTTGACAGTCGTGCCTTGTCCCCGCGAATACCTCACCAACTTCCACTGGAAGAAACAGGCTCCATCGGTGAGGAGATCCATCTGCTGTCAACACCCTTCTAACGGAGGGCTGGGCACACGTGTCTGATGATGCGCAAACTCACGCTGAGGCTACGCAATCTCCAGGTATTCCTGACCGGCGAACCGGTGTGACTTGTTTGTGAGACGAGCTCTTCCACAACTCGTCTCACTAACAGAGCTGCAGTCCTGGGTCAAGCGAAGAGCGAAAATAGACGCCTGGCACCTCGAGTGCCTTCAGGAGCTCACAGCCCTCTACCAAGCGGAAACGGCAATCAGCGGACACTCCACTTCGACATTCTATAGGGGATTAGTGGAGGATAAGTGCGACGACGTTCTCTAGGCATCGAGGAAGACGAATTGACCAGTCTGTTCGGGAGGACTTCCCATCCAGGGCATATGGATAACTTCCAGAGGTCTCTGGCCTGGCACTGCTACCGAGGAGCTCTACCAGTTCGAGACAAAATCTACAAGCACGGACGCCCTGGCAGAGATTCTGACAAAAGGACCTGTCCATGATGCGAGCATGACATCGAAACCGTTCTGCACGCAATTGTTCAGTGCCCAGGGGTGACCGACCTGTGGAATTATGTCGAACAGCTACTGTCACGTGTGGGACTCATCCAGTTGTCAGCCGAGTCCATCGTGAAGATCACCAACAGCCTTCATTTAAGAATGAAGGAGAGGTGGTCTTCCTCTGTCTGGTGGCTATGGCGAAAGAGGTAATATGGTGGACGAGGTTAAAAGGACTGAGGGAAAACACCTCTCTATTCGGATAACAACTCACCCCTTCTTTAAGTACCACTTCAGAAGGAAGGTTTGAGTGGATAGAGAGGTACTACACCCCAGTAATTTCGCTGAAAGGTGAGTGAATGTGGCAAAAATGGCCCGAGTGAATGGGCCTGCTCTGTATATAAACCTGTAGGTTGAGGAAAATAAACAGAGGGAAGACGGGAACACCTACAGAACGTGTTCCTGGTGTTGAGGGTGGTTCTATTCTCGGGATGTAAAACAACCCCGCAGTAGCGTTTCTCCCTAATGGGGATTTCAATTATTTTATATATAGTTTATTGTTATTTATCATTGTTAAAGATTGTATGTAAAACCCCCGCCGTCACGTCTTGTAATGTCCCATTTTTGTGCGCCCTTGTGGCAAATAAAGAAATATATATCTCTCTCTATCTATCTGGTTGTCTATCTATCTATCTATCTATCTATCTATCTATCTATCTATCTATCTATCTATCTATCTATCTATCTATCTATCTATCTATCTATCTATCTATCTATCTATTTCGGTGAAGATAGACGTGTTTTTGTTTCGCTCCTGCATTTTGTCGGAATTTATTACGAGAAGCGGTAGGTTTGTTTAAGCTACTTGTTATTTGTTGTGTTTAACCCCTCGCCTGGGCCTACAGACGTTGGGTAAAGTAAATTTCGCCCCTTTTTGGGGCGAAATTTGATAGTTATAAGTTGTCGATAAAAAGTCGTTTAGTGACAATGGACGCCATTAATTCGACGCATGTCACGCCCCCCAAGGAAAGTGATAGAGATAAGGTAGCAGCACAACGCTGTAAGCCTTCCCTCCTCACTCCCGCAAAAGACACCACGGAATCAAAAGAAAAAATTGTGGAAATGGGTGAAAACCCCAAAAGTAACAATTACACAAACAAGAACAACAATGACAATAACAACACAACCAACAACAGCAACAATGACAATAACAACACAACCAACAACAGCAATAATGACAACACCAACAAAGGAAAAAAGCAAGCCAACACGAATAACAACAACAACAATGATAACAACACGAAAGAAAACGGACCCACAGCTGCAGTCTCCTTCGCACAGGCGGTCCGAGAAACGTAGACATACAAGGCTCTAGACATCTCGAATGCCAAGAAATTGCTGAAAGAAGCAAGGAATTGTGTAAGTTTCGGGGAAGGTGGGGAATTCACAATTACCTCCCCCGAAGATATTAGAAGAGACACAGTCCTCAGGACCGTAATCTTTAGGACAGTTTCGAACACGACTAGGAAACCGGCTCAATTGTCCCAAAGCGAAATTGAGCTGGTCCTAAGTAGTGCCTGGAAGGATATCGCTTTCATACAGAAAGGGAAACTGTATGGAAGCATATCTGTTTTAATGCAAGTTGAATTGGCGGCACGGAAATATTCTGTGTCGCCAATTGTATCCAAAGCATACACCTTTTTCTCCACATATTTGGGGAAAAGAACTCAAAAGATAAGAATCTCGGGCATCAGGCCAAATGCGAGCATTTGGTGGGTGCTAACGGGATTCTTAGAAGATAAGGACACAATCCTTTCGATAGGCGAATCCACCGGGGGCGTATTCGGCGGCAATAGCCTTGAAGTTTTGGTCCAAATGAGACCAGAACGGATAGCAAGAATACCGCAGCGTGTGTCCCTGGATGGAGTCACCTTCATAAACATTTCTGTTGAGGGCAGGCGGCCTTCATGCTACCACTGTTCAAGAAGTGGTTACCTGAGGGCTTCCTGTCCCCTTTTAAATGCCCCCCCCCTAAAAAAATGACGCTTCTACCCACCCCACACACAACAACACAACCACCACCAGAACAACAACCACAACAACACGAAAAATAACAACACACGACACTGATCCACCCAACCCCACCCCACCTAAAACAAATACAAAAGCAACCACAACAAAACCCAAAAATATACCCCTCCCCAACAACACGGACGAGGACCCCTTAACAACGTCACCCAGTGACGACGAGGGAGGACCCTTTCAACCGGTAAAAAGAAAGAAAAGAAGGCACCACATCAACAAAAATGCAACAAACACACAACCACCAGCACAAACAGAACAAACATCACAAACAAAAAACCCACCCCTCCCGAAAACATAACACATACTACAAAACGCAAACACACACAAGAACAACAAACAAAAGCAAACACAACACAACAAAAACAGTATACATACATCAACACAAACAATAGACAAAGACCCTTCGGTGGAAACCGAAGGGAAAATGTTCACCAACGCGGCGACTAAACCGCATTTAAAAATGATTAGGGTCCCAAGGGACACCTACACAATGCTCAAACAGAACTTTACCGAGGATGTGGGGAACCCCTGTACTAGACCTAGCAACCGCGTCCTCTTGAAATGTTTCCCTACCACCACCCCAGACACGCCTCCCCCACCAAACACCCCTAGCCCACCACACACTGATGTCCCCACCACATCCCAAACCACCACCCCACCAAACAACCCCGCCGATACCCCCATGGAAATTGTGCAGCCTGGTCCCCGGGAGAAGGACAGGTAGGTGTCTTTTTCTTTTTCTCCACTCTAAACTCTTCACCACCAACATGGCTGTTATAAGAGTTGGATGTATAAATGTGCGCGGCCCGGGGATGTCCTGGAAGCAGGGCAAACTCTTAAATGACCTCAGGTCGCACAGAATGGATGTGATAGCGATTTGCGAGTCCAGGATCAGCAGCGAGCACCATCTTCGACGACTTTGAGATCTATGCATCTCTCTGTCAGCCGGGGGGTGGGGGCGGGGTGGTCGTTCTACTGCGAAAACACCTGGGCCTCGCACCACGAAAGGTACACCTGGACCCGGAAGGTCGACTGGTGGTTCTAGACATCGGCAGTAGTGAAGGTGGAGCCTTCAGGCTGGTGGCAGCGTATGCCCCATCTGGGACACCGCGACCGGACTTCTTCCAGGGTCTAGAGACTTTTCTGGGAACGTCTCGCTCCTTGCTTTTAGTGGGGCACTGGAATGGTATCATGGATGCGCGTTGGGACTATGTAGGGGCATGTCCGAATAGAGGGAGTGTAACAGCCTCAAACGGTTAATCGGCCGATTTGATCTGGCCGATAGATATCGACTAGATTTTCCGACTGTGCCACTGTGGACGTGGACTAATCGTAGCGGAACATCTAGGTCGTACCTAGATAGGTTCCTAGTTAGAAATAAGGATAGGGACATATTAAGCTGTCCACGAATGTTCATGGTTGACTATTCGGATCACAAGTTGGTGACCGGTATGGTCAACCTTGATAGAACCCATAGACAAGAACCCGGTTACTGGAAGCTAAACTTGTCCTTACCGACAAACAAAGCTTACAGTAAGCGGATTATCACTCTAGTTAAGCAGCGGTTGACTGGGGCAATTGTCAACAGCAGGTGTTGGGGCTCTCTCAAGAGAGAAATTAGAATAGAATCGATAGGTTTTAGTCAGGAATTAGCATCAGATAGGAATAGAACTGAAATGGAATTGATAGATAGAGTAGAAGAGGTGATTAGGAGTGGCAACGTGGCCGGCGTGCTGGCGTCAACTACGGCCCTAGATCAGTTCTTTGATGCGAAGCACGAGGGCTGCGTTGTCAGGAGTAAAATACGTGCTCTGGGTAACGAGGGAGCCAAAGCTGTTAGCTGGGCGCGAGTGACAGAGGCAAGAAGTGGAAACAAGTCCACGATTCAGTCTTTGAAGGACCAGGATGGATGCGGGATCCTTGAACCTGAGCGGATGTGCGCGGTCTTTCAACGGCGCTTTGCACGACTGTTCGGGAGGAGCGGCGGGCCGGGTGAGACCATGAATTTCGGTCCATACCTCGACGGTCTGCCGCGGCTCTCGGACAGGTAGGCGAAGTCCTGCGAAAAGTCGATTTCAGCCGCTGAATTAGTGGAAGCGTTGAGCCAATGCGGCAAACGCAAATCTCCTGGTCTCGATGGTCTACCATACGAAATTTATGTAGCGATGCGGGACTTGTTCTCCGATCTCCTCGAGGCGGTCTACTGCAATCCTGTCCAGGTCCATACACGATAACCTCCACCACATGCGATACATCGTAGAGAGGGTAGGGAACGAACCCGGCTTTGGTGGGCCCCTGATCAACTTGGATCAATCTAAGGCGTTCGATAGGGTCGACCATCGGTACCTGGATACGGTGCTCGCGGCGGCAGGCTTTGGACCCGTTTTCAGGGGCTGGATTGCTGCAATGCACAGCAGCAACACCTGCTCGAGGGTCAAGGTGAACGGTTACGTCTCAGAGCCGTTCCAAATCGCGCGATCCATCTGACAGGGATGCCCTCTCTCCTCCCTTCTGTATGTGCTGGCTCTCGAGCCACTACTGCGGAAGTTGAAGCTGTTGCAGGGAATCCCCCTGGAACTGGGATTGAGGAAAGCGGTGTCGGCCTACGCCGATGACGTGACAGTAATGGTGTCGTGCGCCTCGGAAATCGGCACCTTACTGGAGGAATACGAAAGGTTTACAGGAGCCAAGCTGAACCGGGACAAGTCCGTCGGTTTGCAACTCGGAACGTGGAGAGGCAAACCGATGCCCTCCGACGGCGGCGTCGGACGCTGGACGGAGGGACCGGTGAAGCTGCTCGGGGTCTGGTTCGGATCAGATCTCCAGGCGAAGAAAAACTGGGACGAGGTAACGGGCATGGTATTTGCACTCGCCCAGTAGTGAGCCGAGTGCAAACTATCCCTGAAAGGGCGAGTGGAGGTGGCGAACACTTATATAGCGTCCGTCATCTACTACCGCTTGACCGTCGTGCCTTTCCCTGCGAAAACGCTCGGCAAAATGGAGGTACTGTACCCCAGCAAGTTTTATGAAAGGTGGGTGAAAGTGGCGAGAATGGCCCGAGTGAATGGGCCTTCTCTCTATATCAGACTGTAGGTGAGAGAGGAGAAGAAGGAGGAGAGGAATGGAGCACCCGCTCTTTGGGCTCCTGAGGAGGAGGGTTGCACATATTTTTCGGGGGTGTGTGCGACCCACGTCGGGGGTGTGTGCGACTCCCTATTGAGGACTTCGATTGTTGAATTTGATTTGTTATATGTTTTTACACATCCTTTGAAATGTATGTAACCCCTTCCCCCTTGTATTTGTCCCAATCTTTGATGCCCTGGTGGCAAATAAATAGAAAGTTATCTATCTATTTATCTATCTCTACGGCCAAGGTGTTTGCACTCACCCAGAAGTGGGCAGACTGCAAACTGTCCTTGAAAGGCCGAGCGGAGGTGGCGAACACTTTCAGAGCGTCCGTCATCTACTACCGCTTGGCTGTCGTGCCTTGTCCCCGTGAACACCTCGCCAAGATGGAACGCATGCTCTTCCAGTTTCTGTGGAAGAAGCCGGCTCCGCCTGTGAGGAGATCCGTCTGCTGTCAGCACCCTTCCAACGGAGGGCTGGGAATGCGGTGTGGGCACCATTTGTGAGACAGGCTTTCCCACAGCTCGTCTCGCTGACGGAGCTGCAGTCCTGGGTCAAGAAAAGACCGAAAACAATGGGCGCCTGGCACATTGAATGCGCTCAGGTGCTCACAGTCCTCTGGCAAGCGGGCGCAGCAATCAGTGGAGACTCCACTTCGACATTCTATAGAGGGATTATACGTTACAAGGGCGACGACGTGCTCGGAGAGACTCTGGGCGTCGAAGACGATGAGCTCACCACTCTGTTTGGTAGGACTTTCCGCCCGGGACCTATGGACAACTTCCAGAGCTCCCTGGTCTGGCAGTGCTACCGAGGAGCTCTACCGGTTCGTGACAAGATCTACAGGCATGGACGCCCCGGCAGCGATCCTTCCAAGAGGACGTGTCCAAGATGCGCGCAGGACATTGAAACAGTCCTGCACGCAATTGTACACTGCTCGGGCGTAACGCACCTGTGGAACTATGCAGAACAACTGCTGTCGCGTATGGGACAAATCCAGTTGACTGCCGAGTCCATAGTAAACCGCCAGCCTCTTTCAAAAACGAAAGAGAGGCGGTTTTCCTCTGTACGGTGGCTATGGTAAAAGAAGTTATAAGGTGGACGAGGTTGAGAGGACTGAGGACAGATGCCTTTCTCTCCGGCAACAATTGATTCCCTTCTTTAAGTATCACTTTAGAAGGAGAATCAGGGTGGAGAGAGAGGCACTGCACCCCAGTAAATTTACTGAAAGGTGGGTGAATGAAGCGAAAATGGCCCGAGTGATTGGGCCTTCTCTGTTTATAAGCCTGTAGGTTGAGGAAGAGGGCAAAAGGAAGAAAGGTGCACTTGCACAACACGCTCCCGAAGTTGAGGGTTGTTCTTTCTACGGGGTATTAAACAACCCATTTGTGTCGCCTCCCCCCTATTGGGGATTTCGATTGTTGTAATTGTTTGTTTTTATATTTTTTACACGACTGTATGTAAAATCCCCGGCATGTCTTTGTATTGTCTCCTTTTCTTGTGCGCCCTTTTGGCTAATAAAGAAATCTATCTATTTGTCTGTCTGTCTATATGCGTGTTTGTCTCTCATCTTGTCCATCTATTTATTTGTCAGTTAGCCTGTATCTCTGTCTGTCTCTATGTATGTTCTTTTAGTTTTATTATTTTATAAATATAGTTTTATTATTTTACAGATATCCTCCAATAGAGAGTGTCAGTTTCTAGCATAGAAACAATACACTTTAATTGGAATTTAGACACCATCAACTAGGTAAATACGCATGTATTTCTGAATGTGTTTATGTGTGTATGTGTATGTATATATATATATATATATATATATATATATATATATATATATATATATATATATATATATATATATATATATATATATATATGTGTGTGTGTATCTGTGTGTGTGTGTGTGTAGTTGTGTGGGTAGGTTGTATGTGAGGATTTGTATATTTTCAGTTATATGTGTAAGCGTGCAAATATTTCTGAATCTATACATGTAGAATTTCTGAAATGTTTCACATATGTTTATGGTTTCATTCATTGACTTCCTAACAAGCCGTGCTCTTTCTGATTCTATGAAGTCCAGTCTCTCGAGATTTGTACTGAGACACTTATATACCCCAGAGCCCCAATTATCACAGGTACAAATCTAAAAGTATAGTCAGGGTGGAGTATCTGGAGATTCCTCAATTCAGCATACATTTTCTTCTTTTCGCTAATCTTTAGTACATTAATTTAGTACTATAATGACATCTGCCAAGCAGCAGATTTCCATTACTGTACATGACTCTTTTTCTCTGTCCTATATCTCTATGTCTGGTCTGTTATATTTGCATTTTGTTGGGGTGTTGACTGGAACATTCCACCAGCAATCTTTCATATGTATGCATATATCCTCCAAATCATGTAACTTTTTATATGTATGTATTTATGTATGTATGTTTTTCTGGTTTTATAATTTCACAATAGAGAGAGTCGGTTTCTAACATAGACACAATACTCTCTCATTGGAATTTACACAACATAAACTGGGTAGATATGTATGAATGCCTGCATGCATGCATGTGTAGATATGGATGTTATTGTATGTGTGGATGTGTATGTTTTGAGTTGTATGTGTGCATGTGTATATACTTTGTATCTGTACATGTGTATATGCAGTTATTAGATGCACAAGTTTTGGAATATTTTACATATTTTTACTGTTCCATTAATGGATTGTACTTGTAATTTCCTAACTAGTTGTGTTCTTTCTGTTCCTGTGAAGCCTAGCTTCTGAAGATTTGTATTGAGGCAGTTACTAACATATCCCAGTGAACCAATAATCACAGGCATAAATCTGAAGGTGTAATGAGGGTGGAATATCTGCAGATTTCTCATCCGTTCTGCATAAATATTCTCCTTTTCGCTAATCTTTGATATTATATTAGCATCTGCTGGACAGCTAACTTCCACTACCGTGCATGCTTTCTTTTTCCTGTCCCATATAATATCTGGTCTGTTATGCCTGCATTTTTTGGGGGTTTTTTACTCGAACATTCCACAGTACTCTTTCATATTATGTATATGGATGTCTTCCACATTCCTGTAGCTTTTAATGTGTTTATTATCTATTATCGGGGCTATCTTTTCTACGGATTGCATTGTTTTGACCACTACATCATACCTCATAGGTAGATAGTACCGCGATGACATCTTTGGGCAGCTGGTGATGACATGGGTGACATCCTCGATTTAATTCTGCAGAGTCTGCAATTTTTATCACATCTAGGTGTTTTGCCTGCATCCCTATCTCTTTTGTGAATCAGGTATTTCGTGTTAATCTCCTGTTCTTGTATTGCAAAAGCGAATCCTTCAAAGTGGGAGCTAATATAGCGGTTGTTGCTCCAAGATAGACTACTTTCCTTATCTATATTACTCTCACTCTGGAGCTTCCTGGCAACATATCCATGCATCATTTTTGCTGATAAGCATCCAGCTTTTCATCCATGGATTCACTGCGATACTGCTGAGCGACTTTCCTGGGTGTGAGTTTTTGATTATCACACAGGGAATATCTCTCGAGGAGTTCCTTCCCAACTCTCATGATCCTCTCTGTTTCATGCAGATAGACTTGCTCGAGAAGCGGGCTCCTACGCTTCGAGGTTCGTAGATGTTGTCGGAGAGATATGATGCGACATTCAAATGTTGTCTGGACTGATGTTAGGCCTCTGCCTCCCTGCTTACGTTTCAAGTAAAGGCGGTCTATGTCACGGTTGATGTGGAAGTTTACGGTGTTGTTTAGTATTTTTCGAGTTCTAACATGAACTGCTCGGATTTCATCTATCGTCCAATTGAGTATTCCAAACGTTGGTGTTAGGACAGGCACAGCAAACACATTGTGAGCCACTGTTTTGTTTTTCGCAGAGAGTTCCGATGACCAAATCTTTCTTAATCGGGTGTAGTATTCCTTGGTTATGCGTTCCTTATTACATATACTATTATAGGATATGTTCTCATCTATTCCCAGGTATCTGTAGCAGTCCTCATCAGTCATCGCGGAATCAGTTAGGCCATTGATGACAATGTTTCTAGATTGGGTTGTTGTTTTCCCCCGAATACAGTCATATATGAACATTTATCTTGGCCAAACTCCATTGAGAACGTTGTAACCAGGTCAAGATTTTTCTTCATCCCATCCATGTTCTTGGCATAGAGTTTCAGATCATCCACAAAGAAATTATGGGTTAGGTTCGTATTTCTGTCCTCCTGTGAGCCAATGATGTATCCTTCACATTTCTTGAGGGGTTTAATGAGAGGATGAATAATATCACAGAGAGACTGTCTCCTTGAAATATACTCCTGCGACATTTTATTTTATCAGTGAAAATAGAGTCCCCCCTCTCTGTCTTGGATAGTAGACCAAGAAGAAGAGCTTCTCTATGGCTCTTATAATAATGCCTGGGACTTTAGCAAGTCGGAGGGCCTCTATCATCCAAGAGTGGGGAACATAATCGAAAGCTTTCCTGTAGTCCACCCAGACTCTAGCCATATTCCTCCTAAGTTGTCGCACCTCCGACATCGCAGTTTTGTTGATTAGGAGTTGTTCAGCACATCCCCAAACCCTTTCTTTCCAGCTGCTTGTTCATCTGTGATGATGTTATTATTTTCACAATGATCTTGGAGGAATAGGTTCAGGCAGGCTTTATACATCTTATAGATCAGGTTCTGGCATGCAATAGGTCGGTAGGTTTTTTGCCAAGTGGGTGACTTTTTTCTTGCGGACCAGTAATGTTTGTGCTAACGTCATATCTCTATAGACTGATGTTTGGTTTCGTATGAATCTTTTATTAAGCACTTTTCTTTAATCTACCTTCTTCAGCTATCGGCGTTTTTCGCTAACAGCTCTCAATTCTTGTTTGAGGGTGATCAGCTTATATTGAAGAGTTCTGGTTCTACTGTTACCAAACATCGTCTCTATTTTATTTTTCACTCTTTGTTGGTGAGGAGTGAGTTTGTTTTGTGTTTGTTTGAATGTAAGGAGCATTGTCACATATCCTATGGTTTTTCGTAGGTCAGCAATCCTTTTTCTATTTTACTTACATATGATGGTATTTTTGGTGGTGTTTTGTTCTTGTTAATATCTCTACTATCACCAAAATAATGTTTCACTGTCGTTGCTAAGGAATATAAACAGGCGTTGATTTGCCAAAATGTTGGCAATATTCGTCGTAAATATTCATCCCCTATTACGTCAATAACACGTAATATTTCATCATTTTTTAAAATTTTTTTAAAAAATTAAATATTGTTGTTTTAATACGTTCAGCAAGAGAGATATTTATACATGAATTAATTTTTCTCTGGAAGATTTCGTTGAGGGAAATTTTCAATTGTTTATACTTTTGATTAATATCATTATCGATAGTATTTTCCACAACAGTCGAGGTAGACTCGGATGGTACACGTGGTGTCAAATTTCTTCGATTATTATTATTATCGATAGTGTTTTCCCCAGCACTTGGATGGTGTCAAGTTTCTTACAGGCATAGTTGTTTCAAGGCACTGTTCGACCTGGCTGCTAGGAAGTCTAGTAGCATTGTGACCTGTAGCACGTGTTGTTGATTCCATGTTTGTTGTGGGGGACTTACAATTAATAATATTTATCTTATTTTTACGTTCAACAAACGTAATTGTTATTTATCTTATTTTTACGTTCAACAAACGTAATTGTTGGCGTAATTGTTTCGCTGTGAAGTGATTTATCTCTGGGTGTATTTCGTCCAGTGT
>OZ024743.1:158862422-158874922 GCA_964016885.1 Eledone cirrhosa
CACACATATATATATATGTGTGTGTGAATGTGTGAATGTGTGAATGTGTGTATGTGTGTGTGTATCTTGCATGTACGTATGTATGTATGTTCAGTCAGGTCACTCTCGAGTGCTACTGGTAACAACCTGTCTCATGGTCGGATCGTCGGCGACTAAACCGGCAACCTCACTAAGCTAGCTTGGGTGATATTTCGATACCCTGCAGGATGAAATACAAGACTCGGCAAAGAGCAGAGGAACTCAGCAAAGTCAACCGCCATCCAAATAGTATTTTTTTTTTCACCTGGATGTGATTGTTACTACAACGCCTTTCTAGGAGAGGGAGCCTCCGAAAAAAAACCTGTGGCTTCGGAAGCATCCGATGATATTGACCAGTTCTCCTTTTCTGGTAGTGTTTTCGATGCTCAGAGAGTGGGATTGGTCGAGTGCAAGGTCTTTCCCGACTTAAAATGCCTTGAAAACACAGCCATTGCTTGTTCAGGATATGTCACAGACTCGTGTGGCTAGCCATAGCCTAAAAGTACACCAAACTCTATAAACTGACAACCGATTGCAATACTATTAGCAGAGTTTGCAGCCATCATGTATGAGTTCAATATCCTCCTGAATAACCTACACCCATCTGTCCAATTCACAAAAGAGATGAGTAGTACCAAATTACCATTCCTAGATATAATGATAATCAAAAACGACACCACCATTACCACGGATATATATTATAAACACACAGACACCCATCAATATCTGAATTTTAAGTCGTGCCGTCCACCTCATACAAAACGCACCATCCCATACTGCCTAGCCAGAAGAATTTGTACCATTGTAGAAGATACGAATACCAGGTACAAACGCCTAACAGAACTAAGAGAATTTTTGCTCAAATAAAAATAGCCATCTCTACTTATAGAAAATGGCATACAGCGGGCTATAAAAATACCTATACAACAACTTAGGACAACCCAAGGAAGAAGAAACCAAGAACTGGTCATACCATTTATAATGATACACAACCCATGTCACCAAAATATCTTCAACATTGCCAAAGCAAACCTACCGATCATTGCTCAAAGTAATGAATTAAAAGGCTTAATCACAGATCGATCTTTGACTCTTAGTAAAAGACAGCTGAAACATTTGAAGCAATTACTAACAAAAGCAAAGTTTGACCTTAACAACAAAGACCAATCATTCACTGTATCTAAATGCAATGATAGTCGATGTGGCACATGTCAATCCATACACGCCGGTCAATATATGAAAACAAAAACTGGAAAAATATTCCCAAATGCAAATATGAACTGCAAAAGCAGAAATCTAATTTACTGCATTAAATGCCCGAATTGTGAAGAACTATATGTCGGTCAAACTGTAAATGCACTATCGGAACGTGCACGTAATCCAGTGAAATTACAAACTGTAAATGCACTATCGGAACGTGCACGTAATCCAGTGAAATTACACACCGAATGGTCGAAATACAGTTTGCAAGATTTAGCATTCTGGAGCCACTTTTCACTGTATATAAGGCACAAAATGTACCCATCTCATTACAGTTGAAAATTGCTTACTTGACTGTCCCCACACATTATGAACCTGAAAATTGCGAAAGCATGAAAGTACTTGTTCAATTAACACTTAACATTTAATATTCCACCATACTATTTCATTCTAATACCATTATAAATTTTAAAGGATTGTAAATAAAACGAGTAAATCAGACAACGTTGGAATTCCTTTTATTAATATATATATATATATATATATATATATATATATATATATGAATTGAGTTTCAAAGTAGCCTTGTGACAATATAATAATTTCAAATGATTAGAAGCCAAAACAATTTAGTAAAGAACTAAAACGTAGTATTTTATTCAAGATATATGTACAGTGTTAAGTGTTTCTGTGATATATTTGTTTAGTTTACATAATGGAATAAAGTTTGTGATATATTATCCTAGCTTATGTGATAATCTTATTGGCCCATGCTAACGCTATTTCAACAATTGTTGCAGACAATTCAGATATGACGCAATTGAAATATTTTAGTCATGTTATAAACAAGTGTATATCTTTACTAATATGGATTTATATTAGTTTTAAAAATAACTGTGTTGTCGTGGGAGGATTTTAGTCGGCTTTACATTAACATCTTTTCTTTAAAAATAGAATACCGATATAATCGAGCATATTGAGAAAAGAAAGCACGGAATTCCAGCTCACCATCGCTGTTTTGACCAAATCATTAATCGGAATTACTACACAATGTCTGCTAACCTCTTGTTTGCCCTCGTCTTGAGTTAAAACTAAACTTTTCTGTCACATCGAAACACACTCCCAAAACAAAAACAAAAAAACAAAAACTTCCTCAAACCGTATTAACTATTTCCACCGAGATTTACTATGATAGGCAACTCGAGCAAAATACATGTATCCAACAGGTGCTCACGGCAGCTATCGCAGGCTTGATAGGTGTACTAACTGTTTAGATATACAGGTTGCACTGGTGTTACAGACACTGCTATACCTACAATGGAAAACAATCGCCTAAACGTCCAACAATGCATTCACAACTACACGCTCTATTACACATACACCGCTACGCACACAGATATACAGGTACCATTAAGCATTTTACTACATGTATACTATTACACACACAAGAACACGTACATCATTGCACCACCTATAACTCACGTACAGTACGATCTAAGCAGCAAATTTCTACATGGTCATTCAAACTGCTAGAAATAGGAGCCAAATAACCCTCAAATTACATTCAACTAACCTTGAAAAGAGGAAATACACATTGGTTAATGTAACACCTGATACATTAAATATTGATATGTTTATAATAGGTTTGAAACCATAATACACACTCATGAAACCATAATACCGACTAAAGATGCTGGAAAGTGGATACTTGTAAAGAAAAATGTAATCACTTACTCAAGCATTATCAGTGCACTTAGAAAACAATGTATGTATGTGTAGCGTGTGGGTGTGTGTGGTGGTGTGGGGGTATGTGGGTGTGCGCGAGTGTGTGATTGCGTGCAATCTGTCCGGATTTAGTTTAACAGCTAAAATGGCCGCTGCTCCATCACTGTAGCCGCTGCTACAACACTGAATTAAATAACACGAGTTGTCCATTTTAGAGAACCTTTGATTTCCCCCTTTATGATGAGGTTTTATCTGACAGTGATATAAATCCTGATTTGCATTATAACAGATTCCAATTCCAACATTATCTAGTCACTTAACTCTTATAAGAAAATATTTTACAAGCCCTTATGAAGTCGCAATGTATGCGATTAATGCAAAAGAAATCGAAATAAGTTACTGTAGTTGTTTAGCTCTAAGTCAACGCTGATCGATCACGCCAGATATTAGAATCATTTCATCTGTGACCATCCTGTCTTTTCAGCACGTCTAACACTATATATTCTAACATTTCCTTATCTTATATTAGACAGCAGAGCAGAGGTTCCCAACCTTTTTGAGTCATCACCCACTTTCACATGAAAACATTTCCACCGCCCACGTGTATAGAAAACATTCAAAACCATCCCAAAAGGTTTTAGTAAAAGTTTGTTACTGCTTCGTAAACCAATGTTTTATGATGTAGTAAAATACTAAAGGGAGGTAACAAATAACACTGACTTAAACAGCCACCGTTGCTGCTGCTGCTACAACCGTATTAAAGAACAAAACAGTTTAATTTAAAAAACAATTTGTAAGTGAGAAAAATAAAATTGAATTAAGCAACAAAAGAAAGGAAGGGGGAGGGTTACATGCTCTACACACTAGTCTGTGAAGTATTTCAGCTGAGTGCCTCAGATGAAATGGCAAAGTTACTGACGCAGAAAATAGCCAGCGATAACCGCTGTAACAATCATTCCTCTTCACAGGGGTCCATCCTCAAGCGGGCCGTTGTCTTTCCGATTTTACGAAGGAAATCAGCAGTGCGATGACCGAGGACATCCGAGATCTTAACGGCGCCCAATACGAAAAGGAAGCTGCCAGTCAAACCCTGGTATTTAGTTATGTTCCTCGCCTCTGTGGAAATATGGGGACCAAGGACACCTCAGGTCTCGACAGTGACTGGTATAAAAGGAAAGCGGTCAGTCAAGCTTCTGTATTTGTTTATCTGCCTCTCCCTTGCGTTACGGGCTCTGGTGCTCATGTTTGCAGCCGAAGCGACAAGGTTGGAGGCAAAGAATGAGTTGCAACACGTCGCGTCTCAAATTGGGATGATAAGTGGATTATTGAAAGTAAACTTGACCATTTAAAACTGTATTGTATTAAATTTTATTATATTGGGATAATATGTCACTATTCTGTGATGATACCACAAACCATGTTTATCGTGAAGCCGATACCGCATTATGGTATCATTGTCATTTTGTAAATCTATCAATTCTTCCTGCACATCGCCTTCCCATTCGATTACTTGAACTTGAAATGGCTGTTATACTAAACTGAAACAGGTAAAGCGACAATATCCTGAAATCACTGTACCATGTCATTATGCAATGACTGCAAATAATCGTGATATGTAATGACATCCCCATCAACCTATTCATCTTTCAAGTTATTCAATCTTTGAAATTGGTGGAGCTGACGTCTTGAAATATTCATCTTATATCGTGTTAATTTTGAAATGAAGGCAGTGTTTGACGATTTACATTCGACAAGTGTTTTTTGCTTTCCTTGCAATTACATACTGAGGTCATTTAGTGAGGCGAATATGTGGCTAAGGAAAAAATATCACATTTTGTAGCAATCAGAGAAGTGGATAGTGGAGTGTTTTGAAAATTATTTATTATTGTATCAAACAGTTCGACATAACGGACAACACAGTTGCCTTTTAACAACCATCATACTTCAGTATGGTACGAAAGCCCCACACAGTCATCATCATTTTCAAGGCACAGTTGATAGGAAATTCGTTCAGACAAAGAATTCAATTTTATATTGTTCACAATTTTAATTACTTTAGTACATCACTAAGCCTGCCGTTGATATATTTTGCCACTAAATGTTGCCGGTGAGCTATAGAGTGAACTGTTAGAACGAAATGTTCAAGCTTTAAGAGAAAAGAGAAAACTTTGTATCTACCTACCATAGCAGGCGCCCCATCAAATGCACAGACAACAATATTGTTCAATGGGATGTTATGCTCATTAAAATATAGCTTCTAAAATAGACATACTTTTTGAGTCAAGCAATAATTGATCCGTGAACAATATCTCCTCATAAGGTTGAATATTTTCATTAAAAAACGAATATACACCATCATCAAGCATTGACTTCCTACAACTGTTGATTCATCTATATGCCGAGAAATTATGTTACTACTAAGTGGAATTGTCGTGATAACTGTGTCAGTTTTTATGCATTAGAGTGGAAAGAACTTCTAACAAGTCGAAGTAATGTTTTTCCTATAGTATGGGATGTGCCGGCGTTTGGAACCAGTAACGCAATGTTATACGACGCAATCATCTCCGTATCTTGCTACGTAGTTGTTTTCTGAAATTCCGAGATCAACGTTTTTCGCTTTTCGAATGAGATCTTACGTTGTAAGGATATATGACAAAAGCTTTTCATTCTGGTCAGCATGCTTAGAATATAAATGATACTTTAAGAGCGATCATGCCTTTGTTGCTTAAAGTTTGTTTGCACATAAGACACATAGGTCATTGACTGCTCTGAGGAGAAGTGATAAACGCAGACGATAAATAATAAATGCTGTATTGATGACAACTCTTCTTAAATGGATAGATTGGGATGTTTAAAAACCATACAATACACAGAGAAGATAGTAGGAACAATAGATAACAAAATGTTTGTTCACCAAGTTATATTGTTACTCGACGTTCGTTTTCAATAATCCACAGATACGAGAAAAAAATGAGCGTTGCAATCACTTGGCGATCTATACATTCCAGAAATTTCAAGTGGTTGTCAAGGAGCATGAGCATTGAGGTGTGAACAGGTATAATCGTGGGATTCTCATATTTGGCCTGGCATTGTTGCCTGCACCTCTTTATCTACAGCCTATCACCAGAGTTATTAGGGGCCATTGCCTGTGACAATTTCATGTGATCTCTCGATGCGGGTGGCGTTGGCGAGTTTATCCTGAAATCACTTCTTAATTTTACTAGCAAAGTTGTTCTTGGTCTCTTTTTTATCTAATTTATATCCACAAAAGAAATGTTATTCCGTCCGAAGAACTATTTGAATCTTAATGGCCCTTCTCAAAACTATAGAAAATATGGAATGGTTCCTTGTTTGTGGGTATTTTTATATCTTCTGTGCTTTTTATAAAGGTTCTTTGTACGTCTCCTTTGACATTTTTTCCGGCTAACACGTTGAAATAGCTTTTTAATACTCAAAATTTCCAATTGCTCACCATTTTCTGTTCAGTTGTTCATTGCTCCCCCAACAGTTGAAATCGCTCACTGGAGGGTGATATCGCCCAGATTGGGAAACCTTGCGGTAGGCTGTGATTTTGATGCTATTTCTAGCAAATCAAGTTACCATGTGGAGGCTCGCATCTCGAAATGTTTAAGTAGATAATTAATGTAAGTAGGAATGCAAATCTAAGCCAAAACGTTATGAGTGTATCCTATATTTTTACCCATAATCTTCCAATACTTTAGTGTATGTACACTCCATATTCTTCGGAGTTTTCGGCTTGTATTGGCCGATAGTGCTTCTTGTGGTTTTGATTGCCCTGATGAGTCCTTAATAGGACGAAACATTGTTGGCTAATAAAGACTTTTGATGTATTGAAGGCTTCTTTGTTTTATTTTCATAATTCTTCGGCTCTGTTTAATTACATTGAGCTATACCTTTTACTGTCATTTCTATAATACGAAGAGGGTGTTTAACTCCAACACGCTCCAGTATTTTAATCCTTATATATATATATATGTATGTATAGTATATTTGGCAATATACCGTATGTTTGATTTAAAACATTTAGAAGACCATACGCTATCTATTTAAAAGTAGTGACTATGTCAATTACATATTTTAGGCGAAAGAGGGAGAGAGGTTTCACGCTGATTGGCGTTCATCAGAATCACGCACACCCCTGCTTCCGCCGAAAATTGTAAAAGCTGGATTCTAATAGAATTCCAGTAATAATCAGGAGTTGACTATAGAGAGCGATTCCCGGTCCAGCAAAAATTAGGAATTAGGATTTGTGCTCTGAAATAGCGATATATATATATATATATATATATATATATATATATATATATATATATATATATGCTTAATTAATAAACTGACAGAGCTCTGTTTCGTACTTTTTGGTACTTATCAAAGTTTACTACCCCTCTTGTTTGCTGAAAATTATGTGTGTTGGATTCTTATAGAATTCCAGTTATTTAAATTTTCAGCAAACTGGGGAGATAAACTGACAGAGCTCTATTTCGTACTTTTTGGTACTTATCAAAGTTCACTACCCCTCCTGTTTGCTGAAAAGTATGTGTTGGATTCTTATAGAATTCCATTGCTGAAAATTTAAATAAGTGACATTGTCACTATTTTAAAACAATATCGCATGGTCTTCAAAATGCTTTTAATTAAGCGTACAGTGTATTGCAAAATACACTATATATACATTCATATATATATCGCTATTTCAGAGAACCAATTCTAATTTTTAATTTCTGCTGGACCGGCGACCGCTCTGTATAATCAGTTCCTGATTATTACTGGAATTCTATAAGAATCCAACACACATAAATTTCAGCAAACAGGTGGGTAGTGAACTTTGATAAGTAACAAAAAGTACGAAACAGAGCTCTGTCAGTTTATTAATTAAGCATACTGTGTATTGCAAAATACACTATATATACATTCATATATATATATATACATGCATATACACACACACATATATATATATATATATATATATATATATATATATATATATATATATATATATATATATATATGTATATATATCGCTATTTCAGAGCACAAATCCTAATTCCTAATTTTTGCTGGACCGGGAATCGCTCTGTATAGTCAACTCCTGATTATTACTGGAATTCTATTAGAATCCAGCTTTTACAATTTTCGGCGGAAGCAGGGGTGTGCGTGATTCTGATGAACGCCAATCAGCGTGAAACCTCTCTCCCTCTTTCGCCGAAAATATGTAAGTGAGCCAGGTGGATGTCGAGGCCCTCCCTCCGTATAAGAGGGAGGGCCTCGACATCCACCTGGCTCACTCGGGCCCCTCCCTGCGAAGATGCCTCTCCAGGAAACCCAGGAAATCAACTGACGCGTGATCCCCCAGAGACTGCCCGATGCGCCATACGAACTGTTGCCTACGCACATACGGCGTGTATAAGATAGAATGTAACAAGTGCAACCACTACTATATAGGTAGCACAACCCGGCCGCTACACATCCAGATCAAGGAGCACATTAACACCAGGGGCTCGTCTTTCCGGAAACACATAACCAAATGCGGAAACAAAGACGGAAGGCCCATTGTCACAATTCTAGCGACAGAAAGAAACGTCGGCACATTACGAATCAAGGAAGCACTTTGGATCAAACGCCTAGGGCCACAAATAAATAACCGATCCGAGAGAAGCGAAATTAGGTGGTTGGTTTAAGTAAACAAACGATGCAGCAACACACACACACACACACACACACACACACACACACACACACACACACACACACACACACACACACACACACACACACACACACACACACACACACAGTAGCATTCCACCATACGAAAATACTACACTGCTAATACAGACGAACGAGGAAACAACACACGCACACACACACTCAAGCGAGACGACAACAACACACACACACACACACACACACACACACAGTAACACTCACCAAACAGGCAGAGAATACTATCACAACCACACACCTATCCAACAGGGCAGATAATACAATGGACTGACAGCTAACGCCACCCCACTCCCACAATTGAAAGAACTATTTCGGCCGCCGACCTCTGCTTGACCGACCCCATTTCACGTGCACGCGCGCTCTGCTGAATACCTCAGATATTCAAAACAACGAACAGCGGAGGACACGTTTCGCACCTTTCCGACAGACAACCTTCCACCCCCCGGAAACCCCCCTCCCCAGTTGATGGATGTGAATCCGAAATATATATGGACAATTAAATCTCTCCCAAGGTAACTCTATCTCGTGATATTATTTTTATCCTTTACGCTCTTTCCTACATTCTTCTACACACTATACATCTCAACCTACATTCACTTACATCTCTATCTCCCCCACCGAATCTTGTTACCCGGAGATTTACCCATCTGCGTTGTTGAGGCTTCTAAAACGACCTAAAGATATATATATATATATATATATATATATATATATATATATATATATATATATATATATATATACTATATTCAAAGTTATAGATATCATGTTTGAGATAATCTCGAACATGTGTCTTGTCTCCCAAAATAAGCTCAAAGGAAAAATTCAAAGAATAAATCCGAGCATTTAATCATTACAAAACACTGAATGACATATATATATATATACATACATACATAAATATCTAATGATATAAATGTATAATAGGACATTTCAAAATTTAACAAGGGACTTATATAAGAATACATAGACTTATATAAGAATACATAGTTCGCTACAGTATCATATTAAAATTTAACAAAAATTAAAAACATAGATACCGGATAAAAATCATATATTTCCCCTCATATGGATCCTTCACAAAACATGAATACATTTCACCAAATATCGTTGCAATTATTTTTATGCTCCTACTTGGTTGAGCTGTTAATATGTTGGAGGCTAGACTTATATTTCTAGTTGCTGTGAAATCTTGCATGCCATTGCAGACGATGACCGCGTGCGTTGGGCTTTTGATAATACCATTTGATTCTCTCGTCGTCTTCAGTTCTGTATGTTAACGGGTGTAAGTTTAGATAGATCGATTCCCTTATTGAAGATCCAGATCGATTATTTAACTGCACCGATATTTGGTGAAATGTATTCATGATTTCTGAAGGATACATATGAGGGAAATATATATGATTTTATCAGGTATCTATATTTTAAATTTTTGTTAAATTTTAATATGATACTGTAACGAACTATGTATTTTTACATTCTATACAGATTGTCTCTTGTTAAAGTTGATATGTCTTATTATACATTTATATCATTAGATATTTACGTATGTATATATATATATATCATTCACTATTTTGTAATATATATATATATTATAAAATAACAGGAGGCTGGACTGGTGTAATTCCATAAAAGGTTTATTATACTATGATCATTTCAGTGACCGGGTTCAGTATGAATCCGGTGACATCATCAGGTATTCCAAATTTAACAAAGGAATATAATAGACAAAATCCATGGGGCTGAAAAGCAGGGACAGCAGGGCGGCCGAATATTTAGCAGCTTCTAGCCCGGTCAGCCGCCCTGATGATGTCACCGGATTCATACTGAACCAGGTCACTGAAATGATCATCTCTCTATATATATAACGTGTCTGTGTGTATGATTTTTATGCATTTCCACATTTCTCAACCGATTTTGATGATTTTTTCCCAATGTGCTCCAAATTTACCAGGGCAGGTCAACGCGTAATTATTTTTGACAACAATTTACCGCTTCTATAAAAGAAATCGATAAAACTAAATACATGCTGTAACCCTCTCTCTTACACGCTTCATTCCTCTCATCACTACCATCAAAAATACATGTTGCAACTCTCTTTAAAAGGTTCATCCTTTCCTCTACTCCACTCTTAATCTCCTCTGCAACTCTCTTTAAAAGGTTACTGCCTCTGTCTACTACCCTACAGTTTAGAACAACGACAAAACTTCTTTTGAAGGAATGCAACACAAACTTTGAAACCTAAGCAACACATCGATTTATACAACAACCATAGCTTTACTCTCTCCGTCGCTCTTCCCTCTCTCTACAATAGATTATTCCCCCTCTTTATAATTTAACTGCTTTACTCTCTTCATGCTTCGAGGTTTAACACTAGCTTCACTCTCTCCGTCGCTCTTCTCTCTCTCTATAATAGATCATTCCCCCTCTTCGTTCGGGAACGCGAAATAAATGTTGATAACTAAGCGACACTCATACATCAAATATCAAAATTTAAAAAGCCGATAACACTAAATACATACTGCTCTCTCTCTGTTGATGAAGAAATATGTGATACGTACCGGGAAGCCTGCTTTAAGCGTGGTCTTTTGGAAGATGATTAGCAATGGGATTCCACTTTAGAAGAGGGTACTTTGTTGAAATCACCTAAAGGTCTACGGGAACTCTTTGCCATTTTACTTCAAAAGTGTGAATTGGGTGATCCCAAATCTTTATGGGTCAAGTACAGAGACTTCATGTCTGAGGACTTCCTGCGCCTGGCTCATCTGCAGTATACTTCAGTGGAAATTGGTTACAGCGACATTATCTACACCAGGGCATTCATTGATATCGAGGACGCCCTCCTCGACATGGGTGGGAGTGAGTTGGCGACGTATGGCTTGCCGTCAACCGTCAGAGAGGAAGCTAACCCGTTGGCCTCGGATTTGTTGCGGGAAATGACATCGAATCTCTTTCCCAATACTTAGAGGAAAATGAGCCCAAACTTCTGTCGGACTAAAGGTTGGCCTATTTAACTATCATTGACGCGGTTCAAAATCAGACTGGAGGTATTTACTTTCTCGATGTTCCTGGAGGTACCGGAAAAACTTTTGTAACGAAATTGATTCTCGCTAAGATTCGTCAGGAGAAAAAAATTGCGTTGGCAGTTGCATCGTCCGGGATCGCTGCTACTTTGTTGCCGGGAGGCAGGACAGCACATTCAACCTTTAAACTCCCCTTGGATTTAGTAAAAACTGAGACACCAACATGCAATATCAGCAAGAGTTCACATGAAGCTCTGGTTCTCAAAAAATGTTGCCTCATTGTTTAGGATGAGTGCACAATGGCACACAAGGGTGCCCTTTAGGCATTGGACAGGACCCTGAAAGACATTAGGGATTCTACGACTCCTATGGGTGGCGTAACCCTTCTGCTATAAGTGGATTTTCAGCCAACGCTGCCTGCCATACCCAAAGGGACAAGAGCTGATGAAGTGCGTGCTTGCCTTAAGTCGTCCATGTTGTGGCTCAAGGTGAAGAGTTTGTACCTGAGCACAAATATGCGTGCTCATTTGTATGGTGACAACATGTCTGCAGCATTTGCTCAGAATATTTTAGCACTTGCTGAGGGCAAGGTCCCTGCGGATGACAAGGGCGGCATAGCAATCGACTCCCTGTGCAACATTGTGAGCAGCCCTTCTGACCTTTGGGAAGCAGTTTTTCCTAAAGTCTCATCTAATTTTAAAAACCTCGATTGGCTCAGCGAAAGAGCCATCCTTGCTCCGAAAAATACCATGGTTAATTTTATTAACGAGCAGCTGATTGAGA